>VZSE01011740.1:3577390-3625020 GCA_013398275.1 Promerops cafer | reverse complement strand
GGGGGAAGAGAAGATTGTTAAATGTATGGAAACCCTTATTGGCTGAATTATATAACTGAATTCATTCAACATGCTCAGTGTATCTTGTTCTCCTTTCAGTATTGCCACTCTGTTCATCACCCCTTTTAGTGCTTTAGGCATATGGTGTGCAGTACATCCAGGGAAGTGTCAACAATATGGCATATGTTATACATACTGATCTTGATACACCGTAGAAAATAATGGGCCTAACTTTAAAAGGCACGGTGCTAAGAATAGAGCGTGCTGCAACATGCAGACAGTGAATCCGCCATGAATGTCATGTTTGAAGACAAAAAGAGCTGTATTTTTCATTACTTTTGTGGCTTGGTTTGTATCTTGGCGTTGCTGCAGATTAGAAAATGACGGTGAGACGAGTGCAGGCGGGATCTTCACCCGCCTGATGCTGGAATTCCGGGCTCTGTGGAGACTTGGGGGTCGGCTCGCGCAGGGGTCGGTGCGGGCAGGAGGGAGCAGGGAAGGCAGGGAGCTGTGGGACCTGCCCACCAGTGCCCCAGGGCTGCCCCTGTGAGCCAGGATGGGCCCAGCAGGGGCTGCGCTACCGACATCCATCCGCGGGAAGAGGGACGGGGACGGGGGATGTCCGGATGCGCTTCCAGGAGTCATTAGAGAGTCGCATTAGCTCACCACTTAGCTCTGTCTCCACGCTGTAAATGAGCCTGCACAAGCAGATTGCTATGCTTACATTAAAACCACACTGGTGGAAATGAGTCTTTCCAAAGACTCTTCCAAGGATCTGCCCATTAGGATCTGACTGCGAGATCAGGGCTCTCATCTGGACTCACAGCAGTAAAATGAAGATGAAACGCTCTGTTTCTCATTTCTGGATCCTGGACTTACTCAGCTCCCCATTTCACCGGGCATCTTTCGTCCCAGGAACGCTCATTTTTAAATCAGAAAAAATTTAAACAGAGGGTCCTTTAGAACACTCATCCTGAAAATTGTTCCAGGGAGTTTCATCTTCAAAATAAATGATTCATACCATCGTATAGGTGTGTGTATATCTGTATGTCTGCATTGCTGTTTATTGTGCTGCACTGGCCGGGCTCAGGAGCTGTAGCATCTGAAGTGCAGAGAAGCAGTGACTAGAGAAAGGAATATCTTCTTTCCAACAAAGACCAAATATTTTTCTGTTATCTCTCTGGCCGTTGTAGTGGTTCTTGATATCTGCAGAACTGAGCAGATCACCACACGGATAAAACAGCACAACAAAATATTTATTTTTAAGCTTTGTTGAATGCTGAATGTTTGGTGCAAGTTTACGAGGGTTAAACATTAATAGCAGATGTTGTTAATGAATAGAAAGCTTGAGCCAGCTTCTGAGACCTTTGAGTTCGTACATGAATTTTCTGGTTGATGACAATACTTGTAACATGCCTAATTATGAAGTAGTGTTCTAATCAAGCCTTGAATAACTGAAGAATTTCCCCTCCTCTTTTGCGGTTATTTCAGTGGCACACACACAGATCGCTTCAGTGCCTGTGCTTATTCTTAGTGATTTTTCTTTTCTTAGAACATTCATTGAGGTTTTTCCCCAAGAAGCACACGTATTCACGCTGAGTGTCGGCGCGGGAGCGCGCACAGGCACAGAGGGTGACACGTGCACGGCATGTCCCCTCCACCCCGGCCCCACCAGCAGCTGAACTGGTGCCAGCTTCTGAAGTTGTTGTCTCAGTTTGTCACACTTCCAGGTGAAGTACGTGAAAGTGATTATAGGTAATAAATATCTCTTTTTTTTAACTTATTGCAGAGGCAGTTTTTCCCCTGTTAATGAGGGTAATTTGACTTGGTTGAAGGATTGCAGTTCTTAAGAATTAATGCAGCAATCCAATTCAAAGATTTAAAGAGATCTAAGATTTTTCACAGGTCGTGTGCTAGTGAATGTGCTCCTATCACATAGCAGCTAATGGACTTGAACAACAGTCTGTCATTTACTGTTACCTCAGTGTATAGCAGCTTTGCCCTTGATAGCGAGTATACTTTCCCAGCAGTGCAGGTTATTTAGTAGTGCCGTGTATTTGTAACACTTTTAAGAGACAGTATCCGATTTCTAACAGCCCTAATTACTGGATAAAGCGAGGTTACCTTTCTGGCTTTCTTAATTATGTGTTTGGATCCTAATCTGTGTGAGCCTAAAGTGGTTTAGGCCCTAATAGCTGACTCCTCTTTTTTTTTTGTATTTATCTCTGTGCATACACATCTATAAAATAATTTCTGTGTTGCATTTTCCCTGTATCAATGCTCAGAGGTTGATTCTATAAATACCAAAGTGTTAGGCACTAGTCTCCGTAAAGTCCCCTTGTTTTTAGGGATGCATTATTAACTTTTAACAGTATTTTGGAATGACTTATTTGTAAATGCTGTTGGAAATGCTCTAATTTCTTGATCCTATTATTTTCCTGGATATGAAAAATCCTATTGTAAGGTAATTAGAAGGATTCTCTTCTATTTAAATGTGTGTTCTCTAGACAGTGTCACTCTATACTCTGCACACAAGAACCTTTGTTCCTTAATTAGAAAAAGGACTAGAGCTCATTAATTGTGGGTACAAAGTGATGTCTGCTCAAATGGAGAAGCAATAATATAGTTTAAATAATGATTGATCCTACATTTTAAGTCTAACACTATTTTGTACTGATAGTGATAAATAAGCAACATATAATGCAGGTTGCGAAGCAATGTGTGAAGATTTTTATTGAAAAATCTCTTTTTGCAAGGATAAACCTGTGTCGGGCACAATAAATAAAGGATGGATGGTACATACACGGCGTCTGCCGTTTAGGAAAGTCAGCATTTGTCAACAGAGCACTGTAGCAATAGCTGAGATACTGGAGTTCACTCCACCCCATACTTTAGAAAATGAAATAATTGTGAGAGCTGTGCAGTCAAAAGGAGTTTGGATCTTGGCCTTACAGAGCTATTATTGTGATGAAAAGAGTATTTTAATTACTACTTACAAACAGGATGAGTTATAAATGTTTGAGTATTTTGCAGGGTGGTTTTTTTAGAGACAACTGTACTTTGTTCCCTGAATTTCATCACCTCCTGTCCCCTTGGGAGGAGAAGGATGGACTTGTGAAGTTCAACCCAAGACCCTTCACCAAAAGGCTTTGGTTTATGTGGTGGCTACTGAAACAGGGTGGGCTGAGATGTGCACCGCAGGGTGAGCTGCCAGCTTTGGCCCTTCCCAAAAATCAGGAGTGTGTTGTGCTGAGCTTGGCGGTCCTGCTGCCAAGGTGGGATGCCAGGATGGTGCCTGTGTGGGTCTGGAGTTTGGATCTTGTCAGCTGAGGCTGGGCTGGGCAGAGCAAATCGTTGGGGGTGATGCCCCTGTGGCCCCCCAGCCTGCAGCTCCATCTCCTCCAAGTGCTTGTTCTTCTCTTTACCCCACCTTGTGTCAAAGACTTAAGAAAGAGAAAGCCTGTCTAATTTTTCTAACCCTAATGAAAACATGCATTAACAAGGCACACCTTTCCCATATGAAGAACAGGAAAGTTGGAAGATGAGGCTTGATTTCCTGCTGTATTTCAGAAATCAAACTGGTTAATGCTAGACCGGGGTGAATATTTCACTCAAAGCATATTGGCACTGAAAGAACCCCAGGAAACGTGGGATTTCTTGGTGTCTTTCTCTGCTGTATTCCTCTTGGTGGGAAAGAAAAATAGTTTTTAAAAGATAAAAAACCTGTTCTTCAATCGACTATGCAAAAATCTTATTGCAGTATTTATTCCAAACCTGCACACATAATGTTCAGTCAAGGAGAAAACAGCAAAAAACAGTTGTTGATGGACTTAGGCGAGAACTGGATTAAATAAGCATTAGTCTACTGAAGCTGATTACAGGAATATGAAAATGCAGTATCTTAATGGTACATATTTTCATGTGGCAGCTCAGTTGCCTTTCATTTTGCAGCTAATATGTCTATTCTTATGAGTCATTTACTTCTTTAATTACCTTTTGCAGGCAAGGCACCATGGTATATTAATGTGAATGATTTTTACTGCCAGTTTATCATACAATGCCCCAGAAGTTGAAAGGCGTAATTGACTTGGAAGAGCAGCTCATGAAGGAAACAATATTTAGTTGACAGTTTTCCTTGTACTCTCTGTTGACGTTTATGAGTTTACACTATGCTAAAGGAGTAATAAACACAATTTTCTTTCAATAACAGGAAAGAGTCGCTTTTAAAATACATTTGTGGAAAACAGATTTGTTCATTTCTTGAATAATATAAAATAATGCGTTTTCACTGATGAGATGTATATAAGATTGTCAATTGAATTATACCTCGGAAGGTGCCTTTATAACCTGCCTTAGAGCGTTAAAAGATATTAGGGTGCATATGAATCAAATCAGTTAGATGAATATTTAAATTATACCCAGATTTGGATAAATCGTATTCAGATCTGCATGTTAGATTATTTGCTGGCTTTCTCTTGCCGTGGAGGGTGAAAGTTTGAAGTGGAAATATGAGGGACAGAGGCTGTGTTTCTGTAGATGGAAGAACTCTCATCAGAAAGCTCCTGATAAACCCCGATTAGAGGATTATTGCAGAAACTTTCTTTAACTTTCCTAGAGCCAGAGGCTTGAGGAAGGTTTAAAATCAGCTTTGCAATCCGTCAAAGTCCATTTTCTCCTGGAATGCTACTTTTATTGAAATGACCTTGTCAAATCGCAAATTCTTTTTCCCAGGCATCCCCAGGACCGTGTGCAGGTATGATTAATCATCCCATCCCGCTTTAATTAATTTAAAGGCGCCCATGGCCGGGGCGGGAGGAGGCGCCGGCTGGCGAGGGCAGCGCTTCCGCGCTCGGCTCGCAGGGAGTTAAACTTTTCACAGTTTTCGCGATTGTTTGCAGTTCAGCCCTCTGCAACATAATGAAAGTTTTCGAGCCATCTGTTGTTAAGCTGGCGGTGAGCAAGGCCAGTATATCCAAACAAAGTGCTGGCCTGCTGTAAACTGAACCTGTCAGTTTAGCATAGCTGGGCTGACCTCCCCGGGCGCGGGGCAGCGGGTACCAGGCACTGGCTGCCTGCTCAGCTTCCAGGGGAACTTCTTGGGGGGACCGTGTTTACTTTTTCCACTTAGCGTTCCTCCCACAGGCTTGGACTAGTTTATACTAAATCTTTAAATTGACACTGTTCTATTTTTTTTTTCCCTATGCTGAACTTTCTCCTTTTTTCTTAATCTTTTGGGCCGTACAGAAAAAAATCTATTAAAACCCCACAGTGGCTGGAATTTGAGCTTTTAAGAAGGTGATGGGCGGGGGGGGGACATGACACAGGACAACAACTGTGATTCTATAACTCTGTGTGCATGTGTGCCGGCGAGATTCTCTGTCAAAAGAAAGAGGCATGTTCCCAAGTATCCCAGCTTGCTTTCCAGCGCCTATTGTTCCCTTTGTTCTGTATTATTTAAGATCAGTTACTCATTTGCTTCAGAGGATTGGGAATAGCAGGCAAGGTAGAGCAGAGCAGCCAGCATCTATTGTCTTCCTGGGAGCCACAGTTTGCATCCAGAGTGGCTGGAGCAGCCTCCCTCCTGCTTCTGTTTGCTTCTGTTCAAGGGGTTGGTAGCTCCAGCAAAAAGTACTAGAGAATTTGAAACTTTTTGAGTGGAATTGCCAAGATCAGACTCAAAATGCCCTTTATTTGCAGGGCTGTGTTGCAGGGAATTGCTTTCCTTTCTCGTTCGTATCAAATACATGGTAGTTTGGCCTCACCTCTGCCTCAGTGTGTTTGTGCTTTTTCCAGTCTTATGTCTCAGACTGCCTTCCCTTTTTCCTTCCTCCATAAATGTTGTTTTATTTATTCCTTTTTTGTCTGGGATACGACACATGTCATTTCTCGGCTGGTATTCACTCAATACAAGTGATTTTAACTGTTTTTTAGGATTGGCAACAAAACTTGAAGTTCCTGTGCCAGGAAAGTGACTGTTTGGTATTACCTGTTTTCAGTGTTTGTTTTTTGGACTAGACCTACAGTAAATACCTTTATGCTACCGCTGCTGCCAAATTCAGTCTTTGCTTTCTACACTTGTGATGTACCTGCTCACTGGTCTTCGGCTGGTTTCAAGTGTGTTTTACTTACCTCATGATTCTTGGAAAGCAAACCTGATCGTCAGTGACCCCAAATGCTGCAGTTCTCAGTCAGGAGGAGTTTTGCCTGAGGAAGAGCTGCTGAATTTGTGCCGTGTGTGAAACCAAACTGTGCCTTTGCAAAAGTGCGTCACAGCCAGTCCGTATCTTAGCAGTGTGGTGCAAATGCACTGGAAGCTCTGGAAAAGCAGTAAAAGTACTTGGCCTTCCCAGAAGACCCTTCCAAGGACTTGTGCCAGTGCCCACCAGAGGGTAGGAGTGCCCAGGGGATGAGGGGGAAGGAATATGACAGTGGTGAGAAACACTCAATTTTAAATTAAAATGACTGCACTTACGAGGAAACCCCATCCAGCTCTAATCTGTTTGTAAGGTGACTGACACATAAAGTGCTTTTTGTTTTAAGGTAGAGGGAAATGCATTCAGGATAGAGTTTCTGGTATAAATGTCAGGTGCAACGCAGTGCATGCTCACTCAAAAAGTCAAGCAGATAACCTTGGCATTTAGGGACATTGCCTTGTATAAAACGAAATTGTATTTTGTTTTTAAAAAGGAGGACTACATTAAGAGGTCACCTATTAGCTGTGTTTTTGCTAGCTGTCTGAAACTCAGCTCTACTGTCTATTAAACTCAAACCACTATGTAAACATTCCTGTGTTGTTCCTGGTCTCTACAATGGCCAAGGGGATCAGGTTTCACCTGCCTGCACATCTTCAAGCAATTAAAGCAATTAGCTTGAAGCCATTTCACATTCAAGGTCTACTGTGACATTCAAGTCCAGAAGAAGTCTAGGGGAAAAGGAAAAAGAAGAGTATAAAAGGCCGCTGTGCAGCACATGCACACAAATAACCTGTGAGGGGGTTTTGGACTTTACAACAACTTCCAAATGCGGTCAGGAGGCTTCGCAGCAGGCAGGCAAGGTTGCTGCTGAGAATGGGAAAAGATAAAGAAAAAACACCTAATGGTCTTTTAAATTATACCCAAGTTTTGCACTGGGAAGGGAGGGGGAGGAGAGAGAAATAGCAACATGATTTGGAACGATACTTGCGTGAAATAATACGGCGTTGGCCTTATTTACTGATATTTCTCCTGGCATGGACATCATATTTTTCTTCTCGTTTAGGTGGGGATTTATATTTGGTGTTTACATTGTAAAACTACACTCACTCTGGCTAATGTATCCCTTACAATGATATTCAGCTCAGAGTTTAGTGATTCCAGCAGTAAGTCTTGAAAGCTGCTATTTTTTAAAAGGTTGGAGCAGATTAGTGGTGACCTTAAAAGATTAAACTAGTACAGTTTAAAGATAAATAATCAGCCTTTAGCACATTAGATAGCTACATAAGCATGACAGAAGGTGACTTTCTTACCACAGTTTCAGAATCCAGGCAGCATTTTTACATTTGAAACTTGACTAAGGCAGGGAACAGTGGTTTGCAGAAAGCAAGACATAAACTGATTGCACCACTTCAAATTGGTTAATACAGTTTTAAATCCACAGTTTTCCTGTTGGTTTTGTTATTGAGAAGAGGCTAATTTTAAAAGCTATGCCTGCTGCAAAAGAAGATCTTGCTTTGCCGTCCCGGAGGGTGTTCTTAATCAGAAATAACCGCAGGCTAAATTATAATGTGGAATCCTGCTGCCCTTTAACCTAACACTGCTGCTCGTTCAGTGTTTGTTAACAAATAGCTCTAAGTACAAAATTGTTTGAGAATTACTTTTTCATTATATTTGCTGACTTCAATTAGAATAAGAAGCTTATTTGGGGAAGAAAAATTAAAAATGTATGGATTTCTAGAGAAAGTTTCAGCAATTGTTTCCTGGCAAGTGTCGCCTTCGGAACATAGCTGTGGACTCAGTGGCACACGTAATTCAATTTAAATAAAATTACCTTCTGAACGAATATTTCTGCACCGGTGGCAGAGGCAGAGCTCAGGAGCATCCCAGGACTCAACCCTTGGAAAGATGAACAAGCTAAAATGGTGGCAGGGGCTCAGGCCAGGGCCCCTTTTGCACCTTGTAGGGGGATGCAATTCCTAATGAACAGGCACCAATTCCCCATCCCTGTGGTGTTGGGGAGGGCTGGGCTATAGATGTGAGTGGCACAGTGTCCTATTTTTATTTCACTCTGAATAACACGTAATTGAAACGTACACTCGGCAAATTAATTGGTGAGTTGAAGGTAAGAACTGCTGAGTTAGTGGAGACAGCACCAGCCCTGTTCTTTTTTCCCCTTAAGTTTACATGCTGGAGCGGAAACGCCGCGGTGCTCAGAAAGGAGGTGATGCCTCTGTAAAGCAGATCTTTCCAATTTTATTTTTTTTCTAGCTTAGTCTTCTGTTTCTATGATCTGCCTTTTGAACTGTTTTTGTGGCTGATCAGTTCCACCTAATATGTCTCTTGATTTCTGCTATTGTAATACTCAGACGACATGCTGTTCTCTTCATTTTTATAAGCTTTAGATGCTCCTGCCTGTCATACTCTGGCGGTTTATCTTCAGCGTCTGGATTTGCTTTCAGACTTGCATGTCTATCAAGCTGCTGTTGCTTTGAATGTGAGATCAAAAGAAGATGAATTCCAGTAAAAAATTTCCTTGTATGAAGAAAAGATTGGGGGCCTATGTAAACATCCCACTGACAGCTCCCAATGAGTTATTTTAGCAGAGCATTAGCACCCAGAATGACAGACAGTCCAAGACTACATGCTAAATAACAAATCAGTCCCTTCAGTGGCAGCAGCACGTTGCCACAACAGCAATACATTTTCTAAAGGAATCCTGTTCCTCTTTTTTATTGAATATGGCTGTTCGACTGCTCATCTCTTCACGAGCTGCCTTTGAGTGCCAGCCCCAGTTTACTTTTTCTTGACAATATCTGTGTCATGTCACCAATATGACAGCAGACAGGGCTTTGATAATTGGGTGGGGAGACGGTTAGTTAGTCATCTCCAGTTAAATAGGTAGTTTGTTTCAGGGAGGGGAAGGAATCAACGAAGGAGGGGTGGCATCTGCCGGAATGCTGAAGTTACACTCGCGGAGATGCTGAATGCAAGTCCCTGCGCCCAAGACAAGTTGTGTTTTTTGGGCGGTTGTTTATATTTCAGTTCACGCAGTTAGAGAAAACAGCTCTGCAGCCCGGCCAGCCTCCCGAGCCGGTTTCCAGAGCAAGTCACAGCACTGTCAAGGGTAGGAACGTCAAGATTGGCTGGACTACCGTGCAAATCCAAATTTGCCTAGATACAGAAGCGAGGTGTGCTTCTGGCTGCTGTTTGGTCTAGTTGGGGACATAATTAGTTCTGCCTGTTTCTGCTTACAGACATGGGGGTTTAATAGTGTAGAGTCACTAGATTTTTGTGCCGGGTGTAGTGCTAAGCCCAACTTTGAGATTACCTGTGAGCTCCAGCTGATCTCACCACTTCGCAAGGGAAGAATTAGGGAAGGAATGCTTTGCGGTTTCTTTGTCATTTAGTAAAAGCAGAGGTTGCTACTGTTGAGGCAGAGCCCGGTGGCTGCCGCGAAGGGCAGTGCTCCAGCGTCTCCCTCCAGCCTGTGCTCCGGCTGCACAGCACTTCCTGTTTATTCAAACATCTTTTTACCATTCTTCAGCCCCCGCTTCGCAGAAACAGCCAGAAACATCTCCAGCGCGAAGACGGAAATCTAAAGGCAGACAGTAAGAGCTCACTCTGTTAAACTCTTCATTTTCTCTGCGAGCGCTCAGAGGAAAGGAGCGTGCAGGCAGGGCTGAACTTTTAACGCGCTGCCTTGCGCAGGCAGCTTGGAGCACAGGAGAGGGGAATTGCTTTGGTTTGAAGCAAAAGCAGCCAGTTCAGGTTGTTGATGGCGGTGTTGACAAGGGTGGGGTTTTTGGCATGGCTTTGGAGAACTGTGCAAGGACCGAGTCCTCTTTTGGGGCACCTGTGACCTTGTGTTGCCCCTCTGGTATGAGAGCAGCCATGTGCCACCATCCCTGCTGCTCGCCGGGTGCTGCAGCTTCTCCTTGCACAACTGCCAAAAATACCTAAACAACAAACCCCCCCCAAGAAAGGGAAACGTGGCTGCTGCTCTGGGCAGCAAAAGTGGTGCAAACCCACCAAATGGCTTTTTTTTGTTTTCCACAAATTGTTTGCATCGTGGCTTTGGCACTGCATGCGAACCAGCCTTGCTAATATTTGTACCAATTTCATGCTAATAAAAATCAGGCTGCTGAGACAAGCATGGCTATTATCTCATTCATATGACTATTGTTTAGACCTGTGGTACTACAAAAGGAAAGGGAAAGCGTGCTCACGCCGGGTAATGGTTGTTAACTTCTCACGTGAGGGATTTTCTCTGCAGTTTTTCAGTATTAATGATTGTTGTATGAATGGTCTTCAGAGGTTGTTGGAAGATAGTGTAGATCCTCTGGGTAATCCATGTCACAACACGGATGCTGGATTTTTCCCCCTCTGTTCAAATGACTTAAAAAACTGCTTGATACTTCTCGGTGGTTTCTCCCCCCCGCAAAAGTCCACTGAAATAGCAGGTAACTTTTTTTTTTTTGGCAAGCATTCGTGGTGCTCGTATGGTGTGAAACATAAAAGAAAATGGAAAATATGCTGCCTGCCCTATGGAGAAAACCCATCCTCCTTGAGGCTTTTCCTGCCTCTCCAAGATCCAAATACACTTTAAAATTTTAAACTGTAAACCCCCATCTTCCTAGAAAAGAGAGCGAGAGAGAGAGAAATCAAGCTGTGTGTTCAGCCAAACCGCAAGTACAACAAACATATTTTGAAAATATATTGCTAGTCTGGCTTTTTAATGTTCAGAAGTTGTTCTACTTTGCAGAAAAAAAAAATGGTGTTTGCAACTGCCTTAAGGACAATTTGTTTAACAGTAGGAGTAATTTCATGGGGAAAATGGAAAGAGTGACTGAAGTTATTTACTCAGATGTTAGTGTAGGTGTGGGGCAGAAAACTCTCTGTGGGAACAGTGGGCTGCTTTTCTTGGTATCTTAGTCTATTTGATGACCATCAAATTTCCCAGCTCACTGGTTTTGTTTTTTCTGGATGGCATGTTTGATTATTTATCAGAAGGGAAAGGGAGTAGCTGAAGCAAATAAACATGTGACCAAGCTGTGTTTTGTTTTCCACTCAGAAGGCCATGCCCTTTAACAGATATACAGAAAATAATAAACGTATTGTTTTATGATAAAAGGAAATTATGTGTATCATTTTCTTTAGCGAGGCCATTAACCCCTTGTGTTCGGTGGTCTCCGCCTTCTGGCAGCTTGTTGGGCTTGCAGCTGGGAATTAAAGGCACTTAAACCCCCCTCTTGCCTGGAACATTTCCATGGATTACTGCTTCGGCCCTTTGGATTTGCTGGATTTATTGCATAGTCATACAGCCCTGGTCATCTCCCTGGTCCTACTTGGGGTGTGACTGACTAAATGAGAGACACTTTGAATTTTCAGAAGGGTGCTGATTTCCAAAGAAAACCTTGGTGAGAGATGCTGGGATCTTCCAGCCTCCAGTGCTGGTGTCTGTGCAGCGCGAGGGGTTTCAGCTGTGTTTGGTCCGTTACAGACAGTGTCAATTTATGGGATTCTCTTTTAAATGCCAGGTGTCTAGCATGTAGCGTGTAGTATTTCCTTTATAATACCAGCTTTGGACAATGTTCATTATATTCCCTGAAAAAAAAAAAAAAAAAACAACAAAAAACCAACACCCTATAAACTAAATCACTGTCAGGAAGTAAAATACAGGTTTGCTTCATCTCCGGGAAGCATGTTGCATGCTTTAGCTGCTTTTATGGGATTAAAAGAAACAAGTTAAGACTGTCATGCACATGAAAGGAAACCGAGATGTGGTTTGCTTCACATTGTGCAGGTAGGTATAAATTTAATAGACTGACTTGCTTTCAAAATCTCTCTTTGTCTCCCCGAGTCGCATGTCAGTTCCAGCGCGTTGATGAGCTCCGCGGTCTGTAATAGCGCCTGACTGCCGCTGCCCCGCAGGTGCCAGATCGGCAGGATCCTCCTCCTCAGGGATATAGGTTTCCTCTGAGGAACGGCTTCTCATCGAGAAAGGGAAANCCTCCTCCTCCTCCTCCTCAGGGATATAGGTTTCCTCTGAGGAACGGCTTCTCATCGAGAAAGGGAAAATTTGCCTGACATCTTGAAGTTGTGGTCAAGTCTGTGCATCACTGGTGGGTCTGGGCAGGAGGAGGTGGATGCTTCACCTTCTGGCTCCGGGGGGGTCAGCGGTCCTGGAGAGCCCAAGTGGATGGCAGAGGCTGGAGCTGGGGGTTTGGGTTTGAGGGAGGAAAAAATGGCAGTCGAAATAGCAGTGAGAGGAAGGGCTGGCAAAATAAGGACCTGAAACTTAAATGTGATGTAAAGAAAAAAGAGGAAATGAGCAGCTTGGGGCCAGGTGACACAGGCAGGGGCAGGGGCTGGGGGACATGGCTGGCCCCCCTTGCCCAGAAGCTCCCTGAGGGTTGAGGAGGCTCAGGATGGGCTGAGGAATGGGCTTTGGGATCAGAGGTGCAGGACTGAGATACCTAGAAAGACCAAGGAGCAGGAGCAGTTGCATCCTGTTGGACACGGGATCTCTCCAGCCCTGACTGAAGTCCTTGGGCAGAAGCCCATGAAGGACCTGTCCATGGGGGAAAGTGTCCTCCCAGCCTCCCAGCAATTAAAGGTTGGTTTGTGCCCTGAAGCATAAACATTTGTACCTTGATTTCTATTTTTATCTTTCCAAAGGTAGCTGTAAATGCTCTCATGACTATCTCTGCAAGTGCCTAATCCTTTCTTTGCATCTCCCCCATGCTCTTGGCCCTGTGATATCTTGTGACAGTAAGTTCCAGAGAGTAATGATGAGTTGTGTATTGAGTTGAGTAGAAAGGAAAAAAAAACAACTTTTATCTGCTTTCTTTTTTTTTTGGTGGCTGTTGCTTCCTGACTTCATTCAGTGTCCCCTTTCTCTTGCGTTATGAGAAATGGCAAAAGCACCAGATGTACCCTCTCAGGCCAAGTCACAATTTGTGTACTTGTTATCATCTCCCTTCTTACTCATCTCTCACTGAACTAAACACTCCCACCCTTATCAATCTTGCCTCATATCTGCTGAGCCCTCTAATCATTTTTGTCGCCTCCATCTGAACCTTGCCTATTTTTGCTTTACCAGAATCTGTTAAAATTAAGGTTTTTACAAGCAGTTCTAATTTAGGTTGTGCCATAGAAGTGCAGAGATGTGATTTGCAGCTTTAGTTTTCCATGTTTTCGGCTGTCCCAATGTTTTGCTTCCTTCATTCACCCAGCAGCAGCGAGTGTCTGATGGAGCGTGGTGAGATGTCCACAGTCAGGGGCTGAATTTCATGGGTCTCTGAGTACAAGTTTGTCATGCAGTGTTTTGGAAAACAAGCTTAAAATATGTTCCCTGTTTTGTTGACCACACAGGGAAGCGCGCAAGCAGCTGTATGCAATATACTATTTATGTTGTAGCAACAAAAAGGCCCTCTTCCTTCTCCCCCCCCCACCTTATCCCTCTTCTTTTCTCTTCTCTGTTAAAAAATATGAGAACTTCCCGTGCTTTTGACATCCAAGAAAAACGCGGCTCAGCAGTGAATACTCCTCCAAATATTCAAAGGTCTGGTTCACTTTTGCATAAACACAGTAGTTCAGAATCTGATCTCGAGCCTACAGAAATGAGCTGGAAATCCCATAAGATTTTTTTTCATCACTCAGGAACAGTTCAGTTCTGGTTCAGTTTGAACAGGGAGCCAAGATTTGTATCCTTTCTCATTTTACCAGGATGTGTTGGCCCATCCCTCCTTTCTTGCTGGTACAGACCGCTACATGCTGTGAGTCTTGGCATGCCAAAATAAAGAGAACCATTTTTAATGTTTGGGAACTTTTTGCCAGATACTTTTTAAGTGGCTTTGATGAGTCCTGACTGCGACTCTTTGAAAGAAAGGACAGAAGGTGTTTTTTTGTGGTGTAACCGCCTGAGGATTTCATTTATGCCTCAAAAAAGGCATTTTTGTAGCCGTTGTCCCCGTTGTAGTTGCTTCAAGGTTGGCAGGTTCCTGGTGTTGGCTGAGGCTGATCTCTCACCCTGCTGTCCCTTGCTGCCTGCCCCCTTCATCCATGTAGTGTCTCCAAGTATTGAAGAAAATACTTCACCCACCTTTTCCCTGAAATTGGTGGAGTTCATGAATAAATTACAAAATGGAAATCGGGGGTTTTTTTGATGGAAACTCTGTTTTCCCCCTGTGTGGTGCTGGGTCCTCACAGGCGGGGACCTTGCCAACCATGAGATGGGATGTGGGATGGCAGGGCAAGGGGCATGGAGTCCACTCCTCCTCCCACTGGCAGGAGTAACCTCAGTGCCCAAGAGGACGAAGAGCAGCAGAGCTGGGACACAGGCAGCTCCACCCTGTGGGTTTGGAAGAAAGGGTTTCTGTTTCCAGTGCCTTTTTCTGGAGGGAATCTCCTTAACTGGTAGCCAGGATCTATTCCAGAGGAAAGAAACTAAGCCTGCTGGAAGAAAAATAAAGACTCATCTTCTATCCTTATGACTGAACTATTCTAGGAGGTGCTTCAGCATGAGGCACATTGCCAGCTCCCTTGCTCCAAGTGTGCCCCTGTCACATCAGGGACAGGATGTGAGCCAGGGTTTGTACATGTGGACCTCAGGTCCCTTCTCTTTTTCCAGCATAGGAATCACCCATTAGTCACTTGCCCAGACCAGTCTGCTATGGTCTTTATGGCCAGCTGACCATTTTATTGAGTGAAGGATTGCTGTTGAAGCTCCCCTCCGTGATGAGCTGGCTGGTAGCCCTTGGATGGAACCAGCCTTGCAGATTTGCTGCAGCCAAGTGAGGGTACAGACAACCAGCAGCATCTCCCCAGGCTCAGGGCATCCCTCTGCTGCACCAGTGGAGCTGGGAACAGGGTGGGTGGAGGAGGATTATTTAATGAAACAAAGGAGTAGAGGATGAGATGGGGATGGGGATTGTTTGAATCCAAGGTGGTTGAGAAGGCTGGACAGCAGGAGTGCTTCACCAGGTTACGTTGCATCCTAGCTGGGTCTCATAGCAGAGCCCCATGTCCTGCCTGTAGCTGTCCTCAAACTTCCCTGCTGCGGTGCCAAGAGCAGTGTTGGGGCTCTTGGCTGTGTCATTCTGTGTGTGGCACAAGGTCAGGGTGGTGGCAGTGGGGAAGGGAGCACGTAGCAGCTCATTTCCCAGTTCTGGAGGAAGATGGAAGAGCTGGGCACAAATGTCAGAGGCAATAAGTGCTGCAAGAACATCTGCTTCTCTTTTTTGCATCTTCTACATTTTATTCCTCCTCTTCATTTTGGTTCCTTTCCTATTCTCTAGTTGGTTCATCTCACCTCCCCCTGTTCTGTTCCTCCCAGAGGAACAGCACTACCCACTGCTGTCGCTTTGCACTATTTTTTATTTTTTTTCCCTTTGCATACTGCTCCACTCCTCGCTGGTTTCCACACGTTGTGCGGCTCCTGAGCCTGCCGGAGGAGAACTGCAGCAGGGCTCCCCTCCAATGTGTCTGCCTCCTACCACTGCTCCTCTACATCTGCTGCTCCAGGAGAAGAGAGTGTCGCAGGAGAGGAGGTAGAGGAGGCAGGAGTGGGAGAGACATGAAGCATCTCTGAAGCTCGGGTGCATCCGGGCTTCCGAGCTTGAGAGCTGCATCTTGCCGCTCTTCTGGGAGCAGCTGTGGAGTGGAGCAGGGTGTGAGGACAGATGGGAGCTGAGAAAGAAGAGAGATTGCTGGCTGAGTCTAAATTCCCCCTCGTCCCACCCAGGAGAAACAAAGGAACTTGCCTTGCGAGACTGAAGGGAAGCAAGAAGCCCTTTTGGGAGGTGGGCCATGCTCCGCTGGGAGAGGCGCCTGGAGCTGCTAACGGGGCGATTCCTCGGGGCCTGAAGGCGACATGAAATGTGGGGAGAAACAGACGATGGGAGAACTGCATGCCTGCTGCTGCAAAGCTGTGCTTTGCCCAAACCTCAGTGAGGAAGTTGAGGAGCAGTGGTAGCTTTGCAAGGGTATGGCTATCAGAGGTCAACACACAAGATCTGGGACCAGTGTAGTGTTACGTTTGCTCCAAGGGCAGATTTTGCCCTTAAAGTTTCTCCCTTCTCATCTCTCTCTGCTTGCTTGTTTTGTTCTATTTTGCTGTTTAATGACCATAACTGAAATTATGGACAGAATATGATGTTGGCTGGCAACTAACTTTCCAGATTTATTGCTTGGACACTTCTGATGGCTGCAGGATCACCTCTGATTTCAGGGAACTCTTCCTTCTTCCTTTCTGAAGTTGCTTTCCTGATAAGCACCTTCGTCCACCTGGAAGGGCCCAGAATCCTTGGGAATCTGTAAAAACACATGGGATTTTGTTTTGTGCCCTCCTTGCAACTTCTGGGTGCATGTTTATCTCGATACTTCGGAGGCAGCCCATTCATTACCGCCCAACTGCCCTGGGAATTGGCAATTGGACAGGACACTCTTTTGCATCCTCGTGGCTGCTGCTCATCTCCCCACCCTCCAGTGTACACACCTTTCCATACATCCTAAAGTTCCCTGGATTGATTTTTCCATGCCTGATAAACCTCAGGTTCAGAAACAAGCTTCCCCTAGCGTTAGAGCCAGGCCTATTATAGCTGTAGGTCACCATATTTCATTAATAACTGATTGATATTAATAACGGTCGGAGCAGATGGGAAGGGAGGAGCTGTAGCACTTTTTCTTCAGTAGGAATAGGATGATGGAAAAAAGTTGGAGAGTTGCTGCCTTGTACTGGCTGCAGCGGTGGAACAAGTTAGCAAGAGGCTCCATGCGACTGGATCCTGTTACTGTTTTCCTTATGTACTGACACTGTAAGCAAATATATGGCATTCAAGCAGCATTTCTATTTTTGAAGTTCTACCCTCTTTTTCCAGCGAGTTTCCCTTCCCCAGCCCCCTCCCGAATCAGGAGTTTCTGGCCACATGAAGTGAGAGGCAGGGCTGCATTTTTACCCTTCATCAGAGCTTGCCCAAAGAGGATGGTGAAACTGAAAGGTCAAGGTGCTTGCATGGAAATGTCGAATTACAACAGTAACTGGGGTGATAACAGTGCCCAGTATTCTGGGCAAACAACAGCTGGGCAAACAAGTCATGTTCTGTCTGTCTTGCAATAAAATTGTCTTGGTCATCTTAAATGCATACTTTTTTTTCCCCTCCTGGTGCTTAAGTGGTTGGGAAATAATAAATGGTTGCCACTTCCCTAAGCACAGAGAGAGGGCTTTTCAGTGGGGCTTCCCACTTACGCTGTGAATGAAACAGGCTTGATTCATCTCACAGTTAATGTACTGTTAACATTTTTCCTGGGTTAGGTGTCACCCAGTGTTGACTCTCAAATACCATTCCAAGTTTGTGCAATGTCTCTCAAGTACTGTATTTCAGTTGCCTTTTTACTGGTCTCTGTTTTACACCAGAAAATCTCCTTATGTCTGGGTGATTTCCTAATGGATAAGAAAACACTTCTGGGAGTTCATTTACTGTATCTTGCATTTAGACATAGAATGACTTGGTTGGTAGGCAGCCTTTTTCTGATGTTGTCCTTCCAAATCCGTGTTTATAGTGATGAAAACCCATGGAAGATTCATTTTCTGGGGGATGCTTTCCTTTCTCTTTTTTTTCTAGTAAGTGGGAGGATTTCCCCTTTGTGCTTTGGTGCAGAGAGGAGGATGGTTGCTGCTGCCCTGTGATTCACTGCTGGAGGCCAGGATTGGTGTCTGGGTCTCTGGGTGTCCCAAGCAGCTTTGTCCATGCTTGCAGGCTCTTTGAGCAGCGCAGATAATGTGGCTGCTGGTAGATACAGAGCTAGATATTTGAAACACCTCTGTGGTTTCGGGGGCTCTTGACATCTCCACCTGCCCATCCATGAAGGAACACGCTGTTGTCTGGATGCACAAACAAGAGCTGGTTTTTCACGGCCCCTGGCAATTGTTCACTTGCAAGCACGTGATGGAGATTTAGGATGTAACTACGGCAGTGGGGAGGAATGTGTGAAAAGAGCTTGGAGATGTCAGAGCACCTGCTTGTGAGGAGAGGGCCACGTTAGCAGAGCTGTTGGCTAGCAGTAAACAGTCCTGGCACCCTTGTTTCAGGACTTGGCAGCAGCAGGAGTTGAACTGAATCCAGCTTTACTCTCTACTGCCTGTTCAGTAAGTTGAGGACAAGGCAGATGATTAAGGAAATGTGGGGAAACTGCTACAGAAGCTTTTGGAAAGATAAGAGACTTTGGTCTCCATGTCTGACAGTCTGGCACTTCTCACTAGCATTGAATTCACATGCAAATCAAAGGCAACATCTACTCCCACAGGAAGCTTTATTAATGTACAGGCCTGCTTGCGAATCTCCGTGCTGATGAAGGTTGTGGGACTGACTTCACTCAAATTAATTTCCCTGTCTATCCTCGCCTGAGCACTGTGCAGCACCGGCAGCCTCAGCAGGGCTCCCACGCCGGCATCCAGGGATGAGCTCCGTGCGGGAGCGGCGCTGCCTGGAACCAGGGAAGGGGGTAGAGGTGTGATGCTTCTTGGCCTGGATTGTACGGGTGTCCACCGGGCTTGAACTGACATCAGCAAAGTAATTCCATCAAGGCAAACTCCGAAGGGGCTTGAAGTATTTTGTGTGTGAGAGGAAGGAGCGTCAGTGTATCCCAAGCCAGCCATCTTTCTTGTACGTGTCCTGTCAGGTGTGAGGAGTATGGATGAGGCTTGGAAGTGGCAAGGACAGGACTTGGTTTGAGCTAGGAGGGAGGAAAGGCTTAGCAGGGAGAAGTAGAAAGGCAGAGGGATGTGGGTTCCCTGGGTTCACTGTACTGCCAAGGACATGTTCTTTGATGCAGATGCTCAGTAAGAACCATATCTGAGCTATAAACAACCTTCCACATCTTAAACCCAAGCTCATCTGATGCTCAGCTTTTACTGCTGTCAGTTATTTGTAAGTGAAAAAGCGAAGTCTTGAGAGGAGAAATGGGAAATGCCATTTCAAGCTGCAATCCCTGGAATGTCAGCATGTTGCCATCTCACTTGCATCTACCTTGTTTTTCCCTTTGATGTTCCTGTCCATCCTGTCTGCTTGTATCCCTGATACTCCCTCTAGCCCACTTTTATTTTTTCTAATCCTTCCTGCCCTGCTCCCTCCTCTGTTCTGGTCCTTCCCTCTTGCCATCTCTGGTCCCACCAGGTTTGTGCCAGCACAGGTGACACCTAGACATGGAATGGGGTGGTGTAGATGTCACCTTGAGTGGAGACTCTCACAGTGGTGGGTGTGAGGGGTGTGGGTGCTGTGCAGCTGGACTGGAGCAGGGACAGAGCTCTGGCTCTACTCCAGCAGAGCTCTGCCAGTGCCAGCCTGTCCCCACAGCCAGAGACCCTCACTGGTGTGGGGTCAGTCATGGTAAGGGTTTATGGTGGCAGTGGCCACCCCACCAAGCTGCATGGAGCTTCGTGGCCAGCTCGAGTGTAGAGAGCAGGCATTTCTTGCATGGCTACTTGTTCTGGGAATCTTCAAAAATTTCTGGCAGCCACTTTAATTGTGCAACCTCTCAGCTGCCAGAACGGATAGAATATGATCATATCACATGAAATGCATGCAGGGTCTGCTATAGCAACTGTATTTCAAAGAGACAACACATATGGTGACTGGTTCTTTTTGGAATAATATCTATAAGTTGATGATGTTTTATTCAAAAAGGCTGTAGCTTGAAAGGTTAGGGATGTTCTGATTGTTTAGTGTATGATTAAAGAAAGGCTTCTGTGGTTTTTTTGGCCTATTGAATCTAATTACTGGGAACTAAAATGATCATTTGATTGCACATTTACCTGGAATTATTCTTCTGCAGAGCCAGTCTTAATAATATATAATAATATGTTGCGCTTGTACTGTATAGAGCTTCTTGTCTGAGCAACTCAGAGTGCTTTACAAGTATTCATTAATTAAATAAGCCATACAACACCCCTGTTAAATAAGTGAGTATTTGTTGCCTGTCCCCTTAAGTCTTGTAGGTTTCTTTCTGCTGCGTCTGCCCACCCTTGAAGATGCTTTAACAGTTAAATAAGTTAATTCAATAAAAATAAGGTATTTTTTAACCATCCTTAGCACTTTCCGCATAAAGGTTTCCTTTGTTGCATTGAATTCTTTGGTAGGCTGTAGGGTTTCCTGGTTCTTGATGGTGCACCATCGAGGGGGTGGTGGCTGTGTGTGTGTGAGCCCAGGTCCATGCCCAGCAGCTCCCTGCACCCTTTGCAGGGACATGGACCAATTCAGAGATGCTATGAGTTCACTAAGCTCCAACCAGCTTGAAATGCAAAATCTAATTTTACCTGTACCGTGCCAAGCTCTGCTGGAAATCACATCCACCCTTAGAGAGTTTTTCTGATCCAGTGGAGACTTGTTATTAAATTGGAAAGGAGGGCTTGTTGCCAAAGCATTATAAGGTCTCTCCTGCCCACTTGCCCTGGTCAGCAGTGGTGGTTCTTCAGTCCACTGAGCTGACCACTGTGTCTCCAAAAGTAAAAAGATGGGTCTAGGCCATAAAATAACAAGGTTTTACTGGGGTAGGGGGGTTGGGTTTGAGTTTGCAGACCTCGATATCAAACCTTTCCCAGCAGTTCTGCGCTGAGATTAAACGCTCTGCAACTTGAAGTAGCAAGTGAAACCTGAAGCATATCTGACTTCTTAATTAAATAGGTATTAATTAAATCACTCAGAGAACATACACAGTAGGAGTGGGGAAGGCTTTTTCCCTCCTTCCATGTAGGCATCTTGCAAAGGGACTATTTTTCTTGTTTTACATTAATGAAGTCTTCAGCCTTCCCACTTTTCCACCTACACATGTACTGAACGTCTCCAAGGAGACCAGGGAGGCCCGGGTCCAGTGCTGGTGAATCCTCCGGGAGCAGCAGGCTGGGGTCTCGCCAGCAGAGCCTCAGCTGTGCCACAGTCTGGCTTGCAGGGATCATCCTTGCTGTCCCCTGGCTGGGGAGCCAGGAGGGAGCCAGGGCAGGGACTTGCTCCTCATCTTGTCCTCTTTTATCTCCTCTTGCTTTCTTTTCCTCACCTGATGGAGAAATTGGGCCTTGCAGGCTGTAGTGCTGAGGGACTCTTCTCCTTTGCTTTGCATGACATTTTGCAATAATTCCCCCACATCCTGCCTGCTCATGCTTTCAGGGTCATGTCCCTTGCCCCTCCAGCGTCACACTGTCCCTTTGCTGCTGTGCCCCCTCCCAGTGAGTCCCACAGCTGGTCCATCATGAGCTGACAGTGTTTTTCATAGGACCATAGAATATCCTGAGCTGGAAGGGACCCACAAGGATCATCAAAGTCCAAGTCCTGGATTTTGGAGAGGTGAAATGCTGTCCCTGATTTTCTTTGCATTCTCTCCAGCTCCTTGCAGCTTTCTCAGCCTTCAGCATGGCTATGCCTGCTGCTGCCTCTCCTCTTTCTCCCACCATGGCCTTCCAGAAGCTTCCCTGGTGCTCAGGGGAGCAGACAGGGATATACGACTGCCCTCTTCTGTAAACCCACCCTGATCTGCTGGAGAGGAGGCATCTGAAAGCTGAAAGCACAGGAGCCTGCCCATTAGTGAGGAGGGCTGTGAGCTGCTTCAGGGGGACAAAAACAACTCTGTGGAGCTTACCACCAGGATTCCTGCAGTTACTTGAGGCTCCCACTAAGGAGGCAAACATCAGCTGCTGCTGTTTTTCTCCTTAGTCAAAATGGGAAATCAGTGGTGGGATATCACCCCATTGCATGCAAGGTGTTATTTTTGTGGAAGCCACTGCTTTCCTCAGTGGAGGTGCATCAGGAGTGGAGCAGTACCCCATGACCAGGGATTGCCTTGCCCCTATGCTGCTTGTGTAGCTCACCATGCCCTCTTGACTGTGAACTCAATTTTCCAACCTCTTTCTCCCTCCAGGCTCTCCAGGTGGCACGACAGCTTCTCCTGCAACAGCAGCAGCAGCAGCAACAGCAGCAGCAGCAGCAGCAACAAGTTAGTGGATTAAAGTCTCCGAAGAGGAATGACAAACAGCCAGCCCTTCAGGTAAGGGGAGCCTCCATGAGGGTCTGGGGCTTGCAAAAGCTGAAGGGCATGAGTGGCTGTGGCTGGTGTAAGTGGCAGCAGGATCGATGCTGGGTGCTCTTGAAAGTCCCACCTATGGTGTATTTACAAATCGTGAGCGTGTACTTTTATTAGTGTCTGGTAGGGTTGGATCATGACAAAATGGAATAGCTTTTGTTACTGTGTCAGTGTGCATAGGAGATTTGCATTAACATTTCTGTTTGATTGCTGTTCCATTTGTAGTCTGTGTTCACTCAAACCGTTGATTTGCTGTGTCAAGGATATTGGGAAATACTAGGATATCATATCATCGGTGTGTTTTCCCCCCTTTTATTGTCTGCTGATTTATGAACATCTTCAGAAATAAAATCTAAATATTAGAGGGCTTTGTGCTGTTATGAATTCAGAGAGCTAAAACCAATACAGCATTCCCAAACAGAAGATGTATGCACACATATGGGGCTTTGGAGTACATTCTGCTAGTCTTGTGGGATAAATCATGGGGAGTTAAAGACAAGAAAGACCTATTAGGTCATGTATCACAGTTCCCTTTTTTTTTTTTTTGCTATTCTAGTTGTAGAAATCCCAAGTGATGGTGGGTCTGCTATTATTTTCCTTCAGTTAGTTTTCCATAACAAAGCACACACTCAGGAACTTTCCACTTTAATTCCATCCTCTTGCTCCAAGTAATACTGCTTGTATAAATACTGAGTCAGTCCCTTGCCTTGCCTCGTGTTCACACTCCTCAAACATCTGAGATACTAACATGTACTTGCCAGTTTTGGCAAATTATATGTATCTAGTTCTTTATGTATTTCGTAAACTGGCATTTCCAGACCCTTGACCACTTTGCTGGTTTGCAGCTGGTTATTGCTTTTACTGCTGCTCTCTGCAATTGCAGCATGTCAGTGGATTTTTGATAATAAGGTCCTGAATGCAGCAGTTCAGCTGCAGTTGCACAAAGCCCTGTAGCTGGGACATTTATCTTATCTCGCTCTTCTATATCTGATGCTTCAGCCTCTGTAGCCCCAAATTCTTTCCGGATTTTTTTTTTCCCCTCTTGTTGTCATAGCACGTTGTCAAACTCATGTCTGTTTTGCTCTTTCTACTTTTTTTTTTTTAGTTTGATATACTATCACCATGAGCTCCCTGACAGCATTGCTGCTTCTCTTGCCTTTTATATGTGCTTCAGATTATTTTCCTGCAAAAATACGGATGCTAGGCTCTTTAAATATGTAGTAGAATATGGAAGGTAAAGCCAACATCACTAGAGGCCTTGACAGTAAAGTGAGAGGGCCCGATTCTGTAGTTCTTACCCAAATAAAGCTGATGGGGACTTGAAGGGGAGTTTTGCCCGAGTGAGGAATAGCTGTTAACTGCAGCCCTTGGCCCAGCGTGGACAAGTCGAGCTTTGGTGAAGTGATTTCATCTTCAAAGCATTTTGCAAATACTAATCTCCAAAACATCCCCAGAAGGAAAGTCTGATAAGTAAGTAGCATTATCCCAGTTCTGGACTGGGAAACTGAGGGATGCGGGTTAAGAAACTCACTCAGGATCACAGAGGGAATTGGGTTTAGAGGTAGGATTAAGATTCATGAGTTCCTGGCTCCCACCCCTGTGCTCCGGCTGCTGGACAACACCTCGTGCTTTACAGCCGGGCTATTATTCTTCTGGAAAGTATGAAGCATTTTGTCACTGGGCAAATATACGTTTTATTGGCAGCGTCAAGAGCCATAATCCAAAGCGTTACATTAATGCTTTCAAAAATATTTTATTTGGTAAATCCATAGCTGATCCATATGCCTTTTAATAGACTCTTCCACTGGGGACATTTTTAATGAGAGATTGTGCTGGCTAGGTCCAGTGTCAGGTACTAAAAGAAGTGCTTTGTTGTGCAGATGTCTTAAGAATAGCTCCAGAGGATGAAATATGACTGTGTTGACCTTTCAGCTGTGAGCTTATTTGTCAGGATTCAAATAAGTTGAAAGGATCAAACCAAACAGTTTCCGTAGTCAGACTGGGAATTGTGTTGCAGAGGTCAACAGTGAAGGCCACATCGTGGATTCCATAACACAGCCAATTGTTGGTACGTATTAAAGTACTGGAGCAGCTCCTGCAGTCAGAGACACAATTAAAATTCTAATTTATTAATGTATACAGAGAGCTGGCCCAGCCTGTCACTCACTGATTCAAATGACTGCCCAGTGGTTTTTTTATTTTTCCCCTCCTCACTCCTGGTGCTTTTGCGGTCTGAAACATACTGGAAGTCCTCTTGGATGTAACATCCCCAAGTGCATCCCTGTAATGAAAATCTGTTGCTGAAAAGAAATGGTGCTGCTGGGGGTAGAATTTTTGACTAAAACTACACCCACACAAGCACCTACACCCCTTGAAGTCAGATGGGCCCATGCTGACGAGGTGATATCTGTTGCTGACAGTACATAGAATAAATATCAAGGGTGGGGGAAACATACCTGTTTTTCATAAGTTTGTTTAAATAATTAACAAGTTATCTTTGGGCTTCCCTTACAAAGATAGATGTCTCATTCAACAGCCACAGCAGTTAGCAGTCACCTGGGGTTTTTTGTGACAAACAGGCTTCATGTATAACAAGAACACCATCCCTGCTGTGCTTGGCGAGGGCACTGGTGAGCAGCGCCCAGCACGAGTGCTGGGGACCTTTGCATGGAAAAGGGAGGGGTGCTGTCTGCCCGGGCTCCTGCTTCTCCCACTAAAATGCTCCATGGCCCTGCCTGCCCCAGGAGGGGAGGCCAGTACTGGGGCTGGAAATGCACCCTCTAAACCCCACCACCACAAACAGATGCAGAAGATTAATCTGGTATATACTGTGTAGCTAATCTGTTATCACCTCGTGGATAATTTCCTCTGTTCCTTTTTTATTCCCTGAATAAATAGCCAAGATACTTAAATATATCCCAGCATCCTGTGGCCACACTGGGACATGGTGTCTTCAGTAGTGTTTAAATGACAGTGGGCTCCTGCAATCCTATTGGGGGTTTCTTGATCTTGGCAGCTCTACCTAAAGATCTGCTTTTAGCAAATCGTGAGATACTCAGTGTGTAAGAACTTGGACGCAGGAGTGGAGATGTGCTCTGCTGATAGCTGAAAAACCCCAAATCTCCAAATACACGATGACTCACATTTTGAGCCTATCGCACACTGCCGTGGTTTAGATTTGGCAGTGACCTCCGGTTTCGCAGCCTGATGACACAAACAAAAGAAAATTGAAAGTTAAGAAATGGATTTTATAACCAGCAGTTGGGGAAAGAACATAAAAAATATCAGTCCCACAAACAAAAATTACTGGAAGTGAAAAAAAGACTAAAGGCTGTTTGATAACATATTTGCCATAGACATTGGATTTCCTTGAATCTGTGAAACAAATAATTTAACAGACCAGGTATGCTTAGGATTTTGAAAATGTGCACATTTTTCCTGGCCAAGATAAATATATCTGTATTAATAGATGTATTGATTAAAATTTGCAGCTTTAATTGCCGATGCTCTTACCGATTATTCATTTTGGTTCTTCAAGCATTTTAGTTGCTGGCAAGAGCACACAGATTGGAAACAAATCAAGAGACACATTTTTCTCCCAAGAAAGTAAAAGTGCATGTGTGTTTTGGCAATACTAAAAATACAATTTTTTTTAAAGACGTAAATGTTGTGTGTTGCATCGAGCTGGAAGTTGGATACTGGACTGAAAACAAATTTAGGATGTCCAAATCAGTGTCTCACAATTGAAACTCATCACTTGACTTTTTTTGTGTGATTAAATGAGATTTCTTGTCTGATCATTAACCTGCGTGTTTGGAGAGAAGAAATAATGAAATTACTGAGATGGAAACTTTTGTTTTTGCTTAGCAAAACAAAAAAATAAATCTTCTCTTTAAGTCACGGCCAAGAAAAGAATTTGGGTTTGGTTTAAATTCTCAGGGTGAGACTGGGGGAGGCTGAGAGGACAGAGCTGTCCTCGCCTTTGCATACCGCTGCTTTTTAAAGCAGCCTTTTGGCTGGGCTTTTGTAGAATTTAATTTGCATGCTATGTTATCTTAATATATCTTTCCAGTATCTTGAGAAATAGAAAAGGGCGAGAGGAAAAAATCACTGTAGCTTGATGTTGGGGGCAATTATTATTGTTTTTTTATGAAATTAGAAATCGTTAGTTTGACAAGGTAATAAACACTGAGAGGTGAAGGGCAGGGTATGCTCCGTTTCACTTGGAGCACACAAGTCTCAGTTATGTTGTCGCAGGTTTTAAACCCAGGGAACCTTTTTTACATAGTGATAAATTTAACAACTGGTAGAGAAATTGTCTCAGCAGATACATTGGCAGAAGAAGTAAATTTGCAAATGTATTTATTCTATTTGTATAAGTATCTCTCTGTTTCACTCTTCAATACAGGAATTGATCAGAATTTGGCCTCAGTCAAGCCAGTGGGAATTTTGGCACCAACTCAGCTTGGGTCAGGATTTTGCTTCTGCAGGGTTTGAAATTTGCCTATGAAAATTTCACTTGAATCTTTCATTTTCTGTTTTTGACTTTGGAAATTAAGCAGAGTTGAGTTTTGCTGGTTTCTACCAAAGAACCCCTTAGTTCTTATTTATTTTTCACCCCTAAGCCCAATTATAAGTGTTAGTCAGTTCTTGGAATGTGTCTGTGAAATGCAGACATCATCCACCCCACAAACAGAACAAAATCTGAGTCAGATCCTCAAAATTACATGATCAGCTTGAAAATTTTGATGCTAAGGGGTTTTTTTTTCATGACACCTATGGGCATTTTTTACTGCCTTTTTATATTTTTTTAAAGCATTTACTATTCAGTTTTTCCAGCTTTTTAGACTGAGCAGAAAGGTGACAAATGTGTTTATTCTTAAAAGAAGCCTGTGATTATCCTGTAATACCATGATTCAAAAAAATGAAGCTTCTAGGAAAATACCAGTATATTGGGAAAGCTGGCAGTGTGAGGTACTGTCAGCAAACATGATTATTCTCATTTTATAGCCATGTAAAACCTGACAGAGAGATATTAAGTGCTTGCCCAAGGCTGGAGAGCTGCAGGCCCTCAGTGGTGTTGAGGTGTGCAGCTCTGCTGGGGTATTTGGGAGTTTGGCATCTGAGTGTTGGAAAGAAGTCAGTCCTGAGGGGCAAAGCAGAAGCCAGGATCCCTCATTTTCAGCCCTGTATCTTGTTAAAGCTCCCCGAGTATCATTTTCTTGCAGGTTTTCTGCTTTGACATTAAGCATTTACAGAACAGGTTTGTAAAAACTGTGATTTCTGCCCAGGTTGGGAGCGGGGATGTGAGGCGGGCAGTGCCAGAGCCTGAACGTGCCTTGCCCACCTCGGGGAAGGGGAAAACAAATGAAACCTTCCTGACTGGTCAGAAATGTGTAAATTGCTGACAAAATGACACATGTAATTAAGAGTGCTCCTGCCATTTTACCTTGTGGTTTACACCTACAGTGTTGAAAAAAGAGAGTGACTCCCACCTCGCTAATTACCATTATCACTGAAATGGTAGGGTTTGAGTCATTAGTTCCATGTGCATTTAATTAGAGGAAGGCTGAAATTGGATTTAACTTATTACTTTTTCATGGATCACTTTCTTGTCATCACTTCAAATTGGATTGCAGCCCCAGGTAACTAATTATGAGCGCCACAGGATCAAGAGTGAAAAAAAGGTAATTAGGAATAACACTGTTGGACCCTTGCTGGTAGTCCACTTGTGCTTGGGAAGAAATGAGAGCGGTATTTTGTAGTATTACAGATTAGGGAGTTAAAGGTATGTGCTGCTGCCAGGAATGATGGGAGACTGCCCCCTCCTATAGCGGTTTATATGATGTACAGCTGGGTTGAAGATGTTATAGCGACATGGTTCCACAATCAGCTCCTTAATGCCGAGATTAAACTTGTAAAAGCAACAGATCGGTTGTAGGTATGAGGCATCTCGAGAACCGGGGAGCCAGGGGTCCGTCCGTGTGTGATCGCACGGCGCTGCCGAGGCACGCGCGAGCCGCGGCACCGGGCGCTGTAAGTGCAGCGAGCCACAATTGATAACAAATTAATGAACACATTAATGATCCGAAAAGATCGTTCACGTCCGACAGGGAGATATATCAATCAGGAGGACAGCAGCGAGCCTGATGATCTGGGGATGTCAGGGATTGAGCCTGCGTTGCTGCCGTGATAAAATCATGAAATCAGGACCTCGCTTCTCTTTTGTTTGCCGGAGAGGTTTCTTTTTGTTTTGCTTTTCGTGGGCAAGGCTCGCTTGGTTGGATTGTCCCTCTTTCTTCTTTTTTATTTTTGATCTTGGAGATATGATTGCCAAGTTCTGCTTTCTTCAGAAAATACTTTAAAACAAATTGTTTTATTTCCATGTGCAGAACAGAGTTCAGAACTGCAAGTAATCAATTTTATTGACACAGTCTGGAAAAAAATGTTGATGAGAGTTCAAGGATGTGAAAGGATTGAAATTTCAAAGTACCCAACACCCAGTGTAGGAAAATTTCAGAAGTAGTTTCATTAAGCAAAGAAATCTATTGTGTGAGGATCTGTAAGAGGAAAATCTGCTCTAGGACCTAATGATATTACAAGGAGGTTACGGCAGCTGATTTTTGCCTTTAGAAGAGGAAAAGTTTCCTAATTTCTCCTCGTAGTGAATCACAGTTCAAAGGCTAGCACAATTTCCTTAAGTTGTTTAAAATGGCTTTTAATGCTCTGTTAATGTAGGCAAATATTTGTGACTCAGTGTTGGGTAAGTGCTGCTTGCTCATTATTTCCTGATGCATAGCAAAGGGTAGGAAATTTGTGAACACCATGCTAAAAAGACTTAAGAGTAACAAAATTCAGTTACAGAAATTAAGTCTTTCTCATTTACTTGACATTACAAAATAAATCTTGAGATTAAAAGGTATTACCTTTAATACAGAAAAAGAGAATCTCCTTTAATACATCTCAAATTGATTTACAATTTTTATACATAATATTCATCTGTGGTTGAAAAGGGGGCAACCTAAGGTCGAGTGATGTAGTGTTTCCATTTTTCCATATGAGTCTTACTGTGTGTGATAAAAGCAAACTCCTTTATTTTGTCAGTCTGCAGGAATTTCTGATGAAGTGCAGGGGTCACTTTTCTGTCAATTTGAGTAGGCAGCATTTTTGAACTACTGTTTTTTTCCCCCCCTCCTACAAAGTGTGGCCCCGATCTGACACACGCACGTACACACACACACACACACACACACACACACACTTAGAGTGCTGCAATCTGCAACTTATTAGTGCGCAGTGCTGGAGCCTGTCCAGTGGTTAGAAAATTTCCTGAAGCCTGGAATAACAGCAGTGGGTGCAAGTGCCATCGAACAGAAGTGACAATGAGGGGCAGTCCGGCCCGCCTGGCGCGATGCCCGGGCTGGAAAACCAGCTGAGATAGTCAAACGCAGGAAGATTGACGCGGTGCATCTGGGAAATGCTCAAAAAGTTGGGTTCTTGAAAAAATTACCTTCTGTGATCGTAAGACATCATCTGTTTTCCTACAGAGATTGTTTATAACAGGGTTTTCAAGCACTTGTCAAATAACCAGGAGTGAAGGAAACAGGCTAAAAATCTCTTACCGTTCAGATGAGTCCTGGTGTAGTTGGAAAAAAACAAACTCCCGTCGCAGAGACCCACAGCTTCCCAAGGCAGAGGGAGCCTGGGAGAAGGAGAAAAGGAAACTTAGTAAAAATCAACCCAGCAAGCATGGGCTGTGGGCTGGGGAAGGTGGTACTGCCAGGCTGATGGGTGCAGTGCTGGCACGGCGAGGTGAAGTCATACCTAGAAACTGTTTTGTGTGGTGCTTAGCTTTTGTTACTGAGCTGTGAGATCATGGGCAAAATATTATAAACATAGCATGGCTATAGCTTGCTTGTGTAACAAAAGATCAGGAACTTTTATTAAGTTTGTTTTCCTTGTCATATTGTAAAAATTTATTATGTGTACTGTGTATATTAGAAACAGATTTGGGTAATTCTGTCTAAATGAAGTCATCCCAGCTATTTCCAGACTGTCTGTTTTTGGTTGTGAATAATTTTCATACATCAAATGGTTGTCATATTTAGTAGCTCTCTACATTTTAAACAGGACATATCCCATTTTGAACTTCCACGGACTTGAGATGCCTCTCGGTTTTTAAGGTTATTTTGTTGCAGGAATATTTTAAAGAGCTGCCAGTGGCAGGGAGTGCTGGAGGAGTCGCTCGCCTTCCTGCAGCAAAATAACAGGTTTGTCACAACTGCAGTAGTACTTGTGGCTTTCGGCAGCACGCGCTGGGAAGAGCCTGCCAGATACCTATTTCAGCTTGTCCCTTTGTGTTCACACTTTGCAACAAATATGTTAAAAAAACACTAAAGGAGAAGAACTGTGTATCAAAAATCTCAGATAAAAGAATGCTCTCAAAGAGTACATGCTGCCGCTTTTTTATTTTTTCAACAGAAGTGTGAAAGAAGTTTAAATGTTTAATGTTTTAATTTAAATCATAGACTCATTACATAGCAGCTAAGTTGATGTGACTTTTTAATTTATTTTTTAATCCTCAAGGTAAAGTTTCTTTAGTCAGGATGGGGAAGTGCTGGTGTTCCTCACACACTAACTGAGAGGAGTTTGCACTGGAGGAGTCTGCAGTGATGAGCACAGAGCAGAATTTTTCCCTGAAACCATCAACTTTGCCAGAAATACTTGATTTACAGCAATTTGTTTAAAAAGAAAGGGGAAAAAAAAGACAGGAGAGAAAGAGACAAGGCATTTTGATCTGGCTTGCTGGAGTGGAGGAGAGCAGCTGTTTGCCTCATGTGTTTAAATCTCTAGAGCTAATATTGAAGTTTCAGGGCAACAAGTGCAACATAACAGAATAAGTAGAAACTAAACCCAGGGAAACAATTGGAAATGCTACTTGGATGTGCCTTTGGAGCGTGACAGTTTTATAGCTGTGTCGTCAGGTTGGCAAAATATTTTGTGGTGTGTAGAAGGAAAAGGCTGTTGTGTTGCTGAAATGTTTTTATTTGCCTGATATGTGTAATCTGCCTCTTATAAATTACTAATCTATTTAAGGTGTAACATTAATGGCACATAATCTCAAGTCTCTGAAAGCCTGGAAAATTAAAGTAGACTGAAGGCACAAGAAAGAAATGTACTTTGTGTCAGGCTGAAGTTCGATGAAGCATGGAGAAGATGGAATAGATTATTAAATAAAGTTTAAAAGGAGATGGAAAAAGCACTGAAATATCTCATTTTGAAAGGAATTAGTTTACTTGATTATATGCAACTGTATCACACTCAGGAAAGTATAAGACAAATGAAAGCAAAACAAAATTTAATTGAGCTATTATTTTGCAGACTTTGGCTCTGTTTCAGACAGCCTAATCAAATTGCGCTTTTCTCAAATAACTAATGTTAAATGCAGTCTACCAACAGATGTTTAAACAGAGACTAATTGGAAAATCTACATCCTGGGTTTAGCATGTCTAGCTGAAAAAGTTTTGAAATTGCTTTGGAGCAGGGTAGGAAGATGACGGGAGGAATTCAGATAGCGGTGGGTGCCAGAGGGGGCAGCCAGTAGACAGAGATACCTGTACTGGAGCTGATGAGGTCACCAATGCCACCGAGGTCACTGGTGCTGTAGTTTGGTACCCTTGGCCCCTCAGGAAGGTTTTTCTGTCGTGTTGTATCGTGAGAGCCGTGATGCAGCTGCGTAGCTCGCGCCACGTGCCAGCGTGCAGGGAGTACCTAACGCAGTGGAGCACACGGACTGAGGGTGTAAAAAGCAGTACAAATTACCAAAGCTGTGCTTCCTTGCCAGTTCTGTCATTGTCCGACATTTTTTAAGCAGTTACAGATTTAAGTCATTAACCTGTGGTTTATCTCAATGCTGGGCCGTTTATGACACATCAGTGCATCCATGTGGACCTCTTGGGTGAGTTGTAGCACTGGGTTAAACATCTTGGGCCAGATTTTGTCCTGGGTTTAAGTGACAGCCATCCAGGGAGTATGCTGGAGCCGAGGGATTCTACTGAGATGGATATAGCTTCCTGCCTCTGATTTTTCTTTCAAATCAGTTTTACACCAAAGTCACTCTAGTAGCAGGAGTCCCTGGAAGTGTCCAAGGCCAGGTTGGACAGGGTTTGGAGCAACCTGGTCTAGTGGAAGGTGTCTCTGCCCATGGCAGGGGGCTTGTGACTGGATGGGCTGTAAGGTCCCTTGCAACCCAAACCATTCTGTGATTCTCTGATGATTTTTTTTTTGGTTTTGTGCATTTTGTTGCTGATCAAAATTCTGGGTGAAAGAGTTACTTGTGGTTTGCCTCCTGGACTTTGAGCAGTGTCAGTTGGACTTTGCTTGGGATAAAAGGGACGGGTGGTTTGTGCATTCAAGCAGCTAGGAATAGAACTGAAAAGAATTGGGGTCTTGTCATGAAAAAGGCAAAAATCAGAAATGCTTTTGAAACACTTCCCATCTTTCATTGGGGGAAAAAAAACCAACACCAAATCCCAAACTGAATGCAATTCCTTTGGCTAACACTTAATAGCTCAGATAAACATCTGAAGTAAATCTGTTGGGAGATGCCGAGCACCAACCTAGCCCAGTAGTTCATGACTACAGTGAAAATTTAATCATTTTAATCCTGTTGATTTTGCTTACAAGAACAGATGCATGAAGATGTTTGATGGTTGGTCACTGTTGTCAGTGCACACATGTTAAGTTGATGAACCTTCCCTGTCCATCCCAACATGAGATCTTTTTGGGTCAAGGCCTGTAGCCCTAAGCTGGTTGGTACCCAGACCTTCATTTCATGTGGTCTTCAGGGGATGTTTCCTGCGAGATAAGAATGAAATGCAACATGCTGAGTGATCCATGAAGTGCATTAGAGAGGCCCTTCTGGCTCTCACAAAGGTTTATCCACTGTTGTCTAAGGGCAGTGGCTCCTCAAGTTAAAGCTGATGTTATGTGGGCTTAATAGGCAGTATGTAATGGGGAGTAGGCAATCTGTAAGAAAAATAATAATGTACATATAAATTACCAATTTTACTGGTTGGAGCTGTAGAAAAGGCAGATTATATTTTATGGCTTGTAAACATCAGGACAGATATTTCGGGAGAACTGCAGACATCTGTAATTTTGTGAATGTGCACAAATTACTTGGAAAACAAATATTCCTCTGCCTACACAGCTGTATTCACAACCGTGGACCAGAATGCCTTTTACATGATGCTCACGCCTGGTTCTGTGGAATATAATATGCTCAAATGAAGAAAATGTGATTTTAAAGTGAAGTCAGAATTAATACTTGCTGTGAAAACCTGTATTTCTGGCTGAGGTGTTGGCACGGGAGTGGATAAACCACTTGAGGAAAAATGAGAACTAACCAGGACGTTTATTTGTACTCAGATCAAGAGCTGAATGCTCAAACTTCTGTAAGAGAGATGAACGTGCCTGTGTCTTTCAGAGATGCCTCATGCTGCCTGTGCTACCCTGCAGGGCAAACACCAAGCTGGATTTGATGGTTAGAGAGGTCTGCAGGACTGCATCAGGTCACCCGTGGGGAGAAGGGGTGTGGGAAGGAGCAGGGGACTCCCTTGGCTTCTCAAGGGCTGTGAACCCATGAATTGCCCAGCCCTTTTCTTCCCAGTTACCTGCACCCAGGTAGATTGGCAGAACACAAGTGAGTTTATTTGTGCACTGGCAGTTCCTTCTGTTTGTCCTTTTCCTGTGTGATAAGGAGCTCCTACAGGAAGGTATGAATAACAGGAGAGAAGGCAAAGAAAATCCCCAAAAGTAAAAACAAAGCCAAACAAGGAGTAAAGCATGAGCTGGCAAGAGCCAAAGGCCTGGCATGGATTTTACTTTCAGCTTTGGTGTTTATTCAAAGGCTGTGGATACAGGTTAACTTCTTTGGCTCAATATTTATTGCTGTGTTACTTGTCTTAAACTGGAACAATGAACGCTTTGTTGATTGGGTTCAGAGATTGTCCCGTTTTATTCTGTCTCCTTCATCCCCCCTCTCTATCTGCAGGTTTTAAGCAGTTTATTTTAATTTCAGATTTCTCACCCTCCACGGTGAATTGCTGCAGTGCCACCGGCAGCAGCACTTGAGGGACTATTGTTCGTCTTTTCAAAGTGGTGGGAGCACACAGCAGAGCCATTAGCTCCTGTGAAGCTTGACCTTCCTTGATGATATCACACTTTGCAGATTCGGAGCAGGATAAACATTTTAAAGGAGAGGGGAAATCTCAGACAGGTTCTTTTTCATCGGAAAAGGTTATAGAAATTTCCTGTGCAAGAGTTAAAAAGTAAAAGGGAAAAAAAAAGCCATAATAGCACTAGTTTCTGTTTGACAGCCATCAAAGATGTGTCCAGATCAATTAATAGGAGAGGGAATTTCTCCTCGCTGTTAACCAGGCTGACCCTTGAGCAGACAGTGGAGCAGAAAATCAGTGAAGTCACAGTGCAGTGAATGATGACTGTACGGATTTTCTCCTAATTTAGCAATGGCAATGATTTCAGTGCTATTAGGAATGGGCCCATCCTGGACAGTTTCTCAGGCTTCAGTGTTTGGAAAGTGCCCCGAAGGTATTGGGGATTTCTCTCTGGAATAGGAGCATTAACATCATGCAGAACATAGTTCAGATATTTTTAAATCACGTTGTCAGCAACTGCCACTACAAGGGAAGGTATGGTTGTGACTTGCATCACTGTTATTTTTTACTTGCTCATTTTGAGTCCTTCACTCAGCTGTGTCTACCCAGAGGAAAAACAAACCAATTTCTTCTGGGAGAACTCAGCAATGGTCACAAGGCCAGCTGCAAAATTGTGGTGGTGGTTTGTTGCTAATTCTGCAGGAGTGAGCGGAGGGGACCACCCTGTCCTAAATAAAAAAAAGGGGAAGAAAAACAAAACAAAAATAATTCTAAAAAACCCTTTCAGTTTATNGTAAGCAGCCTTTGTCCTTGCCCAGAATGCTGTAGTAATTACTGGGGCAGGTTTTCCATTCCTGGTTGCTTTTGCCTCACACCTGTAGGAAGCCTGCTCTTTTGCTTCTGTGCTTTGCCACCACAGTACTTTTATTTGAAAACACGAGGAAATTCAATTTCCTAACGCGCCTCTGGAGTCAGGGCAGTTTTGGCGACAGAAGAGTTGCAAATGGCTCGTGTGTGAACAGTTTGGGATGGAGCCGCTCGAGTGGGGCCGTGCTGAGGTGCGGGAGAGGGAAGATAATTGTAAATGTTCTGGTGGGGATCTGATTGACAGCCTATTGTCTGCAGGCAGTGAGTAAAGAATAGGAAATGAGTTAAGTGTAGGGGATCTGGCAGGCTGCAGGCTCTGCTGATGGCGGCTGCTGCACCCGGGCCAAGCACCCCGGGCTCCCAAACCAACCGTGGCACCCCTCTTTCCAAGGCACCTCCAAAGGAAAGCCCCTCTGTTGGTCCAAAACGTGTGTCAGATGAGACCATGTCTCATTTCTGCTGCTGGGACATCTGGGGTGCCAGGGGTGGTCTCAGCTCCCATGTTGGGGTGACCCTGTTCAGTGTGTCACTTCGATTTTCACTGTGTGTCACTGTGTTTCTGACCCATTAATGTGGGGGGACAACAGGGATGTCCCATGGAGCTGCTGGATGCCTGTGGTCCAGAAGCAAAGGAAGAAAAGGAAACGTCTTCTCCCCAGCTCAATAAATTTGTCAACATAAGGTCTCTTTGGTAGTTTTACAGTATCATAATATCTGGGGCCAGTTAAGTGCGTTTTAAAGTTTTCATTATCCCACTTTTTTCCCTAGAGTGATGCATGCCCTCAGGTGCAGCTGCCCATGAGAAGCCTCCAGAGAGCACTTAAATATCACAGAACTGCACGTGCTGTAGATAGAAATACCAAACACAAATACTCCATCCCCAAAATCTCTGTCAGTATTTTTTTTTTTATCTCCTTGCCTAAGTGCATTTAAGAAAAAAATAGAAAGATCCCAGCTTTGCATTGTTAGTGTAGGCTTCTGAGCCAGATTGTACTACAGAGCACACTGATGTGTCTTCCCCTGAGGTATGGAAAGATCTATGTGTGCTAAGCAGGTGTTTTCGTTTGTTTAATTGGAGCTGAGTTTAGCACAATATTACAGATAAATGAATTACACATGTTCAGTAATTCATAGAAAGTGAGTGTTGTTTTGCTTAGACACTTATCTTCGCATCCAGGTTTGCAGGGAGAGCGTGCTGGCAAAGAGGACTGAGGTCTTTTAAAAACAAAAAAATTTGTGTGCTTGAGCAGAGCCTGAGGTCTGGTTGCTAAAACAGCAGTAACTATTTCACCTTTGTTTAAATGGTAACATTGTAAATTTAAATAGTATCCTGTTTTGACAAACTAGGAAACCACAGGTCTGAAAAAGAAGCTCACAAGGCCTGTGTCAATAGTTGGTGGCATCTCTGGGCAGGAAGTTTTGGGGTAACACGTGCTGGTCGTGACGACACCAGGGATGGAGAGACCTGGGAACCACCCAAAGGGCTCTGGAGCTTCTCTGGTGTGCAGTGCCCAGAGCAGCAAATGCACCTGATGATGACTGGTTTGCTTTTACCTGTGGTTTTTGTTACTAGTTCCTTTTTCCATCTCACTTTTTATTTGGCTTCCCAGGCTCAAGCTGCCACCCCCCTTGCAGAGGCACTGCAGGTTATCAGTGCCCTCAGCCCCTTGTCACCACTGACAGGTCTCTCAGCAGCAGGACAAGATCCCTGGATCCCAGGAAATCCTCCCTGCCAGGAGGAGCACAGAGGATGTGCTGGCCCTGCCCTGGTAGGAGCAGCAAGCGAGAGCCACGGGCAGCTCAGAGGTGCTGCCTTTCAAAGGACGGGCAAAACCGTTTGCTTCTTCTGGGAGTAGTCCCAGCCCTTGGCCAGCTTCCAAATGGATAATTCAACTTAGCCGAATTTCCTCTGCAGATTCAATTGTAAACTCTTTTCTCGCTCTCCCTGCCAGCGCCGTGTATAACGGTGCTGCGCAGCGTTAAACAACCGTCACGTGCAGCTCCACAGCCCGTGGAGTCGGAGGCACAGCAAGTAAAGGGTTGTTTCAGAACTTGTGCTGAACTCTAGGGAAGGTATTGTTTGTGCCTTTTCAGTTCGTGCAGTACTTTGGAGCAGGCTTTTGGATTAAAGGTGTGGTTGGAGTGTAGGTCAGTGCTGGCAGTGTCAGCTTTGAGGCTGATTGTATTCAGGGACATCCTCTCTTGTGGATGTCCTCACCTTTGACTCTCCTGGTAGGTGAAATTAAGGCTGTTTAGCTGCATTCCTCATTCATCTAGGAATTAGTTCATGCATCACCTGTAGAGATCTTGTGTATATTCCTTCCCACCCACCAGCAGTGGCTTCCCACCAGCCTCCTGCCAGGTCGCTTCCCTCCATGGGCTACAGCAGAAGGGTCTTGTACGGCAGGAGCTGCACTGGCAGCAAAACCAGCAGCCCTGGCCCACACAGGTACTCATTTGGAGCTGTGCTTAGCAAAACCTGCATCCTAGGATGGATCCAGCAGGGCTTGGCACATCAGCCTGGCTTTCTAAAGGAAGCCAAAGGCACGAGGGGAGGTGGTCTGTGATCTGGGAAGTGCTCCTGAATTCTCTGGGTTAAATGGAACCACCACAGTAAATCACAGTTGAAAGTGAATTGGAAGCATTTAAAGCTGTTACTTCTTTGAGGCTTTTCCTGCTGCACACGTCGGTATGGGATTGTTCTGCAGGAGGCTTCTGGGAATTAATGTGTGTCCAAACTCAGCAGCAATCTCGGAAGGTTTGTGGCGGTGTAATCTATAAACTTTTAATTATATATAGAGCTGAGTAAATAGCTTGAAATCTCTTTAAACTCTTTGTTCATGAATGTATATTAAAAAGTGCCCATCCCACATGCACACATGCACACACACACCCTCTTCCTTCCTTCCTTCCTTGTTTTACACCCACTTCCAGCAAGGCTGTGGCTTGTGGCATCCGTCCTTGTGCCGAGAGCCGTGGCCAGAACTCCCCATGGGGGTGGCCCAGCCAGGGGCTCAGCTGGACACTGAGTCCCCCCTCTGCTGTCCTCCTGCCATGTGTCCGGTGTCACAGGACAGTGCAGAAGCTGTTGACTGTGACTGTGTTTCCCACTTGATGTGCAGCCCTTTAGGGAGGTTGATTCTGCAGCTTCAAATACTTTAATGAGATGCAAATTGTTTGTGATGCTGCCTTACTAAATGTATTGTAATTTTAAAATCATTTGCTTGTTAATTGTATTTAAATAGCTGCCACTTAGACAAGCAGAAAGTTTCCAGAAAGATAAATTGGTTGGTTTTTTTTCTTTTTTACTGTGTTTGAAAGCAGCCCCGATGACTTTTCATGGCTGCTTTGGTACAGCACGTTCCAAATGGCACCGTGCCCTGGCCTCACTGAATTCCTGGTCTTCACTCTTCCCTCAAAGCAGAAATAGTCACTCTGTCACCTTTCTGCCACAGAACCACAGTCCCCTGAGAAGGTGACACAGTGCAGTGAGTGGCTGGAGATGTTCAGAGTGTACATCACTTTTCCCTCCATACAGCCAAGTTGGATCAACCTAGATCAGATTTTGGGGTGTGTGATTTGGATGCTGCTATTCCTGTGCATACAGGATTTGAAAGAATCCTGAAAATTCAGAGGATGTAAGTCTTTTGGGATCTTTGAAGTTCCCAGCCTGTTTTTATGTGGATGTCTGATTGCTGGGCAGCTGAGGCAAGGTCACCCGTCCTCAGCACCTTCAGGGCTCAGTCTTCTACACATTGGATTAAATGGCAAAGTTTCTCTTGGCGTCAGCTGAGCAATATGAGGTTCCTACTGACCTCAGTTCAGCTTGGTTTAGAGCTGATTTTGATCCCACATCATTGCTAGCTTTGGCATGGAGCAAGCTACTCTGTGTCATTTGTATTTTATTTGTGTTTGAAATACTGTCCTGGAAAACGAAAAATAATATTTCCATATCAGTTCATTCTTCTTGCGTTGGCTGGAGGATCCCACCCTACCAAGCCTCCTGACTCTTGTTTTCCAGCTCCTCCATGTTCAGTGCTGGACCCTCGTTGCAATTCCACCTTGTTTTCCCAGTGATGTCTCATATTCCCTCTGTTTTCTGTTTGCATCTTTGTTGTGCGGCAGGATCAGTAATAATAGTTAATAATTAGCAGCTCAATAGCACTCTTCACCTTCAAAGCAATTTTAGGCATTAAATCACTCAGTTCTGCTGGCACTATTACAATATTGACTTGTTACTTCACCAGTGTCATTGAGGCAGCAAAAGCTGTGTTTTTATGGAGGCCAAAATGGGGTCATTTTTTTTTTAGAGTATAAAATTGGCAAAAAATAAAATTTTCTCCTAGGCTGACACTTCGTTTGCCAAATTTCAGCGTAGAGCCAATTTTTAAAGCTGAGTAATAAACACCTGAAAAGTTCTGGTTTATAATGGCAGTGCTGAGAAGCCATTAACTGAATGGCTCCGCTATAACACAAGAAAACCCTTAAACTGTCGAAAAACCTGTAGAAAACTGGACAGAGGCTTAGCAAATGTGAACTTTGCTGTGAGTCTGGAGCTGAGAGATGCAAAGGCAACCTGTGGAGACTGGCAGCACAAATCATTAGGTGTATCCCTTCTCCATCACAGGGAACATGGTCCTTTCCCAGGTGTGTGATGGAGTGAGGCGAGCATCCTGTCCCAGGTGAGCATCTCTCCAGGTCTCTCAAACCATAGGGAGAAAGGAGGTGAGGAGGAGCAGTAGGGATGGAGCTCCAGGGGAGCAGAGAGCAAAACCTGGGACAACAGTGAAAGCCTGGAGCAAGGAAGGAGTTGAGGGATGCAAGGTGGCAGAGGGGATTTGGGAGGAAACGCCATGGGGAGGGACACAGGGTCAGGAGCCTGGGCAGCAGCAGGTGCTCTGTGGGGCACTGGAGGGACACCAGCAAGGTGGCACCAAGCCCTGGAGAAGCCCTGCTTGGCTCGTTCTCTCCTGGGCCTGTAGAGTGTATTTCTGCACAGATTTTCCTGGAAGTGAGGGCAGCTCTGCTTGCTTCTGCCTGTGACCTGCAGCTTGCTGGCAAACTTGGATGCAAATGCCACATCCCAGACGAGCATCACACGTGCAGATGGCCGGGATCAAGGTATCAAAAGCCACCTCCCCGAGGCAGCACACGCAGCCCGTGGCCAGCTCGGCCCCTCTGCCCTTCCCAGCACAGGGGGGAAGCCAAGCTGTAAGTGCAATGTAGTAAAATAGCAAATTGACCAGTAAAAGAAATCAGTAAATGAAGGGAACAGCTATTAATGTGCCAAGCCAAGATGTGTAATTATACCCTAGGACTTTTCCAAACTAATACATGTTAAAGGTGTAAACCTATTAAAGGAAAGATTTTTCTGTACAGGGAACTTACGTAGATAGAAGGATTTACACTGTATTTTATTCTTGTATTATAAGGTATAAGGAACATTTGAGCAAAACCAGTCATTCCTATTATTACAATATCATACGTTTTTCATACTATTTTATGCGATTCTTCAAAAACTTTGGCACTAATTCTCTTTATATTGTTAGGAATTCTCTTTTAAAAACAGAATTCTTTTTCTCAAATAGTTAATTAGATTTTGAACTTCAAATACAGTACTTTATTTTTTTCCTCCCAAGAATAGGGGTGTTAGATCCATTGTGCTGGCCAAATTACAGTTTGGATAGTTACATTCTCTCTGCTTAATCACCCTGCAATTCCATTCAAGTGAAGGATTTGGTGCTTCAGGTGTCCTGAATTCCTTCAGGGCTCTGTATGGTGAAGTTGCTGCCACCGTCCACCCCAGAAGTGGCTGCGTTTGAGGGCAGAGAATTGTTGTCTCCTTCCAGAGATCAATTTTTGTAGTATCCCTCTCCTGTTACACACTTTGCAGCGAGTTTGTGCCTTTCCAGCCCAAAATCTTTAGATTTATTTGAGGGATTTCTCTTGCTACAGGAAGCCAATTTTTTTGTCTTTAAGGCACCACAGAAAAATTCTTTAATTTACTTGTTTATCTTTTGCCGTGATGTGTGCAGCAAAGGAGCGGGTCCTGGCTGCCACACCACATCCTCTCCACGTCTCAGCATCCTCTCTTTTCTTGTGGCTCAGGGTCGGGGAGGGGAAAGGGTTGGAATAAGCAGCAGCTGGATTTGGATAGGAAATGTTGATGGGTCATAACCCTTGCTCGCAGACAGGAGCCGCGTTTGCCTGGAGAAGGGAAGCAGGAGGGGAGGACCCTGTCCTTGAGTCGAGTTCTGGCCGTTTATTTGGAATGAAGTGATAGATCGTGGCATTGCGCTGTGAAGGGCCGGAGTGAAGTACAAAGGAAGAGCCCCGAGCACACAGCGAGCCCTGCTTAGTGATGCACAAAGGACTCTGAGCCGGTGGGACGACCCCAGGGGATCGGAGAGCAAAGTCCTGTGGCTGGGCTGTTTGCTTAGCCAGCACGGCTGCCTGTTTCTCGCCCATGTGAAACCAGATGTGCACCATCAAAATGACTGACGTGGCCAAAGGCCAGGGGATGGCTGTGCTGAGGCTGGGGCTTCTCCTGCCCTGCAGTCTTGTTTTCCCAAAACAACACCACCTCCTCCTCCCCTCCCATTCCCCATCCTGCCAGGCTTAGTGAGGGGCTGCTCCTGACCCAGAGACAGCGAGGAGGAAGAGAAGCACAGTGTGGCATCACAGGGTGGTGGTCATGAGGACACATCCTCACCAAGCCCTGCTTCCTAAAAAGCTCGTTTTCCATATGCATTTGATTCCTGGAGTCACAGTGCTTTTTCTAGCAGGAGCAGAGATCCCACTGCTGCTTCCAAACTCCATCCCTGTGTAGCACCAGCAGTGTCACGGCTTTCTGTGCACTCCTATCTAACCATGAGGGCTGTTGACTAAACACCTCTTTAGAAAATAATTTGAGTTGTTTTGTTGCATTTATCAGCTTAACTATTTTGCTTTTTAAAGAAGAGAAAAAGTTCTTCCCTTGGATGCCTTCTTTAAAAAAATTAAAAATAGCTTTTGAATATTGGAAGAAAACTTGGAACTATGAGCCAGCTAAATAAACTGTATCATGAAACCTTGGGGACCACTGAAATGGGAACAGTGGCCCATTACTGCTAAGAAGGTGTTTTATTGAAATATATTGAAAATACTCTGATACGTGTTCCCAGCAGAGTGAGTGAAAAATGACAATGCCCAATGGTGATAGAGGATGTTCTCACAGGAGTACCAGAATACAGAATTCAGCACTCCTGGACTGTGAGCACAATGGTCTGATAGGTGTTATTACCTAAAGGGACCCACAGTTAATCAGTTTTATTTTAATTTATATCTCTGGTGATACATTTGTGTGTGTAGGTTGGGTTGTTGTGGAAGCAGACCTGGGTTTTTAGAGAGGATCCTTTGTGAGTGAGTTGAAGCATTAAGTCTCCTGATGAGAGAGGCAGATGACCAGGAGAGGGCAGTGCTTCCAGCACTGCATTGGACACCAGCCCCAAACTGGGGTGATCCAGCCCAAAACACCCAAAACATTAAAGGTCCAGCTGGGACCCCGGGGCGGCTCCAGCCCACAGCGCCCGCCCGCCTGCACTGTGACACTGGGCAGGAGATGATCTGGGGTGGCCAGGAGTTCACTGGTTAATACTTTACAGGCAAAAATGTGTTTGATTGACATTTGTTTTGTTGATGTTTCATTCTGTGTTTTTTTTTCTTACCATGGCAACTTTAACATCACGACAAAACACCTACTTTTCCTCTCGGAGCCATCGCTGTTGTCATGCCCAGTGGGTTATTTTGGTAGACAGGGCTTGTTCTTTTCAAGTGGAGGTGTTCCCATCTCCTACCAGATACCACCTCCAGTCTTTCCTGTCCTAAGAAGGTTTTCTCTGTCTGAACACTGTGTTTCAACCCATGGCAAAAAAAAAAAAAAAGGAGTTTTTAGTGGAAACTGCAGCATTTCCTCTACTGTACGTGACATAAATGTCATCTCACATAATTAAGGAAAGTAACTGAGAACAGTTAGTGGTGATTACCTCTCAATATATTGTGTACTTTGGGGCAGAAAAATAAATTATGAATAATGCCCAAGCATACTTGGAACAATTTGCACACTGTGTTGTGAGTGATGCAGACCTGCTGGTAGAAGAGTGTGCTAATAAATTTTACTTTGTGGCGGAAACAAGAGATTACAGTTTATTAGGAAAGGAGATGGCAATTTATTAAGATCAATCAAATATGAATGCAGAGCAAAAATGATGCCATTTTTACTTATTTATTTATCTAGAAGCATGAGGGGGAGCAATTATATAAAATTTGTTGTTTACCTGTGATGTTTGATTCATTATTAATATTTTTATGTTTAGAGGGAACCATAATTTTGCTGAAATGTCTTCCATAACTCCTGTACAATCATATTCATAACTCACCTGAATGTTGACACATCCTGCTGTGTATATATAAATTAACTAGTAACACTGGCATTATAAAATGATGCATTAAATGAAGATGTGAATGGTAATTTAAAGCATGCCATGAAGTGAAATTTAAACCATTGCACAACACTGAGGGGATTTAAAGAGCCTTGTTCATGCAGAATTTGCAGGGCCAGTAACAAAAATGACAGTTTCACATCAAAAAAAAAAGAAGAGTAACAGAGACCCAAGGATTACTGAAATGTTAATTGCTTTGGTGTTCTGTTTAGTTAGACACCATCATCCTAAAAATCACATTTCTGCCTGAAGATATTTTACCATGAGGGCATTAGCTGAGATTATTAAAAATGACTCAAAAAAACTGTTTACTTTGTCCTTTTTCTCAGCACTTTGTGGGTTATAAGTTTCACTGTTTCCTGTTTAGTCAGTTGTTTTCCCCATTTGTTTTCATATGTCTTTCAAACAGCAACAAGGGAAAATGAAGCATTCTCAAAACAGGAAAATATGATTTAACCCCACAAAAATGGGCCTGGGGATCCAGGAGTGGGAATAGTATCCGAGATGGCTTTTTTCCCTCAGAACTGCAAACAGCAGTTTGCTTTTTAAGTGGCCCATGGCTCCAGTCCTAGTGCTGAGCAGCCTGGTTTGGCACTTGCCTTTGCCAGGCTTGGCGTGGCCCCACCGGGCGGGTGGGCTCCTCTGTGCCACGGCAGCACTGGCACCTAAGTTCAGCTGAATTACTCCCAAAGTTGTATTTGGGAAGCAGGGCACAGGATTTGGCCCACTACCAGCTGCCAGAGCACAAAGTTGGACCTATTTGGCCGTGCCTGCCCAGGAGAACATCCCAAGGACTAAGTGCAGATGTGTTGCTGTTTTAGGTAGAAATTGCCTCGTATTAGGGCTAGACATAAAATTGACTCATTTGGGGCAGGATGATTCTGGTTAGAGAAAACTGCACTTTGTGGATGTATTGTCTTTTTTGTCTCCCCTGCCCTGCAGGCAGCTGAGGCTTTTCTCTAGGCAAGTCCGTGGTCTCTGCATGGATAGGTACTTGCAAAAGTCTGTGAATGAAGTGTACATGTAAAATAATGGCATAGCAAAATCATTTATTCCGCTATACTTGTCATAATTCATGATCTATTCCTCTCACTTGGACCTTAGACCTTAGTATCCAGTGATTATTTTCTTTCACCTAGGTGAAAGATACCACCACCTAATATGGATCAGATCCCATGGGCACACAGTGCCAAATAGCCATCTAGCCTGCCACGCTCTCTCTCAGTTATTTTTAATGTATTACTTTATGTGTTCTGTTTTGAACATCTCTGTCTGATGGTCTCTGTCTGTGATGACTCTTCGTAATTGAATGGAATTAAAGTGGGAGTTTATGGTTCTTCTTGGTCCTTTAAAATATTTTGCTGGCTTAGAAATGCATTCTATTTCATGGTGACCTTGCTTAACAAGTGCTACCATCTCTGTTACTAAGGCTGAAGTTTTTAGCCCAGAGCAGATGTTGGCTGAGCTTGCAGGTATGAAGCTTTTATATGAAAGGGTATAAAACGCTTTAAAAATACGGCTTGCAAGTTCTGTGGCCAGCACTCAGTGCTTAGACAGCACGTTTCATTTTTCAAAGTGTTTTGCAAATACTGGTCTAGAGAAGATCCTGAAACAAGTCATATTATCCGTTTTGCAGATGAGGAGGCAGAGATGTTGAGGCCGTTGACTGCCTTGAAGTGGTGCAGGCCACTGCAAGGCCAGGCCAGAAACACTGCAGACTGAGCTGTCAGAGAAAGAGGCATCCTCAACATCAGAGACATTAAAAAAGAACTAAACCCACCAAAATTCCTAGGTGACTTGCCCAAGGCTGGGGAGAATTGTCAGTGCCAGAGCCAGCATCGTGCTTTTGCTTCACATGTAGCTCTCACAGCCTTGGGCTTGCATTGACACATTACACTTTTTCTTTGCCCCTGGAAAGAAGAGAAATGCCTTGAGCAAAGTGGTAGGCTTCATAGAATCCTTTTTTTTTTTTGTAAATAGAGTAATGCAGAGCTTGGCTCACAGGCGTGTGATCAGTCAGTGACCAGGGTGGAAGGAGGGCACTGGCCTTGGATTGAGCTGTGTGCCTGGATATAGTGATACTGGAAAATAAGAATTGATGATGTGAGAATAAGATTGAGGCTTATGTGGGTGAGAAGTTTCTGCTGAGGAAGACAAGATGGATCAAAAGATTTCCCAACTGGGGTCTGTAGAGCATCCTCTGATGGTCTGCAGAGACTGCCTGGGCATGCAGCCCCCTGCTCATTTTGGCTACAGAGTTGGTCAGGGTATGTTAACACTCAGAGCCTTCCTAACACTGCTCCTTTGCTGTCGGGGCTGCTGGGAACGCTGCCACAGCAATGCTCTTAGAAATACAGCAGGAAGGAGGAGGTGGTCCACGAGAGAACTGTTGAAAAGTTTAAGTCTGTGTATTCTGTCGTATATTTCCCAAAGCAATCCAAGTTCCTGGAGATTACTTTGACGTCCAGGACAGGAAGGATTTCTCTTAAGCACAGGTGATAATTATTACTAGTGCATTGCATGCTTTATGGTTTATGTTATTGCTGAGCTCCCAGTGTGTCAGGGGGTGTGTGTGTACGTGTGTGCTTGACTTTGCACAGATGTAACACAGATAAATCCTGGCTGTTCCCATGCCCTGTCTGTGCTGACCTGCTCAGGGTGTCTGTGCCCCTTTAAGAGGCAGGCACTTTCTGATTCATGTAGGCTGTTTCTGGCAGATTTAGGGTCTTGCAAAAGATGCCCTTAGTCCCTTATTAAATATTCATAAGAGGGTGGGGTCACATTTTTGTGACCTGAGAAAAATCCCATTAATAAATTTGTTATCTGACACAAAAACACTTTAGGGTGGAAAGCAATCCGTATCGCATCCCATTTAACATCAGATCACAAGTTGTCAGTAAATTGGGTCCTTTGTCTTTGCTTCTTGTGAGGTTCTTCAGCAGCATCACTAATGGGGCTATTGTCTGACAGCCCCGACTCCTGCAAATAACGGGAGGTTCTTCTGGGAATGGTGTAGGGCAGCTTCTGTCTGCTCTTGCACGTGAAGTAACTGAGGAGTTACTCTCTACATAAATTTTCTTTAGAAACTATGTGAAAAGGTAAAAAAAAAAAAGTAATTGAAATAGCGGGGAGAGATTTTACCAAATACTGCTGGCTGAGATGAAGTAGTTGGACTCGATGATCTCTGTGGGATCCAACTCAGCATATACTACGGATGGGAGCTTTTTGGGGAAGGGAAAACAGGGCACCAGGTCTGTGGCAATCCCTGGGTTAGAGAGCACACGGACACGGTGTCGAGTTTGGGTGCTGAAGTCTGGACAACCATTTCTTGCAGCTCGCCCGCCTGAGTTTGTGAAGCTTATTCTAAGTGAGGCTTACCCCACGTTTGAGAGGTGCCCCAGAGCCAAACACAGCGGGTTCGGGTGCACAGAGCTCGAGGGCTCGGCTGCCTTAGATCCGTGTGGCCGTGGCTGTCCCCGGGCAGGGCTGGCAGGGGGATACGGGTACCGCTGCTCCCCCAGGCGCGGCCGAGGGAAGAAGGGGAGATGTTCCCCTCCGCAGGCCGGGCGCTCTGCCCCGTTTTGGTGCAAACTCCCGTCAGAGGCACCTTGTGATTGTTCCTTTATTATTCTCAGTTCTATTTTCCCACACCGAAATCCCGAGGTTGTGTGGCAGAGCTGTCGGGCAGGCAGCAGGAGAGCGACAGCCACTTTCCGCGGGAGACGAGAAAGTTGCGGGGCGGGCAGGAGGCTCCCCCGGGGCGCCGCGAGCGCGCTGTGCCGGCGCTTTCCCCCGCCCCGCGGCCGCGCCGGGGTCCGGGGGGGTGTCCAGCCGGCGGT
>VZSE01011740.1:3533644-3577340 GCA_013398275.1 Promerops cafer | reverse complement strand
CAAAGTGGCGGAAAGAGCCGCGGCGGCCTGGAGGAGCCGCGCGGTCCCGGCTCTTCCGCGGGAGGAGGAGGGAGGGAAGGAGGGAGGGAGGGACGGCATGTGCGCCCCGCAACTCGCCGGGGGTTTTTAGAAGTGATGAGCAGAGCGTGTCTCCTGGCGCCTGTCGTGACAGTCGCGGGTGCGCGTAGCCGGGCGGGCTGTGCCGCAGCGCTGGAGTTGGGGAGAAGAGCGAGCGAGGAGGGAAAGTTCACGGAGCCGGATAAAAAACAGTGTCAGGTTTAAATGTCAGGAACCGGGATCGCTGAATGGATTCGCCAGTCAATTTACCGGGGGAAATTAAGTGAGTGAGCTTTGTTTTTGACATTGACTGGTGCTGTGAACCCCGGCGAAATGGATGTAACGGGATCTCGGCGCAGCCGGGCTCGGTGTCAGCGTTGCAGTGCGAGTGAGCTGAAATTTCGAGGGTGGTAGTGGCGGGGAGGAGGGAACCCTTAGGAAGTGGGTGGTAAGTTTAGAGCAAAGTGCATATACACTCTTCCTCTCTGGAATTAACTCCTTCAAAGCCAGCTTGTCTCCGAAAACAGTGAGAGTTGTGACTCGTCCTTGTGCTGGTGGCAGGGAAAAGCCCCTCGGTAACGCGACACAGTCGTCTCGGTGCGTGTGCCGGCGTTCGACACGCTACCATTTCATATTTTTAAATAAAAACAAGTTTGGTGGCAGGAAGTGTGAATCATTCAGGGTGACCAAGATCTGTTTATGAAAACCAAACGGTTGGATTTATTCTAGCAGTGAGTGTTGAGTTGTGAACTACAATAAATCGCTGAAGTTTATTTCTAATAAAAAGTGACTTGCACACGCTAGTTTGCCTTTTTATAAATAAACTGAAATGTTAAAATATTTTTTTTTATTTGGATCAGATCTGATTCTCGTGCCTGATGCTCCCGGGCCCAATCCTGGAATGCGTTGTGCGTGTGCAGTAGCTGCATAGTAGGCGAGGAGGCTCTTTACCCTCCTCTCCCCCCGGAGCTGTTAAGCACCCTGCCTGCTAAATTATTATTTACCAGCTCGAACCCCTCATAAGTGTGTTTAATGTGCAGAGCTTTCAGGCATCTCGCACATCTTTTACACCAAGTTGAAAGGCATTTCTGTTTGCTTCTAAAAGTCACGGCTACAACACATGTGCACATGTGCGTATGTCATTAGAGTGTGCTTCTGTCTGGTAAAGAAATGGCTTTTGTTGATTGTATATTTATTGTAGTAGCAGCCTAGGAAGTCTCTAAAAGCAGGCTCTGTCTTCTCCTCGCAGCCAGCGGAAAATCTGCTGTCAGAGGGCTTTCTGTGATCTCCTGTGGCTGCGTCCAAAAAATTTCATTGATAAGGCTGCAGAGATGAAACCCGAGTCCTGCGTGAACAGAGTAGCTGCCTTGGCCTAGACTGTGATGGAGCTGAACTGCAAACTGATTGGTCTGACACTTTATAATCAAAGTTGATTTATTGTTCATTAGTAGTGCATTAGCCCTTTCAGGCAAGACAGTTATTTGTGTAGTGGCCTGTCAAACAAAAGACCGCTAGCACCTGTCATTTCTAAACCATGAGATAAGCAAGCAGATATTAAGATAATGCAAATAGGAATACAGTGGAATGAGGTAAAGTTCTAGCAATTTCTCTGTAAGAAATATTGTTTTATTTAACGTGTTCATGCTTAGCAAATAGAGGAACTGGATTATACAGTGAAGGGGTTCCCCTGCACCAGGACCGTCAGCAGGAGAAGGCGCTGGGAATGAGCTGGGCATCTGTGGCGTGTGGTTTCAGAGCACCTCGGAGGTGAGGAGGTAGTTGGGGCAGATAATAAATTGGAAAGAGCCAGTGACTGATACAGAAGGAAGATGTAAGTGCTGTTTTGTAGCCTTAATTTAATTTTGTTTGGTTTTGGTTTTAGTGTGGAGCAAGACTGAGGCACTTTTTGTGCTATTTCCCTGACTCCTTCCTCCTCTTCCCAATGGACAGATGTCATGAAAGGATGCTCTTACTGGCAGGGGTTAATTATATGAAAACTTGATGACATCACAGCAGAGCTGTGAGAATGTCAAAATACATCTGCTGCCATATTCAGACATATTGCTCTCCCTCCTCTCCCCCTATATCAGCTCCCCTCCCCTCTCAAAAGGGAATGATCTCATGACATAAAACAGAAAACAACACAAGTGTCAAAAGAAAACAAAATTAGTGAACTTTTGTCTGCCACCATAGAAACGAGGATTAACTTATGTTATTCCAGAGAATGGAATGGAGACTATCTGCATGAGGATATATGGTGTATTGTCTTCTGTGAATTTTCATTTGACAGGGATTTTGGAGGCTGTGATCTTAATTAAATCTCAACTGACTCAAATAATGCATCTAAAGGCATGCAGTGTTGCGTAACCTTGCTGAGTTGGTAAACCATAAATCATCAGAAAGCTTATGATAGGAAGGGCTGCTTTGAAATTTTTTTTGTTTGCTACAGTTGGTTTGGTTTTTTTTCTGAGTCTTGTTTAACATTCACTTTACTGTGCTGTGCCATTGTGCCCTCCCTTTTCTAAGCAGTGTTATTTTTGCTTTAAAAGAAAAAAAAAGAAGGCTCTGAGACATGCTCTGACCAGTCACTCAGCTGAACTAAAGAGAAGTCATAAATACAATAGGATTGACAGGGAAGAAATAAAATCCCTGCGCTGTCTTTGCAGGGACCTCAGAGCTCAGAGGAAGGTGTGGGTGCCTCACGTTCTTCTGGGGCTGGATGAGCCCTGCACACATTTTAGAAGTGTAACTCTTAACCCCACGCTGAAATTTGTGCTGGGGTGTGAATAGTGATCAGACCCCACGGTAGAGTCGTAGCGGTGGGTCTCAGATGGATGATTGCACTGATGGACAGTGGGCTCTGATGTCTGCGTGAGTTGAGTTGGTTTTAGTTGTGTGCAAGGAAGAAAAGGGTTGCAACAGTTGTGTGGAGAAGGATAAAATGGATTTTTAGGCATTGAAAGCGAGGTAGGGCAGTCAGAGCGATTTCTTATGCACCGTTTTAACCTGACAGTGCTCAAGCACCCTTGCTGCTTGAGAATGAAGTTGTTTTTAAAATCCTGAAATTATTATTTCAGTGCAAAATGCCTTGGTTTCTGTGTCTGTGATTACATGCTTCGGCAGCTGAAGAAAGGTAAGGGGAGAAGGATTTTTGCATTCAGAAATTTAAGGAGTTTCAAAAGCTCCAGTGCTTTTCTGTGCTGTATTTCTTAGTCTTTTCAGAGCTGCTGTAGACGAACGTGAGCTGGGAGGACACAGCACTTGGATTTACTTTCTGTAGAGGTTTCTCAGTAGCAGGATAACTTACTGGTGTTGTTTTTCTCCCCTCTTTGCTAGGGAAAAGCGGTAGCAGGGGTAGTTTTATCAACACCTGCAGAACTAGATTGTGGGAAAGTCCTGACACCATAAGCTAAATTTGTTATTGTTTGGTGAGAGGCTTGGCTGGTTTTAAGCAGTTTGTTTGTTTTATTGAAAGCAGAACTGCATTACTGGAAACTACTTTGCTGTAGTTCAGTTAAAATGTCCTGTCCTGTTTTGTTTTTATAAGGTGCTTACTTGTTCAGCTTCGCTTTCCAGTTAAAAGGAAAGGGAAAAAAATTCCACCCTGTACTCATCTGCAGATTAAAGTGGCCGTGTAGAGATTGGGAGAGAAGCAGCACTGGCAAATATCTCTGCCCCAGCCTTTTTTTCTTCTATTTTTTTTTCTTTTTAACCTTTCCACCACGGTTTCCTGCGCTAGCAGGAGGATGTGTAGTCTGTATTGAAGTTGAATGAATGTTATAGAACCCAGACTGAATATTGAACAAATAAGTGGAATTGCTAATTGCTCTGTGCACTAGTTTCGGACGGATTTGCCTTCATTGATTAGGTAAGATGCTTTGTTATTTGGGAGGGACAACAATCCCTCCTCCCCAAACTGACAACGGGTTTTAATTTTTAAGCTTTATCTTGCCCTTAAATCTGAAACATCATTGTTCAAATAACTGAGAACAAGGTAAACCAACAACATCAAAAAGGTCGGCTTCTGTGATTTCTCAAGGGCTTGTTATTTTGTACTTTCCAATTCTATTTGATGTCTTGACAAAACAAGACGACACAAGGGAGAATACATTAAATTTTGATTTTCATCTAACCTGTTACAGTAGTGGCAGCTTAATTTCTTTTACTTTTTACTGAAGACGGCTTTTTGCACAATTACTCTAATTGCCACACCACTTTATGAGAAGGTTTCTTTACGGGTTTCCCATTTGCCTTGATTTTGTGAGGCATTTTTTTGAACACGCTTTGACCTTTAACACGGCGAGCTGGCTGGTTGGAGTGTGTCTTCATTAGAAGTAAATCAGTGAATGGCAAAATTGTCAAAGAAGCAACTGATGTTTTCTCATTAGAATCTAATTTGCACCGTTGTGCTTAGCTGTGATGTTCAGCTGTAGGTGTTTGCCATAGGTGTGAAAACCTGCACATTTTTAAGCAAATAAAGTTTACAACTGTTACAAAGGCATCACTTGGAACCAGAGTGGCAAAGTCAACCCGAGTGTTTAAGCAGAGCTCTGGTTTGTGTGGGAAATAAACAGCATGATTTAGCCAGGTGGATTTTTTTTCAAGAATCACTAATTTTTTTTTTTCAACTGGCCACGACAATGTACGTCATCTCAAATGCCCTGAGCTTGAAGAGCAGGCAGCTATGGATGTGAATCTTGCAGGAGAAAATAGCCAGGGATGTAGAGAGGGCTCATCTTTCCTAGAAATCTGTTGGGAGTTGCAGTTCTTTAAAATCTGCCATAAGAAAAAAAAAAAAAGGAAAAGCCCCTCTTCCCTTTCACTCACATGAAATTCTGGGCATATTAAATGTTGCTGGTTCAGTCATGGTCTTTTATTATTTAATTAAGCTCTCCATAATGTATGTATGAATTAATACACAAATGTAAGGAGTCTGACACCATGATCATTCTCAGTATATTAAGGGTGTTTGGGAGAGAGGGTTTCAAGGGGTTTTCAAGGGCTTTAGGGGTATTTTGGATGTTTCTAAGCAGGATTGCGTTTGGTTTATTTGAGGCTTTTTTGGCAGAATATGTTGATCTAACATTTCCTTTCCTAAACTCTGGAAAAAAACGCAAGGTTTTTTTCCTTTTTGTTTTGTTTAGTTTTAAACTGAATCATTATAAAATCACCACTGTGTGGAACCATGTACAGCAGGTTATATAATTTTTCCTTTCATGCTAGAGATGGAAACAAAAACGGTAACTTTTTAAAATGTGAAAAATTATGATAGTAATCTCAAGCTTAAAATCTCACTCAACTTATTAAAGGAGTATTTGGATGTGTGTGTGTATGTTCTGGTTTAGTCTCTATTTGACAAATGTTAGATGTAGAAAGGATTTAATTTATGTAAACTTTATATTTTTATGCAAATTAAATGGGTATTTATTATAGCAGAAACAATTATCCTGGCACTTAGTGAGAAACCTGGTATGCATGAGAAGTGGAAGATAAGATCAGATGTTTCATTCTGTAAACAAATACGAAAATATTCCCATTTTTACTCAGCTAGAAGAGAATACAGAAGACGGCAGACATCCTGACATGCCAGGTAATGTCAGCATAGCCCATCGTTCTGCTTTCTGTGGGTCAGAAGGAGATCTTCACTCCTGATAAAATACACTAAACAAAATTATAATAATACAATGCTAATTTAATTTTAAGGAGGTTTTTTCCCCTCTTATAATAGGGAGTTTTTTCCCTCTTGTAATAGGGAGTTGTATTGTTACAGAGAGCACAGTTATGCTAATGACAGACTACTTAGCTGATTTTACATTAATATAATAAACATTACCTGTGCTGTGCTGTATTATGGCAAAAGAACTAAGTCTAAAAGTGAGATTCTATTTCGCATAATGAATGAGAGCACTGCAGTTCCTGCGTGAATAATTCCAGTAGTGGCATTTTTGTGTTGGGATTTTGGAGGATGAAATACTATGTCGGAAATGTTTTAGTCTCAGGATGGAAGCACTGCCTACCTTCAGCACTTCTTTTTTTGCTGGGCTCTGCTCTGGCTTGTGGCATCGTGCCTCTCTGCTTGCCCGGGTATCAGTGCTTTATCTTCTCCTGTTTTGCATTGTTTTGCGTGAAATTTTTTATATTTTAAATATGTTGTATACAATATCTTGCTAATAGGACAGCTCAAGTTCATTGTTTGGTTTTGCCTGTCCGTAGCTATTTTCACTGTAGTTCAGTATTTTTAACTGTTCCTCAGCGACTTGTTCTGCTCTGTGTTCAGCTGTTTTGCTCTGTTTAACTTTTATCACAAAATCTTTAACTGAAGAATTGCTGTTTGGAAATCCAAGGTGCCTGGTATGAGGGCTGACTGAAATCAAGTTCGAACATAGATTGCAGGAGAAAAGGATTTTCTGGCAGAGTTATTCTTTATGAATTAAGGAAATCCTCCCCATCTTCCATGCATGCCTGCTAACAGTTAACAGGACCACAGCCGTATCCAGCATTGGAGGCACGGGGTGTGAAAATGGCATTCTCTTTTTTTTTTTTTTTTTCTTCATACAAGATTAAACTACTTGAAATTATTTAGCTAGTATTTAATTATATTAATATCACCAAAAATGAGGGAATGGAGATGATTAAATAGGACTAAATCATTTTCATCCCCGTGACCCTTGTCTGGGTTGTGTGGAGGAGTGACAAATGCATCTCTGCTGTAATTTCATGGGGAAGTTAAAGGGGAGCTTGGCCCAAGTTTGTGGAAGTTGCCCTTGGTCGGTCTTGCCAAAATAGGGTGTTTTTAGGGCTTGAAATGGGAGGGTCTCAGAGGGGACTGTGGGGCCAGGAGGGCTTTGGGGGATGCGGAGGAGCAGAGGCAAAACCCTGGGAGAAACAGTGAGCGAAGACAATTGTGAGTATTAAAGACATTTTTTTCCGTTGATGGTATTAGCATGTCAGCAGGTCCATACTAGCACAGCTCCCAAAGCCAAATTGCAGCTGTATTTTTACCTTTGCTGCCAGGTTTACATGCAGCTGGGTATCTGCCACACCCTATTGTTATCAGTCAACAATACCAAAAGTAGTTCATTAATCATATCAATAACAACAATCATGTTTCAAGTACAAAATAGAAATAAACAACTTGAAAGAAAAAATAAAAGATTGATTTCTTCTCTGCATGCTAACTTAACATTCTTTAAATATATCTGCCAGTAGTTTAATTTGAACTTCAACTCCCTGAAGGCAGTAAGACAGAATTATTTTAGTTCTTCATAGACTGCCTTCTGTGATTCATTGTTAACTCATAAAACATGCTCATTTTCATGTACTTAAACAGTTAAGTCATTTTTAAAGTTGGTTTGTAATTTTTTTTGGCAACACATTTAAGTTGACATCTGAGAGATAGAAATCTAAAATGAATTTATAGCTCTTGGTTTAAGTTTCACTTACTATCAGACAAAATATCAGAAATAAATATTTTTTATCTAACATAATGTAAAGTATATTGCACAGTATCTAAAATAAAGTTTAGTTTTGACTGAATACACTCAAAAAGGGACCCATAAATATTAGAGAGCTGTAGTTAAGAACTTACATGACTGTTTTAAATACTATTGATTTAAACCACTGGCTAGATTTTATGAATCAAAGTGTAATTTCCAAGCTTTGGCTATATTTCTCATCACTAAAGCACTCTCTCTTGTGTGCCTTTAGCAGCTTTCCAGACATTCAACACGGGATTAAATGATAGTAGTTACAATGATCAATAGGTTAAGACCGGTACAATCACTCTTACCGCTAATGACCTCGGTAGTAATGGGTAATAAAGTGTGGGCTATAATAGCCTATTGCTGGTGCTGCATGCCCTTTGATTCCTAGTATTACCAGGGACTAGCTACATGGAAAAGTTGGACGTTGGGAGTTAAGAGAGTGGATATATAGGCCATCATTCTTAACTGTTTAAAGTCCCTCAGACCGTACGTGTGTGCCCACGCTCGTCCGGGATGTGTGTTGTAATTTTTAACACCACAGTTTCTGGTTCATTTAGATTTGTTTGTGCAAGGTTTCCGTAAGTTGCTTTCGTGATAAACTAAAGTACAGGCCGTGGCTAAATGTGGCTGTTAGCTGTGTTTATAAATGCAAGGCAGCACCTTCTTTAGAAGCGCAGGTGTGGTGTGAAAATGTGGTTTCAGATGGTAAAATGAAGTCGAACGGACCAACACAAACTTGTACTCTGTGTACTTGTACTCTGTGACTGTGTGCAGTACATGCATGATTATTTTTTTTCTTTCTGCTTAAGTGCTTCTGTTCTAGCAAGGAGTGTGCAGCTGAGAGATTTGTTACTGGAAGGTACATGGCCAGTTTTCAAAGATAGGGCCTAATCGCCAGATCTGTCCCAAGATAAACGTGCAGAAAGGCCATGGAAGTGAATGGGAGTTGTCCCTGCCCAGCTGACGGCAGAATGCGGCCCTCTGGATTAATCACCGATGTGTAGGGTTTACAGCACCCCACCCTATTCCTGTCTGTATCCCCGCTTGTCGTCATAAATCTGACTGAAGAGTATTTGTCTTGTCTATCTTCCAAGAAGGGCACAGAAAACATACTTAAGCATGCTTCCTCTTCTGTTTGCTTGGTCCAGCTTCAGTGAGAGGTAGTACAAACCCCAGGGTAAAGTAAACTTCTCTGGGGATGAGAATAATGAAGGTGAGTCACGCTTCGGGGCGAAGATAGTGACGGCAGGATTTAATTAAAAAATTTTCTACTCCCAGAAAACTTCTTAAAAGACTGCAGATTAAGATATTCTGAATCGATGGGATTACCCCTCCTGATGACTCAGTGTCCTCAGAGCTGGTCCTGCGTGGCGAGGTGGTGGCTTTCCCATAGGCATGGGGCCGTGGCGCCGGCCATGGGAGAATGGCCACTGGTTTTGATGGTTCTGGTGTTTGTCCCTTAATTAAATCTCCTTTTGCCAGCGTTCTCACCAGCCTGGACCCCATCAGCAGTGTGGGAACGTGCTGTGCCACAGGGAGTGCTCAGAGGACCTCGCCATGTCGGCATTAATGGGATGTCAGAGGCGTGTGAGCCCTTGCTGGGCTCTGCTCAGGCAGATGTTTTGGAGGCAGTGCGTGGCCCTGGCACACGACATGTACACAACAACACGGGGAGATGTGCACTGTACATGCGTCTGACCTTCAGGAACCATTTTTAGTTCATCAAGATTAGTGATGCTGAGAAATCAGGACATCAGTGCATAATGACTGTGAAATTAGGAATGAGAGCTTGCTATGCAAATGACAGGACAAATCATGTGAAAAAGTCAAGATAAACTGCATATTAAGACATTATGTTACATAAAATTAATACTGCATTTCTCTCTTGCTTACTACTACGCTGGAGGTTTTTTTTAAACACTCCTTTATCTTCTGATCAGCTATTGTCTGCTGATTTTTTTTAAAAGTGGTTCACGGAAAAAGTGCTAAACATATTATTACCTTTTATTGTAATACATGAGATGACAGGAGATCCTTTTTAGCAAAGTATATCCTTTACTGCTTTTAGTTTTGTGCTGTCATGTATTTGATTTAAAACTATAGAAAAGTAAGGTGCTTCAGTATTACTGTTAAAACTCGTATGGGTTTTGTCTCTTCCTCTATTGTTTTTTCTCCTCTTTTTCTTTCCCTTTTTTGGGGTGGAGGGTAGAGGGGTGGGTTTCTAGGGAAATAGTCTTCTTGCATTACTGGGACTGACAAAATGGTTCTCATATAGTCTGCAAATTAAACACAAGTGCAGTGATTATTTTGAATAGCTAAATTACATTCTAGAAAGCTTGCAGAATTCATAGCATTGTCATTAGGTATCCGCTTGAATACAATTTGTGTAACCTTGGCCAAGACAGCCTGTCATTTTAATGTCAGTGTTTTATCTGAACAAGACGTCATCCTTTCAGATACAGTGTACAGGTTCCTTGCAAAGATGCCCGTGCAGAAACGTGTTAACAGTTGCAAATATGAAATGCTATCAAGTTCATCACTGTAGCTGTTTGTCACTGAAATGTCATGGAAAGCGGCTTTTAATGGTATCTCACATAATATGAAAGAATTGAAGACATCTGTATGCTGGGTGAATATGGAATGGTAAAGACATCGTGGTAGGGCCTTTCTGTAAAAATTGCATAGGAGTCTAGTGCTGTTATTCACATCACTGAGCTTTCCTTCAATTTTCTGAAAAACCTGTCGTAATAAGGTCTAGATCTCATCAGCGCAGGATATTTGGCTGTTGCATTTCTCTACAGAAAGCGAGGGCTTTCTGGGAGGGAAAGGACCCAGCTGACAATTTCTTGTAAAAATAAATAAATCTTTACCATACTTGCTTTGAGGAATTTCCATCCAATAGTGTTTTGCAAAAGGGGACTTTAGTCACTGGGAAGGTGTGGTCAGTACCTGTGTGCTGGCCAGGGTGGGCTGTAAGGTCTCTCACCTTCAGCCCCCTTGATGCCAGCAATGGGCTCCCCTGGCACGGGGATACTGGAGGAGCTGTGGGGATGTGCTCTGACCCTCTTTGTCTCCTCTTGGCCTTCAGGTTCCAGTGTCGGTGGCTATGATGACACCTCAAGTGATCACTCCCCAGCAAATGCAGCAGATCCTCCAGCAACAAGTGCTAACTCCCCAGCAACTCCAAGTCCTGCTCCAACAGCAGCAGGCACTCATGCTTCAACAGGTAATTGTTTCCTCAGCAGCTGCTCAGGTGGCCCCTATGGATCCTGGAGGCTTCACCTCCTAGAACACCCTTGGGGAAAGAAGCTGCCCACAGCTCAGGTCTGAACTTTGGAGCAGCCATGCTGTGAGCTGAGCTGACTGCTCTTTTGTTTTTAATTCTAGAAATAGCTACTGGAAACAAATCCAGGGAGCAGTGCTAGGAGTGTTTCCAAGATCAGCTAAATAATACAGATGCATATTTAAGTGTCAGGACTTCGGCAGATGTCCCTGTTGCTTTTGCCTGCATCCCTCAGAAGGCTTGGTGTGCCCTGACTAATTGGAATAAACGAGGTAGAAGGGCCATACTTCCCAATTTAGACCTCGTTATTTCCATCTGGAGCCATAAAGGGCTGTGGAAAGGGTGAAAACAGAAGTGGAGAGGTTTGCAAGCCTGTTTGATTTCAGCCAGCATATGCTGGGCTGTGTCTCAGTGCTTCTCGCAGCCCGTGGTCCTTTCTCAGCTGGAAGTTGGCCACCAACAAGCCCTGAGGCTCTGTTATCACAGGGTTTGGCACAGAGGGGTCTCAGGGAGCCCGGGTGGGTGTCAGCATCCACCCAGCCCGACCCTGCCTGCTCCTCCTGGCTCCCAGGCTCCGTCCTGCCCACTGCCGGAGCGCTGCCTGTGCAGAGCACATCTGGGGAACGGGAGGAGGAGAGTATTTCCCAGGATGTCTATGCATGTATTGAACAACACTTAATACAGTCAAACCCTATCATTTAGAAAGCATGTGTGTTTCACAACAGAGATCCGCCAGGCTCTCTCAGCAAGGGCATTTTGGCTTTGTTGTTACAATCAAAGGTCATTCCTTGCCTTATTTTAATTAGTTTGTGTAGAAAATGGTATGTTTTTCATCAGTTCATTTTGGAGATTACTTTTCAAACGATAATGCCAAGAATAGTCAGTGTGCACTGAATTTATTGTTGAGTTTCAAACTAAAGGTCAGACCATTACAGATAAAAGGATGCTATTTTTCAAATCACAGTTTGTGTGTTACACCAAAAGGGACACTGAATTGGCTCTCCACTTTGTTACTTACCATCTTTCCTTTTCTTTGTAGCAGCAGCTTCAAGAGTTTTATAAGAAACAACAGGAACAGTTGCAGCTTCAACTTTTACAGCAACAACATGCTGGAAAACAGCCTAAAGAGGTACAGACAATACCCATTTTACTTTCAAACCACAGATCCCTGGGGACTGTCTAGTGGCTATTAAACTGTCATTCATCTTATAAATGATTGCACAACTGAACTGACTCTATCGGGCCTCAGCTTTCAGATTTAGAGTTATTGTCCTGTTTTCGCCTGTGTTTTCCTGTGCTTTCCATTTGCTCACTGCCACATATTTTATAGCAGGGGACCAGGCCTTGCTGTTCGGTATGAGTCCTGGAGCAGGAATCTAGACTTGTATCTTGGGAGAGTGCTTTGGGGGGTTAGTTATGGTGGAGGCGGGGGGGCAAGGCTGCAGGCCCAGATTGCTGCTGTCCTCTCTAAACAAGGCAAAATGACAAGAGGTGTTGAGTTTGGGCTTGCACTTTCCAGCCAGAGAGGTTCTGGTCGCACATGCTTCATAGCACGGGCTGAGCAGGAGGGACCACACTGGAGCAGCATCAGTGGTGACACGGAGAAGAGGTGGCAGGAGACCTTGCTCTGATGGAGCAAGGAGGGGACAGGCCAGGGTGGTTTCTGCCTGTCCTTTAGATACACTTCCCTTCCAAAATAACCTGTCACATACAAAACTTCATTGTTTTTGTTGTGCTTAAATTTAATTTTCCTGCAGTTACATTTACCTGAAGGTGCTGAGCCCACCTCATGAGTCTGGAGGAGTTTGGGACTTTCCTGTTTAATCTGACATTAGTGCTGGCTTAGGTAGATCCTAGAAAGCTGCCTCTTGGCGCGAGACACTGGGTGATGTCCGGTGACAGCGGCTGCGCTTGTGTCACCTGACAAGGGGTGTTGCTCGAAGCATGCACCAATTTCTGCTCCCCGTTCCCCTTGAAATTTCGGCAAATCATGCCACCTGTGCCAAGTTTCAGCCCAGAGTGAATTTTTCCAGCTGAGTTATAAACCCCTGAAAACAGGGGGGTTTATAATGGAAACGCTGACACAACCTTAACCATAGCGCGCTTACGGGCGCCACTATAATAAAAAGGGAACAGATTAAAAAGTGTCTAAAATGTAAATCTAAAGGACTAACAGTAATTAAAATGGAAATGGCACAGGGAGGGAAGGCATGTAATTGTGAGATATCACTGTGCAGAATGCTCTCAGCTTTGTTTTGCTGGCTGTTTTTCTAATTCAGTAGGGCTTACTCATCAGTGGCAGTTCAATGCGCGTTAATGACTCTGGGATGCAGGCATCACTCTGGACAAAGAAATGATTATTGTGCGGTCAAAAGAAGTTCAAAGACAAGAAGGGAATTTCAGTTTTTTCCTTAGAGATCCACATTCAAGAGCATATAAATTAAGCCAAATGTTAAAAACCACAGTCTGAAAGCTGACTTCAAAGTCACAACTCTCTAATTAATGAACTGCGAGCTTCAGTTTGGACAAGTCGTGGTTTGATGCGCCCATAAATCAACATGACAGGTCTGTTTCACAGTCTCAGACAGCGCTTGTCATTGAGTCACATCAGATGTAAACACAGCAGAAAAAAGAGGGAATATGAAGGAGGTGCAATTGATCAACAGAATTGGTAAAAACCCACTTTTGAAACGCATTATGCATGATCACAGGAAATGGCGATAGCCTCAAGAGGCTTTCTCCTTCTGCTGTTGCTTTTTTGAATCAGATTTCTAACAGCCTTCAAAAGGGAGAATAAGAATTATGGAGCTTCTCCCCTGTGGCTGGCAGGCAATAACCCCCTGTTGTTATTTTGTGCTTCTTTCTTTTCAAAGGCGTCAAAATTTAGTTTTTTAAAGATCTTTAACTCTATATTTGAAGACAAACAATAAAGGGCTGCCACTGTCATTCTTATCAGTTACCAGGGATTGTATTTTTTCTTTCTGTTGCCACTTCTTATTAACCTCTTATTTGGTCTATTAGACATAGTTTTGAATGCAAGCCTGCATGCTGGGAGAACATGAAAGTTCAGATGAGCTCAGAGGGCAGATAAAGAAATTTGAAGGGGAAAGTTACACAGCAGAATGAACGATAAAAGTTAACTCTTCTAAATTGCTGTTGTCAGACAGGAGAGCATCTCAGACACAAAGATGAGGGCTTGGAGCTTAAAGAAAAAAAATACTTTGTGTTAAAAAAGACAAGAAGGGAAGTTAGACAATGTGATGGCATTTCAATATCTAACACACTGATTTACTGTGGTCACACTTCTGATATTACCCTAGCGAAAGCAACAATAAGAAAAGACTCCTTCCTGTTTCAAGAAGAGCATTTTAACACGATAGCTGGAAAGAGAACAAGGACCTAAGTCTCTTCAGCTTATTCTAGGGGTTTGGGGGGGAGTATTTTTGCTGATGGTTTTAGTGGAGGTCCATTTCAACAATGCATTTCACCCCACAGGTTTGTTCAGCCCAGCTTAAGCAGGTTATTCTTGCTAAATTAGCATGGAAAAGGTGATCTTGTATTATTTTATTTCTTCCCCCTCCCTCTGGCACTGAAAACTGACGGGCAGTGCCGTGGTGGGGGCCGGCGGCTGCGGTGCTAACGAGGGCTGAGCGTGTACCTTGACAGATGGAACAAGCGTGTTCATGTACGGCATCCCCCAAGTCATTTTGTGAGTGCCTTGTCCTATTGTGCAGTCGTGAAAGAAGGAAAACACAGCAAACCTCCCCAGCCCCGCTGGTGAAAGGGACCCGACCCCTCGAGCAGAGCAGCAGACGGACCCCAGCGAGGTTCCTGGGGGTTTTACTCGATGGCTGCGTGGGCTAGCAGAGGGTGAGCGGTGCCTGACAGCGAGGGGCAGAGGTGCTGGGGGGATCTCAGCCCAGTTCCTGCTCTCCCCTGGAAAAGTCGGGGCTCCCCAGAGCCAGGGGGGTGCTCAGGGTCCCGCACAGCCACGGCGCTGGACGGAGCGCGCTGTTTCCCGAGCAGGGCCGTTTGTCCTCCGGCACTGTGACAGTTTATGTTAGGCAGTAGGGAGTAACCTAAGAAAGGAAAACAGACCTTTGACAGAAGCTTTAGGGAGGGGATCAAAAATGCAAGTTTTATCAGGATATTTCAGCATTTTAACACTGACTACTGACCTGACAACAGGACTGCACCGAGACCTTTTTTGTATGCATTCAATTGTGAGAAGTAAACAAACTGCCTTGTATCCTGTGTTTGGTAACTGGGTGGGGAGCGCAGTTTGGCAACGTGTCTTGCTTTTAAATTCTTTCTTGGACAATGGGCCTTGTATACTTTTATATCCTGGCTTTTCAAAGTAGAGTGTGTTCAAGAGCTTTTCTTAGGATAGCTAAGGAGACAACCAAAAGGGCATCAGTCAATTGATATAAAGGGGTTTTTTAAAGAAACCCCATGTGCTAACTTTGCACTCTTATGGCAGATAGGTAGAACACAGCTTACTACTAGTACTAATAATATAAATATATTCATATAAATACATTAAGTATATATATTTTAAAATTAATATTTATGGAGGCAAACGTTCCTTTAGCTCATACAACTGTTGCTGGGGCCTGCATGCATATGGTGCTGTTGCAAATAGTTGCAACAAATGGATGTGTCAGAGCAAGCTGTTGCAAAGAAATGTAAACTCTCTGAGTTTCAGAATATCCAAACACCTATTTGTTTAGTTGTGTTCCTGAAGTCCAAGGTTTTCTTTGGAAATAAGATAAATTGAGATTATAAATAAGGTGAATAGAATGGCTGACTGTCAGAGTTGTGGGTATTAAGTTGGTTGCAGTATTAGGAATGATGGGGCATGGTGGTATGGGAAGGTGGGGGTCAAACCCACAGCTGATGTCTGTCAGTCCTGCTCCAGCAGCTCTGGTGGGACTTTTTCCCTGTGTAAGACCAGTAGGGAATGGGGCCAGTGATCCTCTGGCTTGATGTCAAGGAAAGGCGACAGAAAGCTCAGGATCTGGCCGGGGTTTGTTTGTGAAAGTGTGCAGTTTGGTAAGAGTTAATTTTCTTTCCATAATTGTTAGCCATAATGTGTATAAGACCTCCACCTTGATATGATTCCTAGCAGATTAGGGATATTAGATAATTTCCTTCTATTTATTGTACTACTGCACTGTATTATCTTTCTATCACTCAGATAATTACTAAGGAAATCTACATTAATTTTTTTTGGCTAGCACAAGGAACTGCTAAACACTGGCATGATGTATTGATGTTTTACACAACAAAAGTTTTCCTCCTGTCATTGTACAATAAATAAAAAGATATTTATCAAAATGCAAAGCCTTTCATGGATTTTAAAGAACAAAGCAAATAAAATACAAGATGAGCATGGAAGCAAAACCTAGAGGCTTCCTTAACTGAACAAAATTAAGGACTCTGAAGCCTGGAGTACTGTACATATTAAACACTCACATTCAAGTAAGATGTTGTTTGCTAAATTATGAATGTGTGTAATTAAAATCTAGTGGCTGTTTCTATGAAAGATTTACAATGTTATTTCATCGTTTGTCATGGCTAATTAACAATATTAGATGAAGTTTTTCTTCTTCAAAGGTCTGATTTTTTCTCATTTATTTATGTCAGAAGTGATAAACAGAGTAGTTAAAAGCTTCTCCGGGTACAGTAGTGAGAAAAGCAACATGTTCTTTTACACCTCGAAGGTTCAAGGTTCACATCCCTGTGGAGTAAAGCAACTCCATCTTCTTTCTAGTGAGAATAATTAAAAATTTCAAAGTGCAGAAGTAGCAGCCTTAAATACAGCACAGAATAATTCCAGTGTAACAGAAAGTATTGTGGGGTTTGATGGATGAAGAAGAGAGAGTGAGTGTAAAATACCATAAATTAAGCCAGTCGAATTGCCTTAATAGTTGAGACAACCCTTGAATGAGCAAACAGAGCACAGTGCAGGGTTTCTTGTTACATCTGAGTGTGATGTGATCCTGGGGTGTGATTCTCATGTTCTTTGCCTCAAAGAATTGCCCAGGATTTTCATCAGGGTTTGCTTTACCCACCACTGAAACACAGCCATGTCTGGGGTACAACATGAACGCACGGACCAAGAAATGCTGTATACATTTGTAATTGGGATGGCAGCAGGGATTTAGGTTGGATGAAAGTGAACCACTGGAGATGGGAATCTGCAGCCCTGTGTTAGCTCCAGCATCTAACCGTACCTTGGGATCTCTGCCAGGGGTGGTGGGCTCACTGGCTTGGCCTTGATACCGAGTGGCTGCCATCAGAAGTTGAAGCAAATTGAGACAAGGAGCCCTGTAAATCCTCTGCTTTACTCTTGTATTAACAAGTGTGCATTTTTTTGTTTTGTTTTTTTTTTGTTTTTTCCAGCCCCAGCAGCAGCAAGTGGCCACGCAGCAGTTGGCCTTTCAGCAGCAGCTCTTACAGATGCAGCAGTTGCAGCAGCAGCACCTCCTGTCTCTGCAGCGTCAGGGGCTGCTGACGATCCAGCCCGGGCAGCCTACTCTGCCTTTGCAACCCCTTGCACAAGGTAGGTGAGGGGTTTGGGTGGCAGAGCCAGGGCACGTGTGCACACTCACACAGTCATCACGTGGGGGGAGTGAAAGAGCTCGCAGGCTCATAAAATAATAAGCACAGAAAGATGCTGACGGGCAGGGTGGGCATTGTAAAGGTATTCTTTGAGAAGGGCGGTGCTGCAGTCCTGGGCTGCTCCGACTGGCGGGTGCAGAGGGCTTGGAGTTCACGAGCAGTTTGCACAGCTGTAGCCGGTCTGGCGGACTCAGAGCTGCTGGTTGTACTCATCTGGGCTTGGAATCCTTCACAGGAGGAGTCTTTATCGATTCCTGGTGCTGGCTTCATGGCTGAGGGTGTGTGAGAGCTGCTTTTCCTTTCCCAGATGTGTTGATTGGGCCTTCCTGGTCCCAGCCTGGCCATGAGCTGGCACAGAGCAGCTCTGACCACAGCCTGGGGAGCTCTGAGTGTCCTTGGCCGTGCTGCCAGGGAGAGGGGACACGGCTGCTCTCCACAGCCTTCGTGTCACTGCCTCAGTGCTTCTGTTCCTTCCTCCACACTGAGGCAAATTGGGATTAACTCCATTTAATTCTAATGGTCTTATTGACAATTAGATCCTCCTACGTCTTTATTCAGTCCTGCACTCTGCAAGAAGTTACTGCTTTACTGAAATCCCAATTTATTTTATTTTTTTAAGACATTGATACACTGAAAGCACTACTTAAATCCACAATACTTTTGACAGTGATTATAACCTAGAGTTTTTATTCTCTCTTTTCTTTTTTGGCTTACATTTATTATTTTACTGTTTAAACTGGGTTTGTCTGTAAGCCGTGGGACAGTTTAACAGACTTGCCTGAGCTCTGGCTGCTGTGGTTAAAGCAGAGTGTTTGGAGTTGGCATGGCTCAGGCATGCCATGGCATCAACTATGTTGTTGGTATTTCTGAATAATCCTGCCTTCTCCTTCCCTTGCCCCATAATAAATTTGAACATTCACCTTTATAGCTTGAGTTAGCCTAGGTTGAATGATTTGGGATCTTGAAAGCAGCCTTAGGGCTGTTCCTAGTTTCTGAATCATACAATGAATTTACATTCAGCTCTGTTCACTTAAATGGAGGGGACAAAACAAAATTGCTTCTGTTCTTCACCCTCCTTTTTTTTCTGTGTACTTAGCTGCAAAAAAGGAGAGTGAGTGGCTGGTGAATATTAACTTGTATGTATAAACGGAGGCTGAACTGGAGAGTGGAGTCTGCTTTGCTGTGTGGCTGACGTGCTTTATTTAGGCTTATTTTTGCCAGACCCAGGAAGGCATTTGAGCACTTAATTCCTGTGTTGAGAGGCCGAGCTTTTGGAGGCCTGACCACTGACTCCCCAAGTCTCAGTTCAACTTCCCAGCATCCCAAAACTGGATGCCTGGTGTAGAGCAGCACTGTGCAGGAGTTGGAGGCTGATCCATGGGAAGGTGGTGCCCAGCTGGGAGCTGCAGGATCAGGCTTGGGGCAGCACCTGGTCAGTTACCAGTGATGCAGAGTGATGGGGAGAAGATGTGAAATGAGTCCAGGAAAAAAGGGCACGTAGATGAAATGCCATTTATGCTTGCAAGATGTTGTAACGTGCATTAATTATGCCTCAGATTTATTGTTGGAAGCATCCCAGGCTGTTCCCACACACCCACCGGACCCAAGCTTCAACCTTGCTAATTTTTCCCACAGCTCCTATACCATTAAGTTGGCTCAGTAAGGTTCATTGTATAGTCCATCAGTTAAGCTGTCCAAAGGAGGGCAATTGGGCAGTGACAAGACACGCTCATGTGTAATGTGAAAGAAATGAATGTGGTGATGCATGAAGTGTAATCTGTGCGGTAACACATCGGAGACACCAGTAGGTAATTCAGCCGTCGTGGCATTGATTGATATGGTTAGCAGGGAAGTGTAACTATTAGTCCTCACCCAGGAGTGAATTTAAAACCTGAGGGGTGCTGACTTGCACACCAGAGACGACACAAACATAAGCAGAGAGGGCTGGATCTGGCAGGGAAACGAGCTGCGAGCGTTGGGGGTGGCGGGAGCCGGCAGGAAAGAGGGACTTGAGACTTGAGGCGGGTTGCAATCCAGCACAATATTTTATTCCTTTTTATCAGAGAGATGATGGCTTAAAACTGATGTCATTATGAGGTTTAAATCAACTTTCTGCTTGCTTGAACATGGTCACCTGGGTATGGAGGTACAAGGACACAAAGAGGTTGAGCAACTCTGTTTGTCTTTGAGCCAGTGATACCTGGGGTTGGGAAATTGAGTTCCGTGAGCAGTAATCTGTCAACTGTCCCCACAACATACATTTTTTAAACCTGTTCCTACATTTTCTTTCATAATCAAGAGGACTGGTTGTCCTGAAAAATGCAATGAAGAGCCAGGGCTATAGTTTAAAATAATTGGTAATGGACACTTCTAATTTAAAAAAAAAATTACATCTCTCATGCCCTTTTATTTTCAGAACAGTTTGCAAGACTGAGACAAATACTGTAAATGTGTGTGTAAAGGAAATAAAATCATCCCTCTAGTAAATGTAGCTGTGAATACAGTTAAAAACATTTTGCTTTTATTCTTAAGCATCTGTAATAGTAATAAATGTTTCCAAGGAGAGAATGCTACTTCATAAGTGACATTTTCGTTATGTTTTCAGAACTAATAGATTGTTTAAATCTGTATTTTAGTTTTATTTTAGTTTTAGTGCTTGCCTATTGTCTTAAACAAAATAGCACATCCTTTAATGTTATATTTGTGTAATCTTTGCTGCTTAGTATTTAGATTCTTCTACAATCTAGATTTTACATCTGTACATAGCAGCAATTTTAAAATAAACCCCATTTCAGCAGTGTTCTGAGCTGCGAGAGTGAGATCTTTAGTGTCTTCAAAATGAAACTGCAAATCACACTTCAGATCACCAGCAAGTGAAAATAATAGGACTGAGACATCTGGGTGCCTGATTGCTCCCGCAGATTTGGCAGTTTCAGGTCTGAATCCCGTTCCTGGTCCGTAGGAAGTTGCAGCGATCTCGGGTAATTGCAGCGCAGTTCTGGGAATCTGACTTGAAATTTAGCTCTCGCTGTTAAAATGAGACTGTTAAATGGTAAATTACATAATTTATTGCGAGTGGTCGTGGATCTATTTGACTTGCTTTTGCCATTTGTTCTATTATTTTATTTAACCATTTTGCTGGATGAGTGATGAGCGTACCTTTCAGCTGCCCAGTTTGACAGGCTAGTCAGGAATTCTCTCCAGAATTATTCTAAAGGGACTAAATTTTGGGCAGGAGGAGAGAGGCTATTTCTAATTTGATTTTATTAATCAGGTGATGTAATCAATTTTTGGCAAGGGGTTGTGTGCGGACATGTATGACAGCACAGTTAGCTCTTTAAATTAATGTCACCCAGCCTAAAATTCTTACTATCTCCAGCATTTTCCCTCAAACAACTGGGTATATTTTATTTTTCTTTCCATCTGTGGTATAGTTGTTAGTACTAATGGGAGTTACACTAGTATGGGAAGTTAGACCAAACACTTTGACTTCTAGAGGCATAAATATCATGTGTATGTCTGTTTTAATGGCTGTAACACTTTCGGGCTTTTCCTTGGGAGAAAGCACTGGTAGATCCAGGAGTGACCAAGAGGAGGAAAGTGGAGTACAGGGAGAGGAAAGTGGATGATAGCCTGTATCTAATTAAAAACCTGCAGAAATCCAGATTTAAAAAAAAAAGAAAAAAGGCCAGTTATTCTTTCCCTATTTGCTTTTTCTGGAAAATAAAAATAGGTGTCGGCTCATATGGTCTCATATCAATATGTTATCATCAACAGACAAGTCTATTCACTATTGTTTCAACTGAGTAAACAGTGTGTAAGGGTCAGCCCTGCTCACAGGTAATTGTTAGTGCGCAGACAGTCCTGTCAAGCGTGTTAGCTAAAAATACATCCCACACTGTCACTTTGCAAGGTGTTTGAAAATAATAGCCCCCACACAGCAAAACAGGACACAGGCTTGTGTACTGACCTTTTTCTTTGTTTAATTTGCTCAGGGGTTTAATTCCAGGGGACAAGTAATAATTGAATATGTCTAATAACTAAATGCTCATTTGGGACAAAATCCATCAAAATATAATTGGCATTTGGGGCTGATGAAAGGCAAATGACGTGGCTTTAGAGAAACGGATGTGTCCTAAGAATATCTGATCACTTAATGTATAAATTGAAGCCTCTTCCCTAATATATATTAATTGCAGATACTTAAGGATTTCAGCATTTTTTTGTAGTGAACCGTTACTGGAGACCAACTGTTTTTGTTAATGCTACTCTGGGAAAGGCGGGGAAGGTTATTGGTCTGTCGTGCAATAATTTACTCCTCTTTGATATGCAAACGATCCACGGTGAATATAAAAAAATCCTATCAGACTCATTTCACAGTTCTTAACCACTTAGATTCTCTGGAGTCTATCGCCTCATTAGACCAGTGCTCTCCAAAGCTAGCATAATTAAAATCTTTAACAGTTTAGCAAAGTAAAGATGTTTGGCTGATCACGTTGAGATGATTATCTATCCATTGTATTCTAAATGACAAAAATAAATTAAATTTAGACCTTGGCATTTTTTATTATGTGTTTCAAATGAATATGATGCATACTGCCTTATTTTTTTTATTTCAGTACCTCAGGTTGGGTGAGGTACATGCCTGTGTGAGCTGCTGCTGTACACTCAGAAAATGGCAGGTTTCCTTAGGATAGCTCCAGAGCTACAACATGGTGAAACAATGAACAGTCACCCAAACGATGAGCTGGAAGCACACTGATGAGAAACCTCTTTAAAAACACACAGGCACTGGCTTATTATTATTATTTTTTTTTCCCTGAATATTTGAGTGACGTGTCTCTACTGCTAATTTTTTCCCATGGCCTGCTCTGAAAGAGCATTGAAATAGTCTGCAGTGAGAGAAACTTGACTTGTTGGATCATGTCACAAACATCAGCTTTATCCAGAAGCATGATCTCAGCGTGAGCACATGGTTCACCTTCCATTTGGCCCATTGCAGTCTGCAGTTTTCACTTGCATTAGTTACTGAACGTTGTTTCCCTAACCCTGGTGTCCACTTTGGCACATTTTAAAAAATACAATTTTTTATTATTTTTTTTTCTTGAAGCTTATTTTCTGTTTTCATTTTACTTTTGAATGGCTCATTAGCATCGATCTAAGAAATGACAGTAATAATAGTGTTACTTGTATAGAAAGTTACACAGTTTTTCGGTAGACACATCCATCAATTAAGTGAGCAGTTCAAGAAACCAAAATTAATGAGAAAGATAGGTGTGTTAATGAAATAATCATAGTATAATCAATTTGACTGTTAAAATTTGAAAAGCATTTCAGGAAGACAATATGAATTCATAATTTACGTCTAAAAGTGATTAATAAAAACTGTATTTAATAACAAAGCTATTTGTCATCATTTAAAACTTAAGCACAAAATTAGTCATGTTGTGGTTCATGTTGTCATAATAATAAAGCTGAGTATTTTTTTTTCCTAAGACCTTCCTTGTTTTTAATAACAGGTTAGAAAGTAGTCACTTTCCTAAAAAAAAACAAAAAGCAAAACAAATTGTTGAAAAAGAAAGAAATTTATTTTGTTAGTTGAACATAGAGTAGTCAGTGGCCACCTTTGCTGTCAGCCTTGCTGTGGGCATGGGGGCGATTTTTGCCCAAGCAGGTACTCTGAAAATGGGCCTTTGGTCTAAAAATGACAAAAAATTAAAATATTTCACATGACGTTTGGTGTGGGTGTGGTGTTATGTGGATCCCTCTGCCCCACAGCCTGGATTTTGCATTCCATGAGTATTGCAGGTGTCACACCAGAGTGTAGCAGAGTCGTGCAGTGCAGTATTAGCATTTAGTTATTAAAAAAAAAAAAAAAATACATGCGCAAAAACACACACAGGCAAAACTAACACTAGGCTTTGTTTACTGACTCTTTGATTTAATTACTGTTTGAAGACGGCCGAATTAGCTGTTAATTGATTTAATTATCCAATTTGTTTGTTTCAGGCATGATTCCAACAGAACTGCAGCAGCTCTGGAAGGAAGTGACAAGCTCGCACACAGCGGAGGAGGCAGCCAGCAACAACCACAGCAGCCTGGACCTGTCCACCACCTGCGTCTCCTCCTCCGCACCCTCCAAGACCTCCTTAATCATCAACCCACACGCCTCAACTAATGGACAGCTATCAGTCCACACTCCTAAACGGGAGAGGTAGGTGCCTGCAGCTCTTCCACCCTGAGCATCTCGGAGCAGCGTCCCGGAGCGATGGCGAAACGCTCGGGAGCGGTGGCCAAGCGCCTTGGCCTCGGTTTTGTCCTCCGCATCCTGCTCTGTCTGGTGTTGGCGTGGCTGAATAGAGTCTCCACTGGGCAGAATATGCTCCTTTTGTTCAGATCTTTATGGCTTGTTAATTGGATCAATGTGGGCACAATTAGCTAATTAGAAGTGCATTGGATAAGCGTATTGGGAAGTGTGAAGAAGCTGGGGGTTTTTTTGAGTTTTGCATCACAGGTGGTGGTACTCTGGTTGTGCTTTGGGTTTACAGGCTGGAGGTGAGCAAGAAAATCTGTTGGTCAGTACAGTCCTCATTTTTCTACCAAATTTTGGTGCCCTATCTCATCTGACATATTTGCCTTTTTGTACTCTGTGTTACGTGCTTTCACAAGACACGGTAGGCTTGAGTTCACCACGTTTCTCTAAAACAAAGTGGCTTTTTTTCTTTTTTTTAAGTGCTGATAAAATTAGCTAACTGGTGTTGTTTGGCTTTTAAAAGTGTGAGTTAATTTATACTTGCTCGGCTTGCATTGTTAAAAGAAATGGCTTAAATCAGGGGTTGTCTGTTGACGTGCTTCTCGGTGCAGGCTCTGCTTTATTCCAGAGGATGCTTTATTGCAGGTTTGTTTCTTTACACCCCCAGATTTCACTGAGGCGTGTCTAACAATGTAACTTTTGCTTCTGGGGAGATAGACAGGCCCAGGCACCGGGGCCGTGGGTGCCAGCGCCGGCTGCAGCCTCGGCGTCACTGCCAGAGGAGGAGGAGGAGGAAGGGTCTCGAGGAGTGGGCGCAGTGGGGAGGGCAGTGCTCCTTTGCATTCAGGAGAGTCCCTTTGCCCATCTAGAAATGCTACAGCAGACACTAGTGAAAGCTGGATTTTATGGAAACTGATGGCTTTGTCTTTCCGTCCTCCTTTCATTCATTAGAAAGAGGATAATGGAATTTTTAAGCCATAGAGTTTGTATTTCTGGTGGTCTGGAAGTAGATTGATAGGGAAGCTATATAAATACCTCTTATATCTTTCTGATATTAAGAAAATAGTGCTGCTGGGAATAGATAGATTTTAAAGGAGAGCACACCCACTGTTGGAAGAAGTGCTGTATGTGTAAGGCATCCTTTATATACCCATTGCAAGGATGTGTGTGGGAATATCAGTGAATATGTTTATAATGCATGTAAGTGCCAAGGACGTGGTTTTCATGAAGACTTACATGGGATACTAAAAAAAATTTGATGTTTATTAAACAATTAATTCCCTTTTTGCTGCGTGTAGAACTGAACAAGATGGGTTTATGGCTTTTCAATAAATTTTTTATCTATGTTTTTCTTACCGTATATATAAAGTAAAAACCCATGCAGCAAGATGGATCTTCTTTCACAGAATAGAGGCACGTGCTGTGTGCTAATGGCAATCTAAACTAGGAAGCAGGTTCAGTTCAGTTTGAAATGCAGTGGAAATACAGAAATCTGTTCTGAAGTAAGAATTTTCTCTGTGTGTAGTGTTGAGCAAACCTGGAAATCCATGTGTCTGAGTCCTTTAATTGTGGCCTGGAGGCAGTTGGGATCTGCAGACAAGGTGATGCACATGCTTTTATTAGTAAAGTTCCAGATTAATTTGGAAGGCATAAACATGCTATGGTATTGTTTGAGATTGTCTTAGTTTAGAAGACTAAATCCTCAGTGCTGGAATCAATCCCTGTGTTGTTAAGCTTGCCTTTTACTTTCCTTGCGTATCTGTTGAATCCTCTGAAATACCAAAATACAAAATAGGTATATTTAGGAATACAAAGAAAAGAGCTACAGACTTTGCTTTGTCCTGCCTCTCTTTGGTACATGGAGGCTTTATGCCATCCATTTGCTGCAGTGATTGAATTACATGTTTATCCATAAGTAGAGCAGGAGACTACAGGCAGGAGAATGCCTCCTGATGCACTTAAGGGTTTTGTTGCAGTCTCATCAGGCACCCTGGTGCCTGCCTGGATTTCATGTGACACAGAAACTCCTCTTGGTGAGATATTTTGCACTGGTTTCCTTTCTGAAAGGATATTTATCTACAGGCAGGGAGCTCAGGGTGGGGAGTGAGCAGAGAGGGAAGAGTTGCTGTGCTCTGCCATCACATGTATGTTTGAAAGCTCCCAGAACATGAAATTTTAGTGGGCTTGCAAAAGAGAGCACAGGCACAAGCAGGGGTTTAGTAATTTTTTGATTGCAAAGGTTAAGACTAGAAAAATCATAGGTCTGGTGGGAGCATGAGTTTGCTGGACTTGGAGTGAAATCCGTGTGTGTTCTTGTACCCGTGTGGTTCAGCACAACAAATCTAAGGAGACTTTTGGAGGCAGTCCCTAGCTCAGGCTCAGGTCAGATGGGGCTGTGGGAAGGGCTCACTGGGGAGGTATTAGCCCTTCCACCTCCCATCACATAAGTCACAGCCTGGGCTGGCCAGAGCAGGTTTTTGACTTGTGGGTTTCCCCTCATTCCTCCACCCTCTGTGCAACTGGCTGTTAGCTCTGGTCTGATACAACCAAGAGCTATTTATTTAGATTTAACCAACAATAAAATTCACATAGTAAAATCTGTAAGTGTCCTAACAGTTAAGCACAGCCACATCATAACGACTGCCCAGCAGCCATAAATAATCATATACAGGTAACATTAACTTTTAGGGTGCGCTGTAAAGCTGTTTTCAACCCCTTTCTCTTGGGCTTTTGAGAAGGAGTGGGCTGCAGGAGGCAAGTTGGTTATGTGGGAGTTACTATCATCACTGTCATCTCTGGCACATGTCACTGGGATAGTTCAGGCTGTGTTTTAGGGGGTTCCTGATCCCACAGGTCAGGTTGGGAGGCTGCTCCAGACCTGCGAGACAGGAGGCACCTGTGTTGGAATCAGCAGGCGAGCAGCAGATCTGCTCTGTTTCTTGGGTAAAAACACATTCTGGTTATAAACAAGGGGTTTAAAATAGCAGGAGCAGTAGTCATTGGCTGCCTGGCGTGCCCACGCGTCGCCGTGCCGCCAGCCCAGACTGGGGTTCTGCACAGGCTGCGGGGACACAGCTCTGGTGACACTCGTGGCACTGCCCACTGCGGGGCTGCTCTGCTTGGGCCCAGTGACAGCAAAATTTCTCCTTTATGACTAAAAAGCAAATGGCAGCTGGGTGGCCAGAGTCACCCGGGACATCCAAAAAGCAAAAATACGTTCAAAAGCAGGAGGCACCCTCTCTCCTGGGCCAGGGAGCACCCTGGTGCTGCACTTGGTTTCTGCATGCTCTGTGTATATGGCTTCCCTGGGAATGAAACAATTCCAGCTATAAATAATGGGTTAATGCTTTCATTCATTTAGGCTTTAAATGTATATTACATCTATGCTTTTGTCCCACATTTCGCCCAGTTTCTGTAAGTAGCAGCAGCAGCAGCTCTGGGGTTTGGTGCACAGCAATCTGTTAAGGAGATAAATAATCTGCTTTGGCATGACACTCCTACTCTCCTCTTTAATTTGTCTTACACAAGGAAAATTATAATTAAATCATTCAGGGTAAACCCTTGAGTGTAGAGAAGGAAAAAACACACTTTGGTAAAGATTGCCAATAGAGACCAACTTCCCTGTTGTGCCGTGCAGAGACATTTATCAATATTCAGCACTATTAAAGAGAGAACATTTCGTGTGATTTGTGAGGCGGATGCCAAAGCTCAAATCAAGGCTTGTTAAGATCCTTTCCCCATGCAATCATGGGCATTCAGCATCATTAGAATTCAGCACTGACTGTGTGTTTCATGCTTTGATTTTACTCAGACAATTTAATAATGTTTATTGTGCTGATTATATATATAAATTCACTCAATGCAATAAACATACCTCAGTCATCAGAACCCTAAGGGAAATATTTAGTTATAGATACTTGTATTCATTCAGGATAAGGGAAAGTGAGACCATCAGCCAGCATGCAAACCTCTCATCATCTTATTGGCATTTGGGTTTCTTCAGTAACAAGCAGTTTTTCTCTACACAAGTAAATAAATAAATAACAGGAGCCCGTTAAGTACATCTGCTGTGCTTAGAAATGTCAGGGACAGTACTCACTTTCTGTCTTGTTCCACCGCATCTTATTTGGGAGAAACTTGATTATTTTCTTAAGAAAATCACCAAAACAAAGTGGGGGGATGCCAAGTCACTTCAGGTGGCTACTAAACTGTAAAACCTGATTAACAGTGGGCATCCTGAAACCTGCATGCTTGGGAATATTCCCCATGTGAGTAGGTATGGAAAACCAGAACAGTGCAGAATTCATCAGTGCTTTGCAGTGGGCAGAGATTGCTCCAGTTTGAGCTTGAACTTGGAGGTCTGGGGGTGCAGTGGAGCTGTTGAACACCTTGTGCTGGTCCCATCCCCTGGCACCATCCTGCACGGAGTGCAGCAGAGCCAGGATGGTGGAGGCTGTACATAAACAAGTGAGTTAATGAAGGTCCAGACCTGTTAATTTAAGAAGTGCATCTGTTGTTTACCAGAAGTAAGGTGAAGAGTTGCAGTTAAAGGCTTCATGTCCAAGAGACCTTTCTCCATCTGCCAGCAGTCCCATCTCTTCCCTTCATTGCCTTTATACCCTTTCCACATATACTTGAGTCTTGTTCTTCCACGTAAGCAAGCATCCATCTCATAGGAAAAATAGATGGGATAAACAAGGGGATTTTAAAATTGCTTTTTCTTGCCAGCATGGCAGGAGGACAGAGTCTGGAGAAGGCTCTGAAGGGAAGTGAGGAATGGTGTGGCAGACCATTGATCTGCTGCTTAGGCCTAATGCCTCATGTTTTACTGTTGTTGTCTTTCATGCCAGCTGATCCTCCGTCAAAATCCCAGGGCCCTTAGATGAGGGCATTAGGATTCAGCACAATTAAGAATTACAGACTTGGGTCCATTATTAATGCTTGGGATGAAACAGTTCAGCCTGCAGTCCATATGCTCCCAGGGCCCAATCCTCTCATGGCCAGCCGCTCCACTTAGTCCCTGGCATTCATTCTGCACTGGTGCCAGCATCAGATCTGCTCAGCCGTGTCAGCTCCCCTCAGTTGCTCCCTGCAGCTGATTTTAGTTCATTATCCTTCACCATCAGCAGAGTTGCGTTGGATTAGGTTACCTCAGATTCATTCTCCCTTAAGAAATAGGTGTTCCTGGGGCCTTTCCTCCCAAGAGTTGGTACTTAGTTGCTCCATGTACCCAAACCCCATCATGACCCTTGTGCTCTTACCCATGCTCTGGGCAGCTCAGGTGCCTCCATCCTTGCTGTGGAGCCAGGTTGGAGTGGGAGACTTGAGCCTGGATGCCCAGCTGGGTATCTGATAAACCATCCTGCTTTCCACATGGCTGCTGTCCTTCTCACTGCACCTGCAATGGCTGTGGGGCTGCTTGGGCTGTTGGTGATGATAACACTGTGACAGAAGGGCACAGGCCTGGCCATCTCCATTTATTCTGTGCAGGTACAGCCCGAAGTGTCCCAGTGTGTGATCCCTTGGTACTCACTCCCCTGCCAAAGAAATGCCACCAGTTACTGATTGGGCTCCCCTCTGAGTCACTCTTCTGTAATCAGCTTTGAAAAACACCGGCTGTGACTCAGACCTGGGGCTGTTAATCTTCAGTTTTAAGCCTTATCAGGCACTTTTTATTGTTCGTGCTTTTCAGATGCGGGTGTGGAGCCTCCTGTGCGTCGCCCGCACCCACCGTCTGCCGCGGTGCTAAATCAGTTGTACAATTCCACTTGCTCCTCAGTCTGCCCAGGAGCTCCTTCAGCACGCTTCTCAGGGAATTCCTTCACTAAACTAAAAGCAGCGTATTTTACTTGCTTTTCCCTATGAAAGATGCAAAATTAACCAGCCTGTGAATGTTTGATGTGGCCCCTGGCTGGAGGAGGGTGCTGGGTTTGATGCTTGGGAAGCTGCCCCGGCGTCAGGGAGCTCCTGCACGCCAGCACTTCGCTGCTCTCTGGTCCTGTGTAGTAACCATCAGTTGTACAACTCCAAACACTAAGCTAATGTATCAAAAAGCACTTAAAATAGATTGGGTGAGCCTTGGCAGACGCCTAACAGAACTTTTCCAAATTTTAGCATATGTATTGTTTTATTCCTCCATCTGGCCAACAGATCATTGTTTGATATCTGAGTGCTTTGCATATCTCCTCCCTTTTCTTGCAACTGAGATACTTACGCGTGCATTTAATACAGCTTAATGCTATTTTTACATACCAGAGAAATAGCTGATGGCTTTCTGTTAATTGCATGCACTTTGCAGTTAAACTTTTACTAAAACATTCCTGTCTAAATACTTAAAGTCCAATGAAAATTTGTCCTCTTCTTTTATTAGAGGTGTTTATGTAGTACTCTTAAAAAGGGACCTGGTTTTCGTTTACTGCACTGCAGATTTCTGCTTCTTTTTATTTCCTCCAATGTGCAAGTTGTCCTTCCTCAGAATTTGCTCAGGTCTGATTGTCCTGAAGAGTTGAGCAGGGAGCTGATAAAGAGCTGGTCTATTTTTTTACATATATAGCACAATCTGAGAACAGAAACACCCTTGAAAGTGCTGTAGAAGTAGAGAACTTAAGTGACTTTTGTGTGAGTATTTTCTGTGCTGTTCAATAAAAATGGAGCAGTTAGTATGACAGCTGTTATATCATGTTATATCGTACTGCTAAGATATTGAGCAGCATTTAAAGTAAAACTCCACCATTAAGCTGTATAAACTTTATCCGTTTCACTGTGGTTTAATGGAAAAAAAACGAGTTTCTCAATAAAATGACATCATTTTTCCCAGGTTATAATGTTCACTTTACAACTGTTTTTCTTTAATTCAATTTGTTTTACTTTACTTTTTCTTGGCATCTTTTTTTTTTCTTGCAGTTTGGAGAGGGGGAGATCTCTTTTCGTAGAGCAGCTAGGTAGTACTCAAACCTCTCTTCCCTACTTTTCCCTTCTCCTCGCTCCCTCGACATCTTGTGCTAATCTGGAGCTCTATTTTTGTCAGGCAGACACAGTTGTATTTTCAGAGTAGTGAGATGCACGTTTACATTTGGTAATTGGGATTTGTGGCTCTACCTGCTGCACAGTGAGGAGTGGGGGAAGGAGCCCAAGGAAAATTCACATTGCATTGCTTGCTGCTGGAGCGACGTTTGTGAAATGCCATGGGGTGTTTTTCTGCATAGTGGTAAGGTAGGAGGCCTGTAATTTCTTCTGTGTGATCAGGAAAACATATGTATATTATAAAGTAGATTCTTGTCATTAAAAGAATGGTATAAGCCCAGGCAGGGAAGCTGCTAATATGTGTTGCAGCTTGTCATTTTGGGCTGCATGAATAAAGAGGAGAGCTATTCCTTTGGGAGATGATCTCGGGAACTGAGCAACAGATCCGCTAGCCAGCAGATTCTTTTTAACTGTAATTTTCCTTTTTGTGTATACTCAAAAATAACATCGCGATGGGCCCTTAAATACCATTTCATACACAGAGCACAATTTCCACAGCACAGGTGGTGCTAATATAGGACAGTCCCCTAGGCACTTGTCGCCAGGAGTTGTACAGCTTGTTCAGTGTCTGCATCCATATGGCAATCTGTCCCATTCATAGAAAGACATTGTAGCTGTGCCTGTGGGTGCTGTGGTCAATGTAGTGTAAAAAGTAGATTTTAACTCTCGGCAACCTATGTTCTGCTGTTTGTTTTATTGCAGAATCCAATTTATAACATGGGGGAAGAAAAATCAGCTCAGAGCAAATTCCAGAACAATCTGGCTGGCTGGGGTTTGTGTTTATTCTTGGAGCGCATGGTTAATCAGCAGGTGCACAGCCCTGCGCTCCGCGCGCTCTAATGAACAGTTTACAGGAAGTCTTGCTCGGAAGAAACATTCTCCTTGTTGTTTATACTGTGAATTAACTCAGAAGTTGCAAAGCTGTAAACGATGTTAGCTGGCCATGTATGTCATGCAAGTCTGTTCTGTACTTCTTGTCTTTTTTTTTTTAGCTTTCTTTCCCACTGTTCCATGGTTTTCCCTGGGTGTGGGATGCTCGGGGAGGATGCTGAGCTTCTCTGTGCTCTAAGAGGGGCAAATCATGGCAAAGAGGCCCTCCCAAAAAGCAGGGTGAAGCTCTACTGTTGCCCAGCAGTCCAGATCTAAATGCATGAATGTGATTTGTAGCTGCTCTTGTACCTATCAGTCCAATGCCAAGTGTTGTTCTGTTTTAGTGGGCCTATTTGTTATGCCTTTTAGTAAACACAAACAAATAGACTGCCTAGCACCTGCAGCAGCATATGATATTTACACTACCTGTATGATTCAGCATGCTTCCCCGGGGAAGCAAGCTTGTGTCCTCTCAATTTTAGTGCTTTTTTAAACAGCATTCTTCCAAGGGGAAAGCATGCAGCAGAGAGAATGCATTTCTCTAGCTGTAGTTCTCCCTTGGAGTCATTATTTCTCTTAATTATATTTTTTATAAACATTTCCCCAAGGGCACTTCGCTGCTGCTGCAGGGGTGTGGGGTGGGCGAGGGCCCCCCCAGCGAGCTGCCAGGCTGTGTGTGATGTGACAGTCACCTTCTACGCAGGTTTTGTTGTGCCTGTGGGACAGGGGTGAAAAACACTGACGTGAATAATCCCTGTTAATCATATTTGTTGACGTATCGCCGGTTTATATAAGAGTGGAAGACTTGCCTCAACTCTAAATGTAACAGAATAGAATTTTGTTGAACAAGAATAGATCTTGTTTCTCAGTGTTTTCTTTTACTATAAATTTAAATGTTACAACAGAATATAAATTACAGTAAAATAAGGTTGGCAAACAGGATCTTTTTACAAAGTATGTATGTTCGTTGGTAATTTTACACCTTCATCTCGGTGAAGTCCAAGGTCTAATCCTGTGTTTTTATACTTGTGTGTGTTCTTAAAAGGGTTGCTGAATTGGGGCCAAAGCTTTGCCATTGCCACCTCCCTCTGCCATGCGAATTGGGTGTGTAAGAGAGATGGGCTTGCTGTGCTGAAAGTCAGTGTTAAAAAAAAAAAAATCTGAAAAAAAACCCTGCAGAACATCCCCCCAGCCCCAAAAAACCCAAGAAAGTGGTTGGATCACATTTTTTTCCTAATTAAACTAAGATACTGAATCAATCCGTTTTAATCTGAATAAATTAGGAGACTGTTCAGAGAGGAATAAAATGAGATTTAGCAGGGATAAGTAGAAAGTAGCCCAGCTAGGAAATCAAAATTCCAAACTGCGGGTTTGACATGACACGTCAGCTGCTCAGCATCGGTTGTGTGGGAAATGGCTGAGGCATAATCGGGGTTGAGAAATTAAGGTGGGACACTCTGTGCCATGTCTTAGTCAAAAAGGTAAATGCAGTCATGGGAGGCATAAACATGCATGTTGCATCCGAGTCCTTTTTTTTTTTTCTGTTCTACTTTATGCAGAACCAGTTAAACCACATTGAGTGTGATGTACAATTGGCCACTCTCTTGCAGAAAGGATAAAGAGAAGCTGGAGCAAATATAGAGGAGAGCAGCTAGGATGATAAAGGAGTTGGAGGGAATAGGCTATGAAGACAGATTAAAGGGAATTAAAGATCTACACCCTGGAAAAATAGAGGCTCTAGGAGGATATGATTATGGTATGTAAGTACATGAAGTGATGCTACAAAGAAGAAGGAAAAAATTGTTCTCATTAGTTAGCAGTGCTGGAATTTAAAATCCAGCGTTTCAAATCGTGAGTGTCTGGGTATATTTGATGTACTTTTCACTACAGTACCTAGGCACAAGGTTGAAATAAAAAAATAAGAGTTTTAAATCATAGAGAAACTCGTTAATTCAAATGCAGGAATGGAATTTGCACTGGAGATAAGTGATGGATTTTTTGCAATGGGCATTTCTTTTAAATGCTCTGGAAATACATTTAATTCCTCCAAGGAAGGGATGTAGGGCAGCGGCTGTCCAGGCCCTGTGGCAGTTTTCCTGCAGGGCTGGAAAAGAGGCTGCCACTGGAAGGAGGACGTGTTAGAGTGCTGGAGGGTCATAACGTTGATTAATAATCCAAATCATCAGTGGATAGATCAAAACCAGAAGATGATGCTTATAATTATCCAGTCTGGTTTTACTCTTTGCAGGGAGGGTGGGGGTAGAAGGGAAGGGGAATGTCAGCCAGATTTTGTCTTAGTCTTGCTGCAGATTCTCCACTGTTGTCCTTGCAGAACAGGAATTTAGGGAATAGTGCCACCAGAGGCATGAATGGGGGGCAGTGATTTGGGGTGCACAGGTCGCCTCGTGTTACAGCAGCACTGCTGTTTTCCTTCTTATGCTGCAGGAGTACACAAGTTAGTGCACACCAATTAGAAGAGAGGATTTCAGCCTGTGGGCTGCAGTTTTAACTTGATTTGTCTTAAATTGGTGTAGTCATTTAAAATGTAATATAACCTCTTGTTACTTCCAGTAGGGCTTGATGTAAAACATGAGCTGCTTCTAGTCCTAGGTCTGGACGTGGACTAAAGTAGTGAGGAAGAGAAGTGCTCTTCTAAAAAGCTTCTAAAAATTTGCATGCCAGTTGAAGAAAGGGCTGTCACTGACCACTCACATCAAATGCCACCTCTCCTGCAGGCCCATGACCTTTTCTGTTAAGCTTTATCCAGTGATGGAGAGGCATCACCCTGCCTGGACAGCCCCCTGTTTAGATCACATATCTGCTTCCTGAGTGGTTTCTGAGGCTTGGACAGGAGCATGAGTATCTTGAAGGTTTTTTTTTGTTTTTGGTTGGGTTTTTTTTTTATTTTTGGTTGGGTTTTTTTTTTATTTTTGGTTGGGTTTTTTTTTTATTTTTGGTTGGGTTTTTTTTTTATTTTTGGTTGGGTTTTTTTTTTATTTTTGGTTGGGTTTTTTTTTTATTTTTGGTTGGGTTTTTTTTTTAGTTATTGGTTGGGTTTTTCTTTAATTCACAGTTTAGAGAGGAAAGAGGTGCTGTGCCACCTTACTAAGAATTCAAAGGGATTTGCACCAGTGGAACTTCACTGCAAAACACATCTTTGTTCAGTTGATTCTGTCATGAAGGCAGGAACTTGCACTTGAGTACAGTTCGTACAACGATTTAATCATTACTTCTTCCGTTTCATTTTAAAATCAGATACAGTGAGTGTTTCTGACTCAGAAAATTGTGACTTTTTCAGCAGCCTTATTCTTTTGGTGCCTTCTGATGAGCTATAGAATAGCTCACCGAGCAGTCACAACTCTGGGAGAGCCATGTTGGCTCCCAGTTCTGTGTCTCCTTCTCCTGTACAGGACCAAAATTGTGGCATTTTGCCTCAATGGCCGTGCCATTTAAATCAGAGAGAGGGGGAATGTGGTGTGAGACAGAGCTCCACACTCCTGCCTGGGCTGTACACGGATATCAGTTTCATGGCAGCTGGCAAAGATGAGGTCACTTCCCATTGACCCTGAGGAATAAAGTAAAATTAAAAAGGCAATTCTGCACTTTTCTGAGGGTGCTGTGCTCCAGCTCCTTGCAGGAGGAAAGCAGGAGATGTGGCATTGATTTTTCAGCATGCAGGTGGCTCAGGCATGTTCTGAGCTCTGTTAGAACCTGAGCAGATGCTTCATAACTGTAATAGAAAGTCAAGGATATTTCTCTATATCACTGACTTCCACCAGTGTTTTGGCAAAGATTATTGGCCCAAGCAGATGTGGAAGAAAGAGAGTGGAATTATGAAGTATGTCAGCATCATGAATATTTAAAATATGGTCCACTGTGTGGCAGAAGCACAGACACTGAGGCTTCTGCTTAGCTGGATTTTATATCTACCCATGACTTTTTAGCCAGTGTTTGTACAAGCACAGTTCTCAGTTCCACATGGTTAATAAGTGGGGGGTTGAATGAAACCATTTAAAGAACATGAGGAGCGTTCATGCCAGGGCTTTGGTCACTTCTTTCACCAATACCCAGCATGTTCCCATCTCACCTTGGGGTGTCATTTTTGCTCTCCATCAGCACTTAGCTGTTTCTGGTGTCTCTGTCTCCTGTGCTCTTGTGTCCCAGAGTGTGGTTCTTCCAGGATGCTGCAGCACAGCAGGTGTATTCCAAAAAGTGAGTGGCTGGCAGGAGTGGGCTGTGCGAGTAGCAGCTTCGACAGCCATCCTTGTCGGAATGGGAGGTGAAATTGTTACCAGACCCTCTGGAGATCCTTGGGGTTATGAGGCAATATACGGGGAAGATGGAAGAGGTAAAATTTCCTCTCCTCTATCCAGCAAGCCCAGAGGAGCTGTGGAAGTGCCTGTCCCTTCTCCCTTCCCCTCTGTACTGGAAACAGAGCTGGAAGCAGCAGAAAATAAGTGAAAACTTAGTTTTCAGCCTCGCACATGGATTTTGTTACTCTCTTGTATGTCATGAATAAGTGACTTACGCAAGACATTTCACTTGCCAGAGTGTTCTTTGCTGTAGTTCAATGTAATAATGCATCACTATTGCATTATTTGGAAGTAATTCTATTGTATTGACTTTTTTTTATGCAAGTACCTTATGAAGAGAAAAAACCCCCACGTTGTCTTGAATTTACGTCATTTATTCCTTCACTACTTTGAAAATCATGTCTTGTTATAAAATCATTTCCACTAACTGGTGTTGCATCACCAGTACCCGACCATGAATATGCATTCCTGGGAAGGAGAGGGTGACAGAAACAAACACCTACTCTAATGTGTCATTAGAAATCAAACAGACCTAAAACTTACTTCTGCTTGCCAATGCTCAGATCTTCTAAAAGTCTGTCTCCGGCAGCGAGACCAAGGATGCATCCAGATTACAAAAGCTCTTCTTGCGTGCAGGCGAAATATCAGTGAACAATTTCAGATTATAGGTTTGCATTTTGCTCACAAAGCTGTTTATTTATGTACGGGATTAAAATCTTCTTTTCCACCTCTGCTCAAACAAAGTGAGTACTTAGATCAGTCCAGCAGACTTCTCCATTCATTTCCACTGGCTGTATCCTTTGTGCATTACATCCGCCTCTGTATAAACCCGCTCTTTGTTTTGTTTTGAGGTGCTTCTTCAGGCTCTATCAGGGAACAAGTGGCAATCTATAATATCTTCAAAAGTGGGATGGATAAAATAGCAGTAATCTGATACTGACACACAAAGGTCACCGAAAGGCACTGCTGAAACCCCGCCCTGAGCAGGATGGGAGTCGCTGCCTTCGGAGTGGCACAGTGCCTGCAGAGGGGGCCGGCATTTGTCTTTCAGGACTGAGGGGATTTTTTCTCTTTGAAATGTCTTATTTTTGGTATGTTGAAGTAGTTCCTCTGCTTGGCTGAATGGCAGTGGAGGCTCTGCGTAGGTGTTAAGCGTGTTACGCGTAGCATCGTGTTAGCAAAGTGACCTTTTAAGTTCCCGTTTACAGTCAGCACCAGCCTTTATGGTTATTGACAGCACGAGCCTTTGACATCCTGAGAGTCATCATTTAGAGTTTGATATTGTCTTGGTCGTTCTGTCATTTTCTTTGGACACAATACCGGGGTGTCACGTCCTACATAGTTTGTCTTGTCTTGTGCAAGTTCCCTGGAAAGAAAAGAGATTTGCACTTGGATTTAAAAAATAAATACAAATCTCGGTAGGGCTCTTTCCGTTGACTTGGCCATGGCCTTTAGGCTCTCACATAGAAACTTTAAAAATCCCTGCTGGCAGTTTAAGCCATGTGACTCCTGTTGATATTATAATGAGATTTACAGTGCTTAAACCCCACGGGGGCTGACTCCTTACTTGGCCATCACAAGTCCCAGTGTGTGGGTAACATGCACTGGCACTGGGCACATTCATACACCTCCTTTTTTTTTTTTTTTTTTTGTTCTTCCAAACACACTGAAATCATAACTCTCATATGTAGTCTTTATGGACTTTAATGGAGTGTTAACATGAAAGCCTCCTTTCTCACCCTTTGCTGTATCCAGGTACAGAAAGAGATGATAAACTCCATTATTTTCTGATGTATATAGAGGATGTTTGACCATATGCCTGTTTGGCTTGGGTGGATGATGTTCTTCAACCATTCTACCTTTTCCTCAGCTGAGGAAATGTGTGGTGTAGCATTTTTTAAATTTCTTTGTAAAGAATGCATCGATTCCTTAGTTCTTTTAAAAACTTTACAGAGATTCTCCTCACTTCAACATTTTTTGAAAGACTGATTCAGTTAAACCAGTCCAGTATTTCTTTATAGAGAAGGCCTGTGTAAGTCTCTTCACCTACTGTTGCTTTTTTAGGAAATTACCCTGCATATATATATATATATATATTTATGCTTGAAGGACTATTTGTAAACAGCCAAAAATAAGTTATTAATGAAATAATGAATTAGGTTCATGTAAAACTCATAATACCTTTTCTAGTCAGTACTTTTAAAATAATTTTTTTTTAATGTAAAATAATTTTAAAAACACCTTCAGTAATCTTCAGATTCTCATTGGGCTTGAAGTCAAAAGTGGCAGAATCTGGGAAGGAATTTCTCTTCCAACTACTTTGTGTTTGGGATGGTATCTCAGGAGTGTGTTTACAGTGATGTGGCTACCCAGTGCATCTGAAATGATACAGGAGCACAATTTTGTCAGAGTGCACAGACAGATAATATTACAGAAGAAGAATAAACAGCATTTCCAGGTGTGTGTAAAAATAAAATGACTAAAAGTAGGCATTTATCCATAAGGTTACCTGTAAGCCAGGATGAAGTAAGTAATAAAAGCCACACCTAGATGCTGGTATGTGTTCATATCCTTTGTGTATGTTTGAAGTCCATAATACAGCACAGACATACTGTAGCAAAAAGATTTGCCATGAAAAATACATACATGTGTGAGCATAAAATAGAGATTTCAATACTATTTTGACATTTTGCTTTTAAAGTCATCTAAGGTTATGGAGATTGTTGCAAAAAATAATTCCTTTTCCTTACAAAGTTTCCATGCAGAAGTGAAATAAAGAAGATATTTTAGAATATGGTTCATCAGTGAGTGCAACAGATACATTTCCCTGAGCACCACATGGCCTGGATCAAAGCGTCTCATGACTTGGATCAGTGCAGCCAAATCATTACGTATTGATTGGAATCCCGCTGAAGGATTAACCCCTTAGTGCTCATATGAATTTTTTGCTTTAACCCTGGGTTCAGTAGTTAGGGGGCTCTGTGACGTTCCTGCCCAATCTTAGGCAAGGTTAATAGCCCCCACTAACCCCTCGTGCTGAGGAATCCTTTGATTGCATGCCCTCTCTTCTTTATGGTGAATTTTGCATTTGGAAATACATCTCAAATCTTCTTTCTTGGGATGTAAGGGGGCCATATTTGTGCAATGAAACAGCCTGTGAGAACAAGGGGAAAAAAAAAACAACTGGAAAAAAAAAACAACCCAGTAAATAAATAACATGGTGGGAAAGCCAAGGCTGCAAATTTGATGCTTTTCCTTTCTGTAGCCATGAGGAAAGCCTCAGGTCCAGCTGTGTTATGGTGTAATGGGACACTGCTGTATGGAGATGACTTCTCGATGAAGTTGAATTGTAAATATGCAATGTTCATAAATTTTTTAGCAAAATACCAAGCAGGATATTAAGCAGGTCTGTCAAATGATTTCTCCCCCATCTATGTTAATTAAAATTCTTTACAAACGTCTTAATTAATGAATGAAATGTAGGAGGATATCTAAGTAAGAATGACACATTTTTCACACTGCAAATGGTATTTAATTCTGTTTTGAAAAACCATGGGCAAGAGTCAGGCGCGTACCCTGAGAAGTTAGGGATGCTTAAGGATCTGGTGTTTGCTGCTCTTTAGGAGTCTTTGTGAGGATGAATTGTTACAGTGCCTTCAGTTTACAGCACGTTTTCTCTCTTCTCTTTCTCCCCTCCAGTTTATCCCACGAGGAGCACTCACACAGCCACCCGCTGTACGGACACGGCGTATGCAAATGGCCGGGCTGTGAAGCAGTATGTGAAGACTTCCAGTCGTTCCTAAAGTAAGGATGGTTTTTGTGACACTTGCATTGTATAGAAAGCATGCCCTCAAATTTTGTGTGCTGTCACTCACCCTGGTCCTGATGCAAAGCCCATTGAAGTCAACAGAGAGCTCCCTTTCACTTCAGTGGCTTTTGGATCAGGCTCAAGAACGTTTTAACAGGGGATAGTAAATTAGCCCCATGGGGAAATTATGGTCTTGTGCAGTGTATTGCTATAAAATAGTGTTTGCAGTTCCACAGATTTTTTTTTTAATTTTATTTAAATAATTTTTAAGTTGCAGTATCGATCATGTAAATAATAAAACCTTGTTTTAACCTTGATTTCACTTTAATTTAGAAATCTAGTCTTAAATTAACTCCATAATTGAACAGAGAATTGCAGAACATCACGTGAAATTTAATTTATGTCAAATAAGTAACTAATGAACAAAGTCTACACTACTAAAAATAAACTATAATTATATTAATTGGGCCCCTGCAGTTTGCTGCAGACCTTTTCCTTGCTGCCAAAGAACACAGTTTTACGCGTTGCATAAACAGTGCATTATGGACTAGTGTGTGGTAGTGCGTGCATCCCGATGCAGGGAAGGACCTCAGAGCCCTAATAGCTTACACATGGCTGCTCCACAGCTAAACCATCAACCTCACCCCTGTTCCCATCACAAAAGAGTTCTTTGTCTGGATAAGACACCAGGTACACACATGCTGCGGGTGCATCCAGGTTACCGAAGGTTTGTCCCTGATCTTTGCTCAAGTTCTGTGGCTGGTCAGTTTTAAGATCACTAAAGACCAGCCAGCCAAGCAATACTTGTGATTTAAATGCACAAAGGGACAAATTTTTCTCCCATCTAGAGCAGTCATCTCGTGAAGTTAGTCCACATAAATACATGAGGCTCTTTGGGATGAATAAGTAGACTTACTCCGAAAAGGTTCAGCTGTACCTGCTGTTTCTGGGGCGATTCCCTGAATTTTTATGAGGGAGGGCAGGGCAAAAGCAAGCAGAGGATGTTTGTTGGGTGATGTTAGATGAAACCGATAGGGTTTTGCTCTCAGAACAGAATGGACCAGTTGTGGTTCCACTGGCAAAACCCTCCTGAGTTTGCAGGAGCGGCGCTGGTCTACTGTAAACATATGTTACGAGTGAGGAATGGTACAGTAATGAGAAGGTTCTCATTACAGGAGGATTACAAAATAAGAAGGTGCTACTCATAAATTTCCATGAAGGGTGGCCTCATTCCTTGTAATTCATCCTGTTGTTCACTTAAGTGAAATAAATGCTAATCTCGCCATACTTGCCAGCTCATTCATATTCATATGCCATACTATAGCATTTAGACCTTTAAAACAATTCTCATCTTTACTGCTGTAAGTGCAAGGGCAAGGTGCTGTGGTAGCCTTAGACAGCAGGATAACGTGTGTGGTCACATCTGGTCAGATTGTGCCACCTTTGCTTCCTGTGCTAGGCCCGTGTTCCAGGTCCTGAGAGCAGCTGCTTGCAGGAAGATTCCGTAGGAATCTTGAGTGGTCTGCTTGAGGTGGCCATGCATAGAAAACACAGCCCTTAATCACAGGCAGGGCTAGCTTTTTTATGGTATTTTGGAGATACTTCAGTTCATAGACCCAGTCCACCAGTTCACCTGGAGGAGATAACATGCAGCAATCAGTATTTAGGAATAACCTGAAAACTGTCACCAGCCCAGGCTAGATTTGAAGCTGCTCCATCAGTTACAGTTTTTTTCTCTATCAGTCTAGTTTTTGCTTCCACTGAAACGTTTCAACAGAAATATTTTGTGTGAGTTTCCTAAACTCATCAGCTTGTGTAAATTTTCTCATTATCCAAATGCTGCAGTGTCCAGAACCTTACTGTTCAGAGTGATCTTTAACCCAGAACAAATGCAGAAATGGATGTCCCTGAGCAGTGTATTGACACTGTTAAGAAGTGAGTGTTGCTTCATAAAATACCGTAGCCTTCCATGTCTCCTGTGGAGCATCTGTCCTTAAATAATGTTGCCATTTATCAGAATTCATTACTCAGTTGAAAGATAACAGATAGATGGTTGAAGTTTCTTTCTGATACTTGTGTAATCTGTGACACTCTTTCGATGGTCCCCTCAAGAGAAAAGCTCTTGTTTACCAAGTGAAATACAGCCTGTGTATCGAGTATTGCTTAATTTCACTTACCTTGTGAAAAGGCAAAGTGAAGTTGTATGTGGATTGAGAGCCCTGTATGCCAATAAAATGATTCTTCAGTTAAGGGAGAAAAAAGGACTCGCAGGTCTAAAACATGGTTCATTTCTTTTTCTCCTGAGGAAGAAATATCATAACTGTTGGTAAATCAAAACCAGAGATTTGACATTCTTCTGTGATCATTCTGTAGTGTTTGTTCCCAAGGTGAGGTACACCACAGGGCCCTTGATTTCAAAGATAAATACTGTACAAATAACGATCCTAGTTGTCTTTCACTCACAGCCAACAGGAGGATGCTTATCAGAACCAGCAGATACACAGGCTATTGTACGCATTTATTTCCCTATTTCTTTTTGAAATAAGTTGCAGTTTTAGCATCCTTGTGTTGTGTTTCTTTTTTGAATCCATCAGCCACTGGTTATCATGTGATGCAGTATCAGTAGAGCTAACTGATAGCAGCAGGAGCTGCTGCTCTGCCTAATGAAACAGCAGCACCCTGCATGCTCCAGAATACTCCCTGAGCCTAAAAACAAAAACAAGTCCAGTCTCAGGGCGGTGACCCTGTGGCCTCTGCCAAGCTGCAGGGAGCAAGGTGAGGGCTGGAGGGTGCACACGTGTCTGGCCTGTTAACCAGGGCCCTTCTCGGAGGCGGGAAAGGAGCAATTAGTAGCACAGAGCGACTTTCCTGCAAAATTGACTATATCCTTGATTTCATTTGCATGTGTTTAAAGACGGTTGAAGATAGAAATATATACCCCTCATCCAGCAAGTTGTTCAGGAAATCCTGGCTGGAGGTAGGGTGGTTTATTCAGCAGGGTAGCCAGGTATCCAGAGCAAAAAATTAAGACTGAAGAGGTTTTTATTATTCCTCACCCCTCCCTTTTTTTTCCTATAATTTGTTTGTGGGTTGACGTGCTTAATCCTGGCTGTACCATTTTAAAATCAAATATATTCTTTAAAAGAAAGGACACAGAACTTTGGAGAGATGTGGCAGTGATGCTGGTGATCTGCTTCATGTGCATTTAACTTTGATGAAACGAAGGGGAGTTTATGTGAAAGAAACTACTAAGTGCACTCTGTAATGTTTTCACAAGTGTTTTTATCATGGTAACATCTTGTTTACTTTAGTTGCCTGCCTAAAACTACTTGGAACATGTTAAGAAAACATTTCGAGAAAGCTTCTACAAAGAGGCTTTTGTTTAGCAGCAACTGTGAGACTGCTCGGCTCACAAAGGTGTTAACTTTCAACCCCTTAAGCACTTCCACATGAAATTCCAGCAACTATGTTTGTGGTTTTGGAAAAACAAAGTGTATATTAAAGAAACCAGGTATATGCTAATACATGTTGAAGTAGGCCGGAAATCATAAATTGTTTCAAAGGCATTAATTGCTCTCGTTTGCATGGCAGAGCGTTCTGCACCGAAATCATCCGCACGGCGCGGACTTTTTAATGGAACAGGCAGCGAGGGCAGGGGAAAGGCTGGGCTGTGGGTGGGTGTTTCAGGTTTCTGTAGGGCCGGCGGGACCCCCGGGGGAAGGGGGAAGCTGCGGGATGCGGCCCCGTCCCGCGCGGGGGGACCCGGGCGCGCCCGGCGGCAGCCGCTGGTGCCGAGCCGGGCACGCGTGGGGACGGTGCCGGTGCAGGGCCGGCTGCCGCTGCTTCCACAGCCTCCCGATCCACCCCGTGCAGGGCAGGGGGCTCGGGACCCCCGCGGCGGCGGAGGCCGGGGTGGCCCAAATCCCACAGTGCCCTCTAGTGCTCCCGGGAATGCTGCTGGGAGCGGGAGAGGCACCGGGA
>VZSE01011740.1:3491144-3528644 GCA_013398275.1 Promerops cafer | reverse complement strand
ACTTTCTGTTTCTTTTGGATGAAGAAGTTTGTTTTACAGTAACTGTCCGTATTTTTCTCTCTTTCATTGGTACATATTTTACACATACTTACACACCAAATTTTATATGGTTTTTTGTTCTTTTCACAATCATGTCTTTTATTTTTTTTAATCATGTAAACATGAGGGTTCTGTGGGATTTACTATTCACGTATTGCATGTGTCCATTTAGGTATATCCAGCATGTTATAGTAAAGTAATGCAAAATTATATATGAAATTATGTTACTATATAATATATATAATTACTATAATTTCTTGATCTTGTTTTCATTTGCCTAACAGAGGAAAAAACAACTGTTCTGCAAAATTTCTTTTATGCATAAATGAGCCTTTTGCTGAAAAATTGTGAATATAATATAATAAGAGGTGCAGTGAGTGATGAGAAGAAACACAAGGGGAAGCAGGACAGAGGAAAAAAATTGAAAATGATCTTAAAAATCTCAATATTGATGAAAACGTGCTGGATAACATTCAGATTGCTTATTCATCCTGGTAACTACTTTTTCCTTTTTGTTTATCCATTTCACTTAATGATTTTCTGTGTATTGTTACAGACATCTCAACAGTGAGCATGCGCTGGATGATAGAAGTACAGCCCAATGTAGAGTACAAATGCAGGTTGTACAGCAGTTAGAGCTACAGGTAAAATAAAATTTATTTTAATATTACCTCAGTATTAATCAAATCCAATTCTTGACAGCAATAAAAAATGAGTTCTGCTTTTCCCCTTGTGATTGAAAACCAGCTTTCAAAACCTTCTTGTAGTAGTTTTAAAAACCATCAAAAGAAACTGCAGCTTCATTTCCTCTTTCCTAAACCGTAACTTGCAAAGAAATAGGAAACTTACCCAGGCTGACTGATTGGAAAGCCATCAGTTTGTATCTAATGCTTTTATACCCACCTGGGGGGCTGGAGGGGGGTGAGGGGAATGTGGTCCCCTGCATTTGGAGTCATTGCTACACGGGGGAAATGGTTGATGTTTATTTCCAAACGCTGCATGACCTGGCTTGTTTGGATCTTTCATGTACTAATACTCCATGTTGTTCTATTATTATTATTATAATAATTATTATTACTACTACTATTATTTTTTTTGCCGTTGGTAGCAAATAATTTTTTGTAAACTGCCAAAAGGGGTTAAATTGGAATATACTGATTGTGATGCAAAGGTATGAGCTGTTTGTGTAATTGCCTTTCCAAATGCTTCTGAGTCCTTTCTGTCTCCCTGCACCTTGCTGCTCTGGCTGGGTGGCTGTGACAGTGTGTCTGTGTGTAGGCAAGAGGTTAGCAAAGAAGGGGAAATTAAAACAATGTTGTACATTATATAGTTACCAGCTATTGAAAAACCTATTTTGTATGCAAGACAGCAGTGTAGAGATATATGGAAAGCCTTGGGCTAAGTACAGAAGATAATTACATTTGGAATTTTACTGAGTTAAGTCATTTATAGCTTCAAATAGTTGGAGAGAAAAATCAGCAAAACCACACTTAAACTTCTTGTTGTTACTTTTCAAGATAAGCATTTTTTAAGAAATGCTTTTTATCTTCTTATCTTACAAATTACCCTTTTTCTTTCATAGATATTTCCTAAATTTTACTTTCAGGAACACGTTGGTCATGACACTCTTTCACTATTAGCTGAAGCAATATAAACTATTTTAATACAAGTTTTATAAAAATCAAACTACCAGTCATAAAATATCAGAGTCTTGCAGAAAATGTTATGAGAAATGGTCTGTTATTTTAACAAGTTTCTTGGGAATTAGGAAAAGAAAAATAAAAATCTGCAGTCCTCCTGGTAAACTGAGATATGAGATAATCTTTCACCAAGGTGCAGTAATATTGAGGCTGAATGTAAATCTCTATTCTTCAGTTACAATCAGCTTGAAAAGCATTAATCCTTCTGTCCCACAGTCACTGGGAATGGCTGTGCCTAGAACTCCAGGAGGATGCCCTGTGTTAGACAAGGACAGGACAGAGATACTTGGTTCCCACCTCTCCTTAAGCCCATGCCAATATTCTTGAAAGGTTTATCAGCAGTGCATTCTGCTAATTGCTCTAAATGACTTACAGTTACAGCTTCACACCCATTTTGTGCTGGCAATGCTCAGAGTCATTGCAAGGGAAGGCAGCATAAGGTCCACAAGACAAGACCATAATTTCAAAGTGGTGTGAGGGCCAGCAAGTTCTGGATTTAACAATCTTATGAACAGGGTAGGTAGGATGAACTGGAGGCCTAATTTAGGCAGGAGTGCTGACAACAGAGTGAGGCCATCTCTGCATTGGCCAGCAAGGACAGGTGGAGGAGGAGGAGGGTGGTCCAGCTTCTGAAATTTACCTGTAGCTTCCCTCTTCTCCCTCTCCTTTCATTCTGTATCAGTCCTCTGATAGTTCAGAAAAGCCCCTAATCATGTAGAAGGATTTGCCCTCCAGTTCCTAGTTTGTCTGGCTGTGGCCTGTTTTGCACAGAACCATAATAAAACAAGTGCCCAGCAGTGGGGTGTTCAGTTACGTGGTCTGAAGACCACTGAGCTGATCCTCAGGCCATGGAGCAGTTACCAACAGAGTGATGACAGGCCCTCTGGAGACTGAGTTTTGTGAGTTAGATAGAAAAGGGACCCACAGCCTTTACCCCTGATCTGCAGCACTGGTGAGCAGCTTTGCCTTACAGTGCAGCTGGGAATTACCAGCTTTAGGGTCCAGCACCAGGGCAAGATCTACATTCTCCACCATTTAATGCATGTACAGCCCCATTAAAACAAATTCATTTCACCTGAGGGATATACTTCAGGTTTTGAGTGTGATGGACCCAAATGCTATCCTTTTGTTGTTATTGATTATGCTGTTATTAATTTTACTCATGATAGTTTTATTGGTGTTAGAGCTAAGTGTAATATCTTCTAAAGTAATTTTTAATCGAAATTTTGGAAAGAAACAGGTCAAATCTGTTTTGTGTTTGATTGCAAATGCCCCTTAGCAGAAATCTCGAAGTTTGGTCTTAGCATTTCCATCACAAACATACTTCAAAAATCACAGGCAAGGTAGAAATCTTCTCACATTTCTCTTTGTTTAAACCATCTTGACATGATCATTTTTTGCCATGATAAATAGTGAAAATTGTGCTGCTGAGTAAAACACAAACACAGGAACATACCCCTGGCCTTAGCTGGTTGTTAGCTGGAATAGGACATCCATTTTGCAGCACTGCCGTTGAGTGGGGAAACATTTCAGGACAGCAGCAGGGCTATGATGAGTCTTGAGAAGTGTCTCCTAACGGGAGAAGACGAAGGCAGCTGGCCATTTTCAGTGCAGTGAAAACACTACTTGGGTCTGTTTTCCTGCAGCATCCATTGACACTCTGGAAAAGTGGATTCTAAACCTTTCTAGTGCACAGCCTACCCAGGCATGGAATGGGAGGGCTGTGTTTTGTCCGCCTCTTGCATTGCCTGTGACTGGCTTCCTTCTCCTTTGTCCTTGGTCTGTCCAAAATCCTGCTGAAGTGCTCTCTCCTTCCTGTTGAATGCCCCCACTGGGTTTTCATTTTCCCATTTCTGATTCTTGCCTTTTTTTTCTGTCTGGTTTTCCTCCTGTACAATTTCTCCATCATCTGTGTTTCTAATGCCTTTCCTCTTGCTCCTTGCTCAGTGCCTTGTCTGGAGCCCCTTCTGGCCTGTGCTTCCTGTGCTTCCCTCTCCTGCCTTTCCTACTGGTATAGTTTTAGGATTTAACCTCTCCAGGGCAAGCTGTATTTCTTGGTGTCCAAACTTACAAAGCTCGTGCCTTGCTCTGGAAGTATTTTCAGTTGAACCACAGTTAGGCACTCACGTTGTTCATCCAGAGGTGAAGGAAGTCTCACAAAATCAGGCTTATCCTGGAGAATTGGATGGCTGTCTGAAAACTCCCACCCTGCAGAGCTTTCCAGATGGATATAGGAAGAAAGAAGGAAGCTTCAGATGGGACTGTGTTGTGTTCCTCAGGCCCATGTACAGAGCAGATTCTTACCTCCGTGTCAGAACTGTCCTTGCCCATCAACATTATTAGTAGATCAAGAGCATTTTCCTGCCTGTTGACTGTTAACCCCCATTTCTGGACCATCTACACTCCAGTGATTGCCACCAGTGAGAATTTGCTCCCACCAGTGGCTGAGCAATCCCCCATGACTTTTTTTTTTGTTTGACCCCACTGACCAGAGGGGCTACTAGTGACACTCTAGTTTTATATCACTACTGCTTCCTGACCTAAGGGAAAAACAGTTTAAAGAAATTCTTCAGATTTTTTTACTTGTCTTCAGTGCTTTGAAACCGAGAGACCTCTATTTTTCATAATTTAAACTCCTGCCTAACTGGGTGAGTGTTTGAATTCCTAGACTATGACAAAATGCTAGCGTGTGTCTGCCTGAAATGTCGAGAGGATCTTTAATAACCTCCATCCACCAGATTCGGCGTTAAAAGCATTGCTGAGATGATGAGTGGAAACACTACAAACAAGGACCCCGGCGGAGGGAGGGAGGTGCCCCTCTCCCCTCTCCCTCGCCGCGGGGGCTGGAGGAAGCGCGGCAGGGTGTGCCCTGTGCTGCCCGGGTGCCATCCCCTCCTGCCGCCGTGCTGGGGCTGGCAGGAAGCTCTCAGGTGCCTGCCTTTTATTTATTTTGGCTACGAGATGTTGTTCTTCTGCAGTAGCCTGCAGACCAAAATTTAATGCACAGATGACCCCGCCAAGCAGCCCATGCGCCCGGAGACTGCTAGGAATGAGGGATTGCACAACAGAGCTGCGCGGAGAGCACAGCTATTTCTTGGCTTAATTTGTTTTGTGTGAAGCACAGCAGCTGAGGGTGAGCCCTCTCCTTTCTCTGGAGAGGTTCTCAGAGGACTCTCAGAGGGAGAAGTTCCTGCTGCAGCGCTGCGATAAGAGCCTGTCGCTGCCCTCAAGCTCTCCTGTGAAGTGTCCGGCTCAGATCAGGATGAGATTGCAGGAGATCTGCCGTAGGTGTCAGGTTTTCTCTCTTGCCATTGAGGTTTTTGACCAAAAGAAGAGGAGCCATTTGAAAAGTGCAGTGACACCATTTTTTCCCCTTTATTTCCTTCCTGTCTTGGAAACTCCAGTGCCAAGTTTTATCCCATCATGGCAGTCTCAAACCCCTCGCCTTGCAAAGAGCAGGACAACCTTGGCCGTAAGGTTATGAGAGGGGATTTATGATCAAGTCTCCTTTTATACACACTTAGACCCACTTTACTGCTACAAACAGATGATGGTGATAAGGTGGGCAGGTTGTTTTAAGTTTTGCTGGAATGTGAGCACAGTTCTTCTCTTGGCACCAGGAATCTGGCTTGTCTAAAGCAAAAACTCAGCTCTGCAAAAATGGGCATTTGTAAGAATCTGATTCAGGTCCTCTTGGAAGCATCACCCTTTATGTTCAGCATGCAGGTTAACAACACCCCTTTGTCACTAGTATTCTTAATATCTTTCCACTGTAACTTTTTTGAAGAGCAGCTGGAAAAAGGTCCCATTCACACATGGAAAAAAAATTCCTTGTTTCCAAACATAATGGAATTTAGTGTCTGTCCAGTGCATTGAAATGCGTTAGGAAGCTGACCGGGCTATGGATGCATACCAGTGATCCTAAGACTCCAGCTGTGTGGATCTCAACCATAAAATACAAGAGACATTGAGAGCAGGGGCTTCACCCCAATTCTTGGGCCTGAAATGGCTGTTGCAAAAGGGTGACAGCATGAGTCCTGCGGCAGTGAGTGCCCAGGGATGAGTGTTTTGGGGTGAATACTGCTGCTTTCAGCCTTTGCCACCCCACTGCCCTCAGGCTTACGCCAGAGTGGTGCTGCTTCCACAGCAGGTCCTGCCCCATGCTCAGCGTGCCCCTGCTCAGGTGCCCCGCCTGACTTCCCAGGGTGACCCACTGAGGGCTCTGCCACCTTCTCAAGTCAAATCAAGATGCTCTAGGACCCAAGGCTGCCTGCAGAGCCCTGTGGAGGTGCCTCGTGTGGTTTAACCACCCCGGCTGTGCTCGTTTCATGTGCCACAATGCCTGTGGTTGACGTAAAGCACAGCCCATCTGTGCCACTTGTTCTGTGCTTTGAGAGAAGGAAAACGCATCCTAGAACCGCTGCCTTGCTTTCCTTCTGCTGTGCCTCCCAAGCTGGAGTGGGGCTGGTTAATAAACATGATTCACTGTTGTCTTTTAGCTGTCAAGGCTGGAGTGAAGCTCTTGGTGCCAGCAGGTCTAGCTCTTCTCACTCGAGGGCTAATGCATTTTGCTTTGGGAAATGGTGACACCCAGCACCACGCATTCGCTTTACCTCACGAATAGCCCATATACAATTTCCAAACTACTCAGCAATAAAACTCTTCTGTCTCATGCCTCGGTGCCAGCTGTTTAATTAGGAATAAGCAGAGGCTGGGTTTTATTTGTACGACTAACAGAGGATTTTTTTTTTCTCTCCCCTTCCAGCTTGCAAAAGATAAAGAGCGCCTGCAAGCCATGATGACACACCTGCATGTGAAGTCAACTGAACCAAAAGCCACCCCTCAGCCCGTAAGTACTGAACTGTGCTGAAAGCAAAAACCAAACCTCCCAACAAACCTCTCTTTTCCTGTTCCCTGCTGGAGCCCACACTGTGGAGCCTGGCCCATTTCAGAGGCGGGTGTGGGGAGGAGATGGGAAGCGCAGCCGGGTTTTGTCATCCCCCTCTCTTCAGGGAGCTTCAAAGTCAAGTTTGGTTCCAAAGCTGATGCACTGGGCCTTTTTCTGGCCTCACGTAAGTCGCTTTGCATCAGTCTGACTTGGATGAAATCTTAGGAAGTGTTAGGAAGGAGTTGTAATTAAATTATATTTAGTATATTTATTTTGCTTTCTCCCAGTCTGACAGACATTTACTGTAGAAGTGACTCTAACTGCACGTTCTGATGATAATCACGGTTACCCAGTATCAGGTTTTATACTGTTGAAACTGAGAAGGGAAACCTCCTCTACCCCAGATTGCTCTTTGAAGAAGGGGGAGTATGGGAAGCAAGTGGCTTTGCAGGCCAAGAAAACTCCTGGTTACCCTCAAACCCAGGAAAATCCCCCATCTCCTTCCCTGACTGAAATGACTCTTCTTCAGCTGTTGTTTTCTCTCAGCCTCTTAATGCTGAAAATGTTCCTGGGAGCTTCCAATGATTATTCAAAATGGAGAGAGTGCTTTGCTTCTTGATTTTAAGATTTGTAAGATTTAAAGGTACACTGGCTTTATTTGATTTTGCTTTGAGTCATTGTGTGAAAATTAATTGAGCGTTGACAATCTATAGTTAGTACCAGCAATTTTAATCAATATGCAATGATGCAGCATAATGACAAAGTATTGGTTTATCTGTTTTGACTGATTTTTTTTCTATAAATAAAGCAAACACACACCCATATATGTGTGATTTATGGTGATAGAAATAAAAAGGAGTCAGACTATTAACCCAGCAAATATGGTAGCCTGCCAAGATGCAGTTGGTAGACAAAATTAATGTCTGAAACAGAACACATTACAGAGATAGAGAACATAAAATCATTAAACACTTCGCGCACACATTTTTACTAGAAAAGGATTTCTCAGTTTCCATGTAGTTGGAAATAAATGGCTGCAGAAGTGCATAGGGAGGCTACTAGATAGAAAATTGCAGGCTATTCAGTAACACTGGAGCAGATGTCAGAGTCAACGGGAAATTTCCTTGCCTTTTTGGAGAGAGTTGAGTGGTAGGTACAAACCCTTCCATTTAAGCTGTCGAGATGCCTAAAATTGGTTGTTCCAATGGACACCAGCCCTCTAGAGTAGAAACTGTTGGCAGTGTCTATAAAAACAGCATTCTGCTAGTCCTCACATCCATCCCAGCCCAAATGCAAATGCTCCAGCGCATTGTTGGCAAAGTGTGTAGGCCCAACAGAATGGGGAGGAGGTTTGGTTTCTATAGCTCTTACTGGATTAAAAATTAAAACAGCGGAATAATCTGGGAGTCTCAAAGCACCCTGCCTTGAGGCCTTTCATAACAGCAGTGCCCCTCAGGAGGAAGGATTACAAACTAAAGGGAGGAAATCATCAGAAGGCAAGCAGTGTTTGGCAAGGCAGCTCGTGATCGATGCCGGGCCGCCGAGGGCAGGAAGCTTCGGAGGGTCTTGTAGGCTACGGAGATACCAGGCGGTGTCGCCGTGAAGATTAGTGTTAACAGCTAATAAACAGGGAAAAGCAGAGGGGGAAAAAAACGTGAACGCAGGGGGAAAAGGGCTGTCTTGATTAGTATTAAAAATGTTTTACATTCTGGAAAATTATAGCTTTGTTGGGGACCTCCTACTAAATTTATTTTTAACTGCTCTATTGAAAATTCTGTACCACTAGTCAACATTATCTCTCAGTTGCTCAGCACAGTGTTTCTTTATTAAAAGAAATAGGCATGAATATTTTTGACTGAAAAATTAATAGCTTTTGAATTCATACACAGCAGGTTTTCTTTTGCAAAGAAGTCCAATATCGCTGCACAGCACTTCTATAACCATTTATTTAGAGTCCAAGTCAAACCTTTGACAGCTAGAGCAGTGTTACAAGCCAACATAAAGAACTCCAAGATGTAAACCAACAATAGGCAGTCTGTGTGAGGTTTGCCATTGTCAAATACATAGATTGTTTGGATTAGTTTATGTAAATGTACTGTTGTATTACCCTTTGGAAAAAAAAAGATCACATTTGTGTATGAAAAGTGGTTTCGTTCACAGGCAGCATTATAAATTCCTTATCCTTTAACTTACATGTTAGAAGTAAAAATTGGTGCCTGACAGGCCTATATTGTGTGGCACTCTGTTGTTGGATTGAAACTGCCTTCTTTTCATTTATTGAAATATAGAAAAATTTATTATAGATACCATCTGATAAATCAGAAATTATTAAAATATGTATAGGTGAAGCATTTGAAAATTAATTATAAAATGTAGAAGTATAGTGTTTTGCATAAATTGTGCTTTCCTAGTGAAAAAAATACACAGGCACTGCATAGACTCTGCTAGACCCTCGTCCTTTTAACTCAGTGGGATAGGACTTTGGTAAAAAGATCTGATGACCATTATTGCACTGCAAAGTAGTCTTTACATCCAGTAATTAATTTTTTTTTCTGCCAACGTAACTAATGCAAGGTGTGTGTTAGAACTAATATATTATGGTACTTCGGTGATTTTAAAGGAAAAAGCAGCTGCAAATCCAAACATAGCAGTGAGTTGGGATTTAAAATTACAGCCTTTTCATGACTGAGGAAATGTTTTTATTCTGCTTAAAGGATCTTAATTCTTGTTTTAAACTATTTTGTTACTGGCACGTAATAGGGTGTATGAGCATCTGTGTTAACTACGTGCCATGTGTAATCCACTCTGACCACTTGTGCCATCTTTGCCTTCTGGGCTTCAGACAGTAGTTGAGTGCTTGATGTTGAACCAATTTGGACCAGTTGGACCACAGCCAAGTTCTTGATGGTTGTGCATCAAATCAAAACTCACCCAGCTCTGGGGAAGGGTTGCTTGTCTGATTTAGCCATGTCCATCCATCCCATCCCCACCTTTGGGTGTCTTTAGCTCTTTGCAGTAATTTTGAGCTTGGGAGGGGTGGTGGAGTGGCCCCTGCATTTCAGCCCACCAAGACATCTGCTCAGTAAAGCTCTCTAGTCCTACTAAAGTCAGTGAGATTTCAGCACATTCCTGTGTGGCGTAGTGGTGATGGCCCAAATCATGTGCAGACTACGTGGGCAGGGAGGTGCTGTCGGCGTCTGGTGCTGCTCCCCAGGGGCTGCTGGGCAGGCTGGAAGGGGTCTGGGGTGCGGGGGAACATCCCAGGAGCTGGGGCAGTGCTCAGGATCACATTTAAAAACACCCAGCTTTATAAAGAAAATGCTCAATGGCAGCAGTTTAAAAGAAAACAGGGCTGTCTCAGAGCTCAGCATTTGGAGCAGGCAGTGTTGTTCCTGTTCGTGCTGCACGTGTTGTTTTGGTGGGACTGAGGGGCCTGAGTAAAGTGAGAACAAAGCCACGAGACAGAATAAGCTGTGACGTGTTTTTGGTAAGGTGAACTTCTTTTCAAGGTAAAAAAAACAAAACCACAACACAAAAGCCGGAACAGCGATTTCTCAAGAACTGTCATCCTGGTTTTGCTATTAAGGTACCCCCCCAACACGCTGTTTTCATCGGTGTTAGCCATCAGCATAACAGCTTCAAATGGAAATGTGCTTTCTTCTGGGAGGATTAACTTGTGCCGAAGTTCATAGGAAGGGAAGGAGAAGGAAAAAGCATCAACCAACAAGTAATTCTTCATACTAGGTGCTATATCTTTTAAAAATAGACAGAAAACTTTCAAAGGCCCTTCTGGCACTTTAAGTAAGATACACTGTTAGATATCCCTTCCTTAATGTATTTTTTTACCATAACCATAGCAGTTACGATTGTTTTGAAATACTGTTTTTAGCAACTGTAATAACAAAGCATTAAAAAAGAGAAGTCTTTTAACTGTTGAGGTAATGACTGAGCATTTTAGCTGCTGTAGCCATACTTTATAGTTTGAAAAAATAACGATATGCAGCAATAAAGAGAGATTCTCAAGCACAACAAAAGCTGTTTTTATATACTGGTTTTCATTAAGTCTCACTCCTCAGCTTCAGTTTCCTTAGTATTCCTGCCAATAACAACACCTGCTAAGTGATTGCTGCCTGCCAGGCTCTGCATCCAATACACTGATGTGTCCAGGCTGAAACAGGGAGAGGAAGGCACAGCATTGAACAAACTTTTAGGCCCCGTATTCAGTTCATCTCTCTCACCCTCAATGTCAAGGAAAGGAGTTTCTTCTCCAAAGTGTTTCAGTCCCAGGAGCTCAGTGCAGATAAGTCCTCAGCCCCAGCTGGGCCCAGAGCAGCAGCACCCATTGCAGGGGAGTCACTGAGTATGGCCTCACTGTGACCCTTAGAAACATTTTTTTTTTTCCTTTTTCAAATGAGTTTCAGTGCTATTTTATGTGCAGCTGCTATTGTCATGTTAAATATTTACACAAAAAGAAATCAGAGTTAGTCCTAGTGGGAGAGCCACTAACTGGAAATCTATTTTTTTTAACTGGGTAATAGCGTGGGTTACCTCTGCCTTATTTATACCTAAAGAAAAAAAGCAAATTACCCAGTTTTCACCTTTAATAGGGAGACATGACTGTTTCTTCAAAGGGAAGGTTAATAATAAAGTCCTAAGCAGGATATTGAACACAGAGACAATTATGGCATTTATGAATGACCAAGTCAAAACAGTATGAGGAAATATTCTCAGAACTAAACAAAGCAATCAACAAAGTTCAGTGATTGAATTTGCAGAATTTTAGGACTTACAACTGTTGTGGGATTTGGTGTGTTTTCTGTTGGTATTTTTACTATTACTATTATTTTTGGGTTTGGTTGTTTTTTAAAGGCTGGAGGAAATCCTCCCTCCCTCCATTCCCAGGACAGATATTAGGAAAACATTTTAACTCCTTGGTGCAGGAGTGTACTCTATGAGTGCCCACATTGTTCCATTGCTGCAGTGCAAGAGTTCTTGATTGTTGAAGTGCTCACTCTGTGGCTTGGGCTCCCTCCCCTCTGCCAGCAGTGATACTCATCCAAAAATTACGGTATGTGGGAAACAGCCTGTGTACAAAATACCAATGCGAACAACTTTTCTAATCATAGTAACTTGTTTTTAAATAGCAAATGCAAACAGGGAGAAACCATGTAGAGTTTCCATCAGGAAAAGAAACCCTCCCAGCCCAGTCCCTCCCTGATCTTTGCCCTGCACAGTCATCCACAGCCGCTTCCACGTTTCTAATTGACGCCAATATTAAGATTTAATAGTTTACCATTCAGATTAATAATTCAAGATGGCAACAAAACCAACACCATTCATAATTTGTTATTCTGCTCTAATTCACAACCGATTTTTCAGCCTTGGCGCTATCGATGCAACAAAGGAAGCGGCAGCGAAAGGCTGCAGAGGGAGTGCAGCCCTCTCCTCCCTCACCCTGGCTCGGGTTTGGGGAACCCAGCTGGAAGAGGAGAGTGTCATCAAATAAAACACGGAAAACGGAAAAACTTCGCTAGCGATGGACAAGGTCGTGTTTCATTAACTTGTTGGTTCAGGCTCACAAATGGTCGTCGGAGGTGAAACGCGGCAGACTCGCTGCGTTCCAGCTTTTTGTTCTCTCTTTCCTCACAGACTGCAGTCATGTTTAATTTGGAAACTGGGCTCCTTTGGCAAATTAGCAATTAGAACAATTTTGTGGGAATATGTATATGTGTCATTAGGTTTCCTGCAAATTAATAGCGAGAGCAGAGGTCAGGCAGAAATTTTCCACTTGACTGCAGCTCCTCTGTTGAGATTTGGCACTTTGTTTTGGAACGGCCACAGCTGCTCAAAGCCACAGTCTTCCTTTAGGAACTGTCTTTTAATTAGTTTACCTCATAGCCATTATTACAAATATTACTGCCTCCCCTCCTTGAAATAAAATTACTGTTTCTACAAAATATTCCGGTGACATCTTGCACCACTGCACATTGATGGTGGGGTCACTTGGATGCAGCGTTTAATCATTAGATCACCTCCATAAGCATCTCCTAATTAGAGTCCTTACAATACAATTTTATCTGGTAATTAGCTGAGATTGGCTGCTTCCTCTGTAGCTTATTAGTGGCAGCCCAGCAGTGGGTGTGAATCACAGTGTCATTTGTCAAGCCTGTTAAAGCCCCCCCCCTTTGCTCGTCCTCTTCTGTGTTTATTCCTCGTCGCTACCTATGCTGAAAAGCCTAAAGAAATTTAACTCGATTCAGATTCTTTAAGCAGGGAATGCTGACCTTTGTGGATCCTTTCTCAAGCTTCCCTAGTAGAAACAGATTAAGTGTTAAGTTTTTACATGCTGAAAAAGGAAGGGGGCTCTTTTGAAATGGAGTAGTTGGGAGCCGTAATGATGAAGCAGGAGCAGTGATCTTTCCAACGGGAGGGCCCGGCTGCCGAGCCTGCACTGAGAAGGGCACTTAAAATTGATGCAAATTTCCTCGCAGTTATTGGACTGTTAAAATGTCCATTTAGAAACTGAGATAAAATACAGTAGATTTAATTTCATGGTGAGACCTGTCAGTTGCACTATTATTATCATCACTGGTCCTTTTATCATATGTAATAGATGGATAGATGGATAACAGGGAGACATTACTATATATATGTCCCTAATCAGTGTCCTTAAATCAGGCCAGTCAACGAGCAGACTGGGTGGCACATGGTGGCAGTGCATGGCCATGGGGTTTAAACCTCCAGACTGCAGGAAGTGGTTCATGCTGGAGCGGGGATCAATACCTGTATTTCACCACCTTCACCATCCCTCTCTGAGTTCACGCTCCCTGGCTTTGCTATGAAGTGTTAAATGTTTCCCACTGGAAGGCAAGGAGTCATTTGTAAGCACCTCCAGGGAAAGGTGGGTGTTTGCACGTCTGCTGCTCACCACCTCCTTCCCTTGGAGCAGCATCCGGGCTGTGCCAGGAGTTTGTGGCTGGGGCTTCCCTCAGCTCCTTCTCGCTGTCAGGAAGAACGAGCAGTCACAATTCATCTTCCCTCAGCTGAGCCCTTTCTGTGGGCCATGGGTTTTTTGTGTTGGTATCCTCTCTGTAATACTATAGCTTCTTATTTTCCACTACCTTTGTTTGGGATAAATCCTATTATTTTTAAAAAGAAACATTTTTTGTGGCTATTAACTCATATGAGTGATGCTAATAGGAGTTTTCTTATCTGGTTACTTTCATACAAGGAAAATTAATACAGTGCCTTATGGATAAACATGAGATTTTGGGGGCATAGCTGCGTCGTGTGCCTTGCCTTCATCTCAGAAGGTTTAATGTCTAGCAAAAAAGGAATTTTAATCACAAACAAAAGTTGTAAAATTCTGGCCCTGTTAAATTCAGTAGGAATTTTGCTACTGACTTCAGTGGGGTCAGGATTTCACCAATATTATTTGTGAAACTGCCTAAGGGAAAGAAATGTGGAAGTAGTCAGAGCCCTTTTCTCAGTTGTCTTCTGTGATGTTGTAGTTAAGGGGTCAGACTGTTTGTTTAAAATACCTCAGCAGCAGCGACCTGTTGGGATGGAGCGTCATCTTTCAAAGGACGTTGCAGGGCAGAAAGAAAGGGCTGGGGAGAAATGTGGGTGCTGGTTATATAAATAGGGTTGTGTATTGAAAACAGTGGGGTTGAAGCTGGGTTTGATACCCAATCCTGGAGGCAGGTGTGTTTTACAGCCTGCTGTGGCACGCTGCCACACCAGTGGGGCCAGGCTTCGTGCAGGTAACACCAATGCCTTCCATCCTAGGAGGGAAAAACAGAGTGGTGTCACTTTGGCTGGGCTGAATGCTCACAGTATTTCATGCACTGTGATTAATTAAATTATTCCAGTGTTAACCTACTCTAGGCTTTGCTTTTAAAATGGATGAACAGAGAGGGAAAAAAAAAAGAAAAGCCCAAATGCTGGAGAGAGAGATTGCGTTTCTCCCTAGCATGTCCCTAGGAAAGTCTTGCCTTTTATTTTAAGCCTGATGCCTTCAATGAAATATCCAGGAAGACTGATTAGAAGCCATGCATAATGATAGCATGGAAATCAGAGAGGTGTGGAGTTTAGACTGTGAAACAATGAAACTTGAAGTAAAATATTAAAATGATCATGTACTGTGCGAGATCTTCTATTAAGGTTTAGATAAAAATTCATGATTTGTTCTTTAGGCATAAGGTGATGTTCTGTTTTTTAAATGTATTTGGAAACATATATATGTAATTATTATTTATTTCCCTTTGCTGTCTCTAAATGGAGATGTTACAGCAGCAGTTTGTGCTGAAGCTGCAGTGTCTGCTCGGAACGGAGGGACACTCCACTATCGAGGGTTTCCTCTGCAGCCCTTAACCATCCAGAAATGCTGTTTGTAACGACCCCCTCGTCCTTCCCTCCGCAGCTGAATCTGGTATCGAGCGTCACGCTTTCCAAGACCGCGTCCGAGGCGTCTCCGCAGAGTTTACCTCATACTCCCACCACCCCGACTGCGCCCATCACTCCCGTCACGCAGGGACCGTCGGTCATCACTACCACGAGCATGCACAACGTCGGACCCATCCGGAGGCGGTACTCGGACAAATACAACGTCCCCATCTCTTCAGGTAAAGGGGTTCTGCTGGCACAGCCACCGTGCTCGCCCGCGGCCCGGCGGCGTCGGGCTGTGGTGATAACAGAACAACTGCTCTTATTTAGCAGATATTGCCCAGAACCAAGAATTTTATAAGAACGCAGAAGTTAGACCGCCATTCACGTATGCATCTTTAATTAGACAGGTAAGCTGAGCCAAACGCGCGTCTGGATTAGGAAAAAATGTATCTCCCTATATGTGCTGGATTAAATAGATTTTCGAACCTTTGGTATGTAAGCGTGCTCAAATGCTCAAACCTTTACTATAAGGGTTTTTAGAACTGCAATATATAACATAATTGCTTTTGATTAAGTATTACAATACGATGTGATTATTAGGAAATTCATTTCACACAACAGTGAAAATGAGCCTGTTTAAAGATGGCAAGTCAATTATCACAAGCTACAGTAATCTCTGATCCCTAGAATTAATCTGAGCTCTAAATAATTACTGAGCTTTAATCAGCTAGTGAAATGTTTTGCATTTCTCTTTGATTCTGCTTTATGAATGACTAATAAATTAATATTTCTGTAAGGAAACAGAAATAAAAACTCAAAACAATTAGATAATTCCATTTTGAATTTTGCCATTGAACTGTTAAATACAGCCATTAATCTTAGTTCATATTGTGAAAACCCTCCTTTCGATTTTTTGCTCCAAATCTCTTCTTTTTCATTCTTCCTTTCTTTCCATTTTTTTGTATCTGGCAAAGTAAAACTGTGAGCTTGTTTTGTACTGGTGTGCTGGTAACTGATCTTGCAATCACTTTGCTCCACAAGGCCATCCTGGAATCTCCTGAAAAACAGCTAACACTAAACGAAATCTACAACTGGTTCACGCGAATGTTCGCCTACTTCCGACGCAACGCGGCGACGTGGAAGGTAAGGCTGAGCCCACCTCCTGCCTTTGCTCTCTGCCATGTACAGAACAGACCTTGCTGATGACATAAATTGTCCCGACGTGGGGACATGAAAAATTTAGATCGGCAGTTGTGACACGCGCCGGGTGCCTTATCTGCAGGAACAATTTGATATTTGGCAGAAAAAATTCCTCTGCCTTTGAAAACCACTAATTGAATCCCCATTATTGGCTTTTATGTTCTGTGATTATGCCATGAGTTCCTCTGTGTGGTTGCTACGAGCAGGGAAACTCACGCTTTTCAGCCGGAACATATTAGAAAATAAAAAAAAAAGGAGGTAAAGTTCTCATGTCAGTAGAAGATACATTGTTCGTCTTTTTAGCTAAGCAGGTTTTAATCACAACAACCATTTTTTTTTCCCAAGGATCTATAGATCAGTGGATTTCATTCCTCAGTTGATTGACTCTTAACTACATAAACAGCTGTTATAAACTTCCTCTCTGTTTTTTTTAATCACATAGCAGAAGCTTATTGAATTTAATATGCAAGAAGCAAGCTCCTCAATAAGGAATGTCTTCAACAGAAATAAACTTGGGGTTTTGCACTTTAATTTCTTTCAATAACTGTCACAGATACTGTTAGATAAGAGTTTTGGGGAGTTAATTTTATTCTGTATTTTGGGGGGGGGCACTCTTTCACTTTAAATATAGCACTTTAATAGTCATATTGACTTCTGAATCCAGTGCAATCACAAATGAATGATTCAAATAACTGGATGTTGTGTTGCTATAAAAACTGTACCCTGGTGCTTGGAATCTCTCTTAATCCAAACAGCTCTGTTGTTCTCAAACAACTTCAAATGACCACGTAGTATGAATAGGTCCCATACATGCTGTTCCATCAGCTCTTTCTGTTTTTCCTGTCCCAGCCTGCATTTAAGATTAATTCCTTCAGCGGATGGAGCTAAAAATGGTCCTTGGAAGTTAGCTTGGTTTTTAGTGGCATGGTTTTCATTTCATTCAGATCCCAGCACAATTTTGTACATTTTCAACCCTGGTCTAGAAGCTCTTAAGTTCAGGAAAACTTTCTGTGATTGCTGCTTTGATTCTTCCCTGCAGTTGGAAAACATGACCAGTGTTCAACTTTGCAGCTTCCTTACTATCCAGAAAGGAAATTAACTTTCCCTGATTTAAGATCTTTTTAGACCTGCCTGTCTTTTGCTGCTGGAGTGCTTCCAGTAGGGCTTTTCAGCAGCTGCAGGTGTGGGTGCTAAAGTAAAAATCCTATTTAGTTCCAGCAGCAAAGCGAAGTGGAGGGAGGAGTGGAAGAAGGCAGCAGGCAGTCCTTGCTGTATCTCCTGTGAGCCTAGTTTTGGGAACTAGCTTTTGGCATCCCAAAAAATCCAGTCCCAGGAGCCAGTGCAGATACAGAAGAGCAGCAAGAGAGGCTGAGCTGCAGATTCTCAGGCTTGTAGAAGGGCACTGTGTGTCCCAGGGAGGCAAGTGCCATTTGGAGACCCCTCCTTGGACACCTTGACCTTCTGCAGGTGTCCAGGTCCTGTTTCATGTAATGGGAAAGAAAAACTTCACCCCCACATCCACCAGCACCAGCAAAAGAGACAACTGGTTGGAGTTGTGCAGTTTTTCGTGCTGGAGACTGCTCAGATTTCTGCCAGCCCCCAGGAACAGCAGGGATGAAAATGCAGCTCTGGATTGGCATGACAGGAAGCCCACGAGGCGCAGAACGAGCATAAGGGGCTAATTGCAGAACCAGAATAATTTGAATATATATGTGCTGATTTGTGCTCACCTTCAGCTAATGCTTAGGGGGCATTTGGGTCACTGTTCCCCAGGTTTAGGGTCAGGGTTTGGTGTGGACAAGCTTCCCTGAGCCCTATTTCAAAAACACAGAAGAGTGCAAGAATGAAGACCTTTAAAAAATGAACCTCATTCCCAAAATGCAGTATGGCAGAGCCTGAGCAGTTATTAAAATAACAAACCCTTTCATTTACTACATTCAAGCATGTTCAGGGTAATTTTTCTGCAAAAGTGGCTTGCATACAAATACTTTTAACAAGGTAAATATATAATCTTACAATAATAGCTCCTAATTTTTCTGTTAAGCTGATTGCTGGGGGAGCTCTGTGAGCTGGTTCTGACAGGTCAGAGGCAATGTCTGTTTGCTTTTATTTTTTGGAGTAATTTGCTGGCACTGAGTCACAGCCATGAGGCACAGGCTGCAGGTGTGGCTCTGACACGTTGGGGTATTGTTCAAATAAAGCTGTTAGATAGCAAGTATCCAGAGGCAGGGGAAACACAACAATTTTTTTTCTGGCATGAACTCCTTAAATAAGTGATCACATGGAAAATAGAAAATGAGGGCAACACTTCATGGATGTCTTGTAAATATTCAACTTCTCTGTCTCAATGTATCCAGCAAGAGCCCTGTCCCACAGCCCTAAAACAACAGTTGCAAATGGACTTCAAGAGAACAAGAACAGTCTGTAAAGTATTTCTCCAACATTAAATTTATTTAAAGAAAAACCCAAATATTCCTGCTCAACCCTGTCTTTAGAGACTATTTACAAACTCTGAGGACTCCCTTCGCTGGGCCTTGCCGCGTGCATTTGATCAACTGCTGTATGAACCACAAGATCAGCTTTCACTGGGGGAAATAGCGTTATTATTCTTACATTTTGCTCCAGACTTGACAGTGTTCCCATTTTCACAGGAAACTGCCTGAGTTACCCAGATGTGGGCCGGCAGCCCTGTGTCGGGTTGCACTAGTGCGGCACCCACCAGCAGTTGCTGAGCTGGCTGATTTCAGCTCGTAAGGTGTGGGGCGTTTACATGTTTTTCCTCCACCTCAAAATCAGGGATTTTGCCAAAAATGTCAACAGTACTGAAATCTGGAAGAGGTGGGAGGGGAAAAAAAAACAATAAAAAATAAGAGCAGAAAGAAGAAAATACGGGCAGAAGGAAGCAGGCCTGATGGACAGGTTGACTTTCTGCTAGATTTCTTCCTTGCTGAGAGGAAAAGCATATTCAGGGTTTATTGTTTCACCAGTTCAGAAGCAGATTGATGTGGAAAAGCTGAAGTGCTTGGATCAAGCACCTACAGCCAGAGGAGATGTGTTTGCACTCAAGCATCTGCTGAGCAAAGGCAGTTCAAACCCCAAATCTTCCACTCCTACCGGGGTGGGAGTGTGGGGACTGCACTAGGCATGGCAGGGAGTTGGAGAAGGAGCAGAAGACTCTTTGCCTTCCCCTCCTAGCACACACACCACCGCCTCCTGATTTACATGACAAATGCTCTGTGCTACCCTTTGTTTGCACAGTGATTTAGACATTCACAACTAGAGCTCCCTTTCACCATCCAGACCCCATGTTCATGAAAAAAAAAGAAGAGGATGATGTCGGAAGGAAAAAAAATTGTCGTCTCCTGGTTGCCTAGACCCCAGGCCATGTGTTTGGCTGGCTGTGTGCCTGCTAACGAGTCAACCAGATTGACTGAATCAATGGTGCCAGTGAGGATGGAGTTTGTTTGCCTGCAGATTTTCAGCAAATGGCTTCTTCTGTTTTTCCTGCTTCCCAAGCCCCTTTCAGCAGTGCTGGGAACAAGCTCCATGTACAAATTCCTATGAATTCCATGAACAATGGCTTTGTAGAATCATAGGGTCTTTTAGGTTGGAAAAAACCTTTAAGACCATCAGGTCCAACTGTTGTTGCAGGCTATTTGCTCAGGAAACTCCTGAAGCAGGGACGAAGCATAGCACTCCATTTGAGGAGTAACAAGGCTCTCAGCACCCTGGAGCAGGGACAGAAAAGCCTAGAGCTTGCCATGCCCTAGTGAGGTGTCTCATTGTGTCTCAGCATGTTGGAGGGTTTGGCCATGCTCATCCTTCCCAGTATGGAGCTGCAGGGTGGACACTCGGGCATTGAATGCCATGAGCACGGGTCGCTGTGGGTGATGAGCTGTGGGGATATTATCACTTTGTTTCAGAGAGCCCTCCTCATGTTTTCACTTGGCAGAGGCTCAGATCAGGCACTACAGTAGTCTGCCAGGAATAGGAGCCAACTTCCATATAAGAGCAAGCCGTGGAGGCAGGAGTTGGTGCCGGCCGGCTGGTGGGGTGCTGCCGAGCCCCCGGCCCGTGCTGTGGATGTGGAGGGAGGTCCAGCACCTGAATCACATTATCCCAGCTGTGGGAAACCACAGCAACACCAGCTCCTGTGCTTCACAGCTAAATCCAGTCGACTGTACTTACATAAAATCTTCTCTGTTCTTTCTAACTGCTTTCTTTTCCAGGAGGGGAGAAATTTCTCTTTGCAGGGCGTATATATTTGTTTTGAAAAAGTCTAAGCAATGTTCCTCTTGTGTTCTGTATGAAATGTGCTGTATTCTACAATATGCATGCTTAAAATTGTGGCTGTTCTCAGTCACTCTGGGGGTAATTGATAAGAGTAACGTGAATTTTTAATCTTGAGTTTAAGCTTTCATATTTATTTTGTCTTTGGAAAATAAGATGTAAAGAGCTGGGGAAAGCGAGCGGGTGTGGGGAGGGGAGGGGGCTTAACATTGCAAAATGAGAACTGTCAAGCTGACTGTGCTGCTGCTGTTCTTGGACAATGATGAGCATTTTCTCATAGAAGGTTTTTGAATGTTTTCTCTTTTATACTTGCTGCAGAATGCAGTGCGTCATAATCTTAGTCTTCACAAGTGTTTTGTGCGAGTAGAAAACGTTAAAGGGGCAGTATGGACAGTGGATGAACTAGAGTTCCAAAAACGAAGGCCACAAAAGATCAGTGGGTATGTCCACCATGTTTGAACTTCTTAGCCTAGCTCGGATCATGCTTACAGTTTAACGTAGAGGCTTTTGGCTGCTAGCTGGTGTTAGACCAACCACAGGTGGTTTCGCATTGTCTCAGTTAAGGGAAACCAAGACAAACATCTCATCACTACTGTTTGTATGCCCACCAGTACCCTGACCCTGCTTGCTTGGTGTTTGTTGCATCACATGCTAGTAGCTTTTAGGTGGCAATGCATATTAACCCTCACAAACCATTTGCTTATGCTTATTGCATTTTATTTTCTTTTTCCTTTTCCCTGTATTTGATGTCTGTTCTGTCCCCGATCCCGTGTCCCTTTGTTTCCACTTCATCTCCTTTGCTGCTGCTCTTGTCCCAGGGTGCCATTCGCACCAACCTCTCACTGCATAAGTGCTTTATCAGAGTAGAGGATGAGTTTGGGTCCTTTTGGACTGTTGATGATGAAGAGTTTAAACGTGGCCGTCATATTCAACGAGGCCGTCCTCGAAAATACTGCCCTGATGAAAACTTTGGCGAGCTTGTTGCACAGTAAGAGCTTTTACTTGCTTTAATTTTTTTTTCTGCTGTTGCTTTGCTTTGCATGATTTACCCATCTCATGTAGACTTGCATTTCACAAAATAGTGTCATCACCTTTGCTGCTAAAGAAACTAAATTTTTGGTTGTTATGTGTATTTTGTGTGTCCTACTCTGATAATCCAAATGCCTGTAGTAAAAACTCTACTCTGACATGTTTGTTAAAGCATTTATTTATAGAGCAATGTAGACTAAGATAATTATCCACGCTAGCACAGATATACTGCTGTAGACGTGTCAGGAAGACAGATATATGCCAGGAAAGGTTTCAGATAAGTTTTAATTCTGATATTTTCCTTTGCTTTCAATTGTATGCTTTGTTTTGCAACTCCTAATCAGAAAAAGTAAGGTACTTGCAAGACAGAAATGCTGAATTCACTTTAAAGAGTTTGAAAATGCAGTGAGACCAGCTGTAAAGATTATCAACAGGCCATCCTGTGCCTACAACAACCATGTACCAATATTCCTGGGCTTCCCAGAGGGATTTTCTTTGACCTTTACTCGAAGGCCATCTCTCCTGGACAACTGATCCTTGCTGGTCTCTGTGCAAGGAGCTCAGTTAAGACTGCTCACTATAGTTTATTCCCATGTGAATAAAATTAAAATAAAAACATGCCCAGTGAGTGATAAAACTTTTGGGAGATATTTTGCATGGGCTTTTTTTTACCTAGTTTCTATTTCACGATTTTTAATTTTTTTTAATCTCCTGATGGAACCAATGATCTTGGGATGCCTCCTAAAGAGAGAGCCCATGTGGTCCCCATTCCTTTTCCTCAAATCTGGCCCCTTATGTCAAGTTGACAAAAATAAGGGTCCAAAACATCACACCAGAATATTTTTTACTAAAAATGGCCTTCAGGGCAGCGTGGTGGTTTCTGTGGGCTGCCTGCCCTTGAGCCTCCATGCCCACGGGCTGCTTGGAGTGATGGTGTGGGCAGCCCTCACCATGGCCTTGGGCATGGCAGGAAATACCATGGATCAAATAAATCCTCTCTCATCGTGGTTCTCCCCTCCATTGAGAGAGACTCCCTCCCCTCCACTGGGAGAGACTCCACTGCCAGCGACTTGGATGAAGCAGAGTTTAAAATGTCCCTTGATGCTTTTGACCATTGCCTGCTCACGATGGACCTTCACATGGTAACAGGCTCCCAGACACGACGAAAATTGGAGAATTTCTCCTGAACACAGCTAAAAAGAGCAGAGATGCCAAGATGTGCCACTAACGCAGGGTAGTAGAACACATGGCGAGGTAATGTCAAGAGATAATGATGTTCCTTATTTAGTAAAGGCAAATATGATAACCATAGCTGAAAACTCAGATATTTTCTTTAAATTAAAAAAAAAAAAAAGAGAAACGAAAGAGAACACGTGTGGAAAACCAGTCTCAGCTCTAGTTTTCTGGTGGGGGAGGAAGCATTACGTGCTTGAAACACTGGCACAGAAGTTGGTTGCATTTAACTCTCCTTTTTATGTTTTTCTTATGCAGTAACCCTTCTCTTATTAAAAACATACAGACCAGCCACACCTACTGCACACCTCTCAATGCTGCTTTACAGGTAAGATTAATGACTGTAGCAAATATGCAACAGAGGCGTGTGTCTTCCCCACTCATTTCAAAATATATTAGCCTTGCTCTAATTAGATATTAAATTTTAATTCCGTTAAACTTTTTTCTTAAGTGCATAAAGCATCATAGTCCCTGGAGGCAAACACATATCAGGCTGCTTCAGCATTAGCTAGATGCTTAGCATTTTGAATATTGTGGCAAAAAAATTAAAAGTTCACTTATTAATATTTATCAGCAGTATCATAATTTCCATCCTCTTATTTCAGAATTTCACTTGAGGCAAAAATACCACAAGTGTAATTACTCTAGCACAGCTATTAATGTGCTGAATGATAGGATACTGTGGCACGTGACCTTCTATTGTTCATGGCTTTAAAGAGAAAGCAGATCATTTTTCCCCCTTTTCTTTTAAGGGCTATTTTTGCATATCTTCCTATTGTTGGTAAAAAAATAAACGGTGCAATTCCTGTAGAAAATAAAAGATCATTTTTATTGGTTTAAACTGTAATCATAAGATGAAAACTCAGTTTTTTCACAGTGCAGAAATACACAAAGTGTGGGTGCAGAATTAATAACTTACAGCCTAAAAATGTCCATGTCTCCAGCCCTTTTTCCTGTGCCCTTTTTCCCCTTTCAATAAATTCTTGAGTCAATCTCAAAAACACCAGGTAAAGTCAGTGTTTGCTGTATAAACCAAAGATACAAATGCATTACCGTGCCCTGATTTGTAGTGGGGTCTGTGTGTGGGGGGGTTCAAACCTGGTTTATATATTACGAATTAATCCAGGAGGCAACACCATGTGTGGTTGCACCCCAGGTGATTCTTGGGGGTCACTTCTCAAGAAGTTCACTGATGGCTGTGGATATTTGCTTGGGCAGTCATGTTTTGAGGAAGGTTTAGCAGACTTTTCAGAACCAAGAAACAAATTACTAGGAGGAAAATGATGTTTTGCCTTTCTTCTAATTTTTTGAGTTTGTGCAGTAACTCCTACAAAGCCCAGGAAAGCATGTTTAAATGAAGCAATTGTAAATACCATTCATTAGAAACTTATTTTCCCTTGAGTCTTGTGAAGTGTGATTTTTAAAGACTGCTTTGTCTCCTGAACAGTATTAAGATTACAGGCACATTTTACATTCATGAGGCTGAAAGGCAAAAATGAAATGATCCTGCATTTCTTCACATTGTTAACTATGTGACTAATTTCAATTAATATGCTTATCATATGGAACTGTTCGTGTTTTATTTCTGAAACACGTGTCGTTGTCGTCATCTCCATCCATTCTTGTCTTTCGTGATAACCTCCAAACTGTTTCCATTCCCCACTTTTCCTGAGAGAGCCACGTCCTCGTGTCCCCCCCATAGCTGAGCTGATGGAGAGAGGAGCCTGGGCCAGATTTGCTGCTGCTGTCACCCCTCTACTAAATGGGGGTGAATAATAACCATTGCACTGAGACAGGTCCTCTTTAGGGTGAAAGTACACCAGCAGGTTCCTCCCCCTGACATTGGATTTTGGAGGCAAAATCCCAGTGGGTTCTCTGGGGCTGTAGGGGGACTGGGCAAATAACGCAGGTGGCCACTGCCATGTGGGCAGCTTGGACCTCACTTGGGCAGCAAATTCCTCAGGACACAAGGCTGTCTTACGTGCCAGGGCCTACATTCAGTCTAACTAATAATGGATGAGCAGTGTTCCCCCCAGCTTTTGTGGGCTCTGGGAAGGCCTGCTCCTTGCACATCCCCGTGAGCACCGCGGGGTCTGTACGGTGGGCTGTGTGCTGCCGGCACGGCAGGCTGTGGTTTCTTTTCCTGTGGGGTGGCACAGCCTCCCCTCTCCTTCACCCAGACCCTGCTGACATCTCCTCTATCTGTTTTCCCTCGTGGCCAGGGAGAAGAAGCAGCTCTCTCCCCCCTCTGTCTGTGGAAGGTATGGGGACTCCAGCTCTCACCAGTTCTCTCTTTTGCCAGTGGGTCAAACAGGGGCTGCCAAAACACCCCCTCCCCTGTTACTGTGTTCTAGCAGATACTCCTTGTGTCCCACCTCTCCCCCAGTGAATTGGTTTACTGCAATTACAAGTTATCACTGTGGGTGAAGAACTTGAGTCATTATTTTGCCAAGTGCAGGAAATGTGAACCATTCTTTGCATCCCCTAATCACAATGAGTTTGCCGGTTGTTGAATCAAGAAGATAAAAATAATCCGCCCCGTTAGAATAGCTTTTGTAATCACGTGTGACACATAGGGCTGCACATGGAGAGGTCAACGTAAGGAAGAATAAAAGGGGCTGTGCTCCTGGAGATGCTGCAAGGAGGACTGGCCCTGCCCTCCCTTCCCAGCCCATCTCCCCCCACCCTGTCTCTGGCTGTGCTTGCCTGGGAAGAACTGCCGGCTTGGCAACAGGCGAGGAGTTTTGTCCCATGAATTAGGAGCAGGCGAGAGTGTTTGGTGTGGAGTACGTTTGCATGGATTCCCCTTCCACGGGCCAGGTTTGCATCATGCAGACCCAGCCTGATGGATTTTTTTGCTTGGCCACTGCAGCCAGCTGACCTCTTCCCAGAGCAGGTCAGGTGCTGCCGAGCCAGTGTCTGTGGCTGCCCGGCGCTGACACGGCTTGGAGAGCCATGGATGATGTCAGCCAGATCCGGCTGGGATGGATGAAATGGTTAAATGTCCTTCCAATCCCTGGGCGCTACAGCCTTGGAAAGCTGTGCCTCCCACCCCTGTGCCTCCCTCCCATTCCAGTGCCTCCCATCCCCACCAAGCACTGGGCTCCTCCGGGGCTCAGGGTTTCTGCGTTCCCACTGCTGCTGCGCCGGGCCGGGACTGTGCTGTCAACATGAGCTAATGCTGACACACAGTAAATATTAGCAGGCAGAACGGTGGGAATCAGAAGGAAAATATTTAACAGTTCATTCTCTTCCTACAAAGATTTCCATTTAGAAAGTTAACTCTAGTGTGCCGCTGCACGGTGTCTCCTTAGAACAAAGGGAAAAAGCAAAATAAAATAGTCAGACCTGTAATAGCTAAGGTAAGAATTGAGTTGCTGAGGTTTAAAAAATTCCACATGGATTGGTTCAGCTCTCAGGTAGATTGGTGCAGCTCTGATCCGGTTAGTGCTGATGGAAGCCTCACACATATCCCAAGGAAAACCAAACTTGGTGATGCTGCACTCCTGCTTGGTGCCCGCTCACTCCAGTGGGAAGGAGTTACCAGCTGAGCCAGTTCCAATTTTTTTCCCCATTTCATTAGAAACAAAGCCCAAACCTAAGCCACAAAAAATACCCCAAAGCCCCAAACATAATTTCATGAAGTGAAAATAGGGAAAGGACATTTTCTTTTTTTCCAGGGTGTGTAATTCCAAATAGGGAATGGAAGGCTCCATCCTCCTATACGCCAATAGAGCTATGAATCCTTAAACCCAGATCTAAACGATGTTAAATTTCCCTTGATGGAACCAGGGTAATACCTATCAGAAAGTACAATATTTAAAAGAACCTATAATTGCAAATAATGTAAATGTTGAGAAGGTTTTGGAACGAGTGAGTATGTTGTGCAGTGTATAAAAACGTTAGTCATGGCTCCTCATGGATTTGTTTGTGTCCTTGGCAGGCTTCAATGGCTGAGAACAGTATACCTCTATACACTACTGCTTCCATGGGAAATCCCACTCTGGGCAATTTAGCCAGCGCGATGAGGGAAGAGCTCAATGGTGCAATGGAGCATACGAACAGTAACGGGAGTGACAGCAGTCCAGGACGTTCCCCTATGCAAGCGATGTAAGTACGGCAGAGGCGTGTGCTGGCTCTAGGTCTTGTCCTACCATCTGGTCAAGGGTGACTCTGGAGACTCCTGGCTCCTTCCTGAGCTTCATGGATGGAGCAGCAAGAGCAGACATCTGGGGACGTGCGTAGGGTGGTTAGAACATAAAAGAGCCATTTACCAGTTTTCACATAAAACTGATCAGCTCAGTCCAGTCCAAGAAGGACACAGGGCTATAAAATTGTTCACTTGTTTGTGGTTTTTTTCTTTAAACCTTGCAAAACCTCATAGGCAACTATGTTTCCTGGAGAAAACCTGTGATTTCTCTCCCCTTTGGTTTATGCGATGAGCACGGCCCGTGAGGCAGAGCTGGGAAATGGGTTTGTTTGGCGGGTCCAAAAACAACCACTCAACACAAAACGGTCTTGCTAAGCATTAACATGAAGGTCTGTGTGATTTATAGATTGCTCTTAAAATATCAAAAGGAGAATTAATAGGGGCATTATAGCAACAGACGGCGGTGTAATGAGCGCGTCTATAACCACATGAAGTGACGGGGGCTCGCCTGCCCCGCTCAACGTGAGCGGCACCCGGGCAGCGGGCGGGCGCAGGAAAGGGTAAGGCAGGAAGGGTGTGATGCCCCGATGGGCGTGTGCGGTATTTATGGGGTGACGGAGTGAGTTTGCAAAGCTGTAAACTCCCCCCTCCCCTCACATCACACGCCGGGTAATTGGCTGCTGGTGAGGAAGCCAGAGTTTACAAGTCCTGTCGTTCCCGAAAGCTCGGCGGAGCAGTTGGGTACCTGTGAGTGACCGTGCTGCCCGTCTTCCCCCTGCTCCCTAAAACAGCCTGTAAAATTACTGGCTGGCTTGCCAGGGCTCACACTGCACATTAAAAAGAGAACTAATTTGTAGTCTTTCACTTCAAAGTAATTTGAAAAAGGGATTTACAAAAGTAAGTCTAAATCAAAAAGTAGAAAAAACATTAACCTAATACCACGGTAGTAATTAGTTGTGAAACTAATTAGCATTTAATGGCAAAAAAGTTTCCTACCTGCATAATGTGTTGTCAGAGGGGAGGGGGCACGAAGGAATCTGAGGCTCTGGATACTTTGATATTGCAGTGTTTTAAATCAGTGCACAAAGTGCTTTGAAAAAAAAATCTTTAAAGATGGCAACATTCATTTTTAATTAATAATTAATTTAAACATTGTCTTTTACCATTTACTTCAAAACATTCAAATAATGTGTTTAGCTTTTCCAGTGATTGTTTGTGCAGTATTAATTATCTCTCTCAAAGTAACGTTGCATGACACACTTTCCGTCTCTCACAGACAGATTCATCTCCAGGCAGTTTTAGTCACAATTTGTTATCCTCTGCCTGTGACCACGCAGGGCTGGCATGAAGTGGAGGGACATGACTTTTCTCAAGAAACAAGACTTCTCCCAAGGGTTTCTCCTGGCCTAACAGACAAGGATGAACGTTTATGATGTTGCGTTAATCCGAGTAATTATTTTTTTGCAAGTTCAAGGCTAGTGCAGTTCATGCACTTCTCATTTCACCTAAGGTTTCCTTGTCTTTGAATAGACTGAGAGAAGGGAAAAATAACTGAGTTGAAACAGGCTAGGACATCTTCCAGAATTGTGCATAGCTGTGGCCTTTGTTGCACCTAATAATCATCTCTTAGCACATTGATACCAAAGTGAGGGGCACAGAACAAATAGTGGAGAGAGAGGAGGTCGGGGGGAGTGATGCCTCATTTTCATTATTCACCAGAAAATCCAATTTTCTGTTGTAATATGGAAATGATTGTTTCCTGAGTGTTTTCATTTTCTCAGAATTGATAATATATGTGTTCTCTGCTGAACATTTCTTTTTGCTTAAGTAAAATGTGGCCGGGTGATGTTCCAATACCAGCCTCGGAGCTTCCCCATTATAATGGTGTTTCTCAGTAGTTTGAAGGGATCTAAAGCCAGAACACCATTCACACGTCATAGGGTTTACCCTGTTTACTAAATAAAATCGTGAGTCAACAGCAACTTCACAGACGCTGTGAAACCTTTTTATTTTCCATCCTCCTGCTTTGTTAACAACATGTTCATTTTTTTTCTCAGAACAGATTTCCTTGTCATAATGCAAAATATTTTTAAACAATTTCAGTGTATTAGAAGAAATCAAGTTTTAAACTTTATTGTAGGGTTTAAAGGACCTTGTTAACATGACAGCTAAGAAGTCTAACACTTTAGCTGAAGTCTTATTACCGCTCATTCGTTTCCTTTTTATGACACATTGAACCACAGCTAGGGTGGGTTTTTTTTCCCTTCTCTATCCCTCCTTTTGAAACACTAGAAAGTAGTCGCATAATTACAGCTTGGGGACATAACACTTTCATCCTGATATGCTCCAAAGGTAGCCACAAAGCAAACTACTCCATGCTGTGTGCACTACCAGAACTCAGTGGCTTTAAACAACAGTCAGCTTTATTAAAAACTCCTCTGTTCCCAGAGTGGACAAACAAAAGAATTACTCAGATGTGAAAAGAAGGGGAATCTGTGTTCAGCAAGGTTATTTATTGTTAACCCCTTCTGGAGTTCCAGGCATCTACTTAAAAGGAATGTGCTGAATTTCTGCTGCTGTGAAAACAGAAATGGGAAGCCCTTTCTTTTCTTTGCCTTCTTTCCTCCCCCCCTTTCTTTTTCTTGTTGCTTAACCCAGCATTTACCTTTTCTGTAATTCAGCAGACTGAATTCTTCAGTCTCTAAAGGAAGTTTTCCTTCCCCATTTTGAGGATTTGGTGAAGTGGTAAATAGAAATTCAGACTTAACTTGAGAGGATATGAAATTCTCCCTTTGCCTTCAAGATTATTTAAGCTTATTTATTTCAGTTGCTGAGAAATGTTTGAGAAAAATCCTGGATTCAGGAAGGTTTCCTCCTCACATCCCGTTTTGTGGTTACAGCTGGCAGAATACACAAGGAGTTGGAGTGTTTTGGCATTGTTTTCCTTGCAGCTCTCTCCCTGGGGGTTGTGTTACCCAGATAACCTCCTCACTTAGGGGATGGAGGTTTTGCCAAGCTCACTGTCTGATGTTTGTGCAACACGTGAGGTGCTGGAGGAGGCTGGTGTGACTCTGCTCCCTGTGGCTTTGTGGCCCTCTCTGGCTTTGTCTCACCCAGGGTCGAGCAGAGCTTTTCGTAACTTCTGTTGCTTCTCACAGCTCAAGTTCTGTTTTTTGACCTCTGGGAATCACACCAAACCTCCAAGAGAACCTCAGTTAAAACCACCTGGTTTCACCTGGTTTCATAACAAAACCAGAAGAGGGGCAGAGTTTGCTTTGGGAAGGTTTGGGGACCTTTGAATGAGCTTTCACAGTGCTTTAAGTGGTTGTGAGCACAGTGAGCACCTGTCTAACCTGATGGCACCTGAGGTGGTGGGGATGCATTGGGACACTGGGCAGCCTCTGGAGAAACTCCAGTCAATGCACCAAGGCCTCTCTGCTGCATGTGACATGTGCTCCCCTCTCCTGTTTGAAAATTTCCCTTCTGTGTTTTCAGAAATAATACTTAAATAAATTAAATAAGCCCAGCAGCAGCAGCATCAAAAACAGAAAGCAAAAAAGCAAGACTTTGACATTAAAACAGCAGTAAAAAAGATCACTGCCGTAAAGGCCGAATAGCACAGGCTTTATTGGGCTCTCAATGCAGCTGCTCTTTCCCCCTTTTTCTTCTGTTTTTCATTTCATGTTTTCTCCCAAGTGAGGGGCCCCACAGCCTATTCATAATATAAGTTTTGTAGTTGCAGGTATTCAGCATAGTTTAATATTCACTGAGGCCATGAGCTGCTGGGGCAGGTAGCATGTGCACACCTCCAACATGACAGTCTGCTTGTGTGACTTTTTATACATTTATGCAAATTCTTAACCTCGGATCCTTGAATTGCCTCCTTCCAGTTTTTTCTTTACCCCTGCTTTTTCACTAGTTAGGTTAAAACTGTATGAGCTGTGCTCTCGGTGTGTAATTTTTTCAAAAATTACGTGACATGCAGAGGAACCTCTTCACTCCCAGGGGTGTGTTGATAGGGTACATATTAGTGGATTTGAAGGGAAAAGGTGTGTGTACATGGATAGTGCATCACTTCTCTCCAGCGTTCCTTTGGATGAGTTGGAAGGTGCAGTTAATACTTGCGTATTGATCCAGCACTTTACAACTCAAAAAGTTGAAACAAGCAGGGACTTGAAAGGCATTCGCAGCTCACATTAGAATTGTCTGTAGTCAGCAAGTTGGATGCTTCCTAAACTTAACCAGGCTCAAGCCTGAATAAAGAAATAGGATACAGGGGTACAACTGGCTCACTTGAAGTAGGCAGTGCTGCTTTGGTCTGTGGATGCTGAGTATATTTTCCCTGCCCAGTGATTTATCCTTGCTGTCTGTCCGTGCAGTGGAGTACAAACAGTGTTGTCATTCCTATCCACACAAAGCATAAAATACAATGCAGCTATTTTAAATCATTCATTTTAAAGCAAAGCTGTGCAAGCAGAGGAGAAGTTCTTACAGTGAAGGTGTGTGCTTCAGGTTGTGTGTTCATATTGCATATGTGAAAGGGTTAAATCAGCCTGCACAGAGGAAAAAAATGAGTCTTGGAGGTGGATATCAACTCAATGAGAGACAGAGTGGGACTTGAACTCATTAACACTTTATTTTAAGGGATTGCCTACAACATCAATTATTAAGGAAGCAAACAGGGTCTCCATCGCTGTGTCTCATTATTAATACTTGGTAATGTCAATAAAATCCTACTTTCCTATAAAGTCCCACCAACAAGACACTATTGACTCACATGGCTACTTTACATTTCAAAAGCTGCTGAATAAAAAAAAAAAATAAAAAGAGAGGTAAAAAAAGGTAATTTGTATTTGTATAGGATTTGTTGTAAATATGATTTACGAACAACATTTTTCAATTGTTATCATACCCGTTTTGAATGACCAAGCCCCATTCCCCTGCGGGTTATTCATGTGCTTTGCTGTAATGAGAAATTTGGCAGATCTCATCTCTTTAGTACATCCTTGTGCCCACCATGAGCTGGGGATCATGTTCTGCCTTGTTTACAGCTGACAGTGTTATTATTCTCGTTAGGACTGTGCTTTCTTATCATATTGTTGTGTTGAGCGAGCCTTTTCCTCTCTGTTTGTGTTTCCTGGCAGGGCTTTTCTTCCCTTATTGACAGTTTGTAAAAATATGCATTAATTTGGAGTTTAAAGCATGTATCATGGTGTCTCTTTGCTGTGTTTGCTTGAAGTTGATTAATGATAGAACCTCACTTGGGGTCGTCCTCTGGAGAGTTGTCTCACAGGTTCTGCATGCTAACGAGAGACGCTGCGCACACAGCGAGGATGATTAGCCCGGCCCGCGCCGCGCGGAGGCCTTGGCAGGCCGCTGCCTTCCCCTTCGGATGCATATTCCACTTATTTATCCAAAGATCATATTAACTTAATGTGTCAGCTGAGAGCGTTTTCTCTCGATCCCAAGACGGAAATCCTATCGAGGTGCTCCTCCCAGAGTGTTTTCCCGGGGAAGCTGAGTGCTGCCTGCCTGGCACAGCCTTCGTGGGATCTTAGAATCATTAAGCTTGGAAAAGCCCTTTAGGATCATTGAGTCCAGCAATTAACCCAGCACTGCCAAGCCCACCACTAAACCATGTTTAAAGTGCCACATCCACATGTTTTCTGAAGGCTTCTGAGTGCAGTGACTGCATCACTCCCCTGGGCAGCCTGTTCCACTGTTTGGTCACTCTTTGAGTGAAGAAATTTTTCCTAATATCCAACCTAAAACTCCTATGGGGCAACTTGAGGCTGTTTACTCTTGTTCTGTTGATTGTTATCTGGGAGATAGTGCTTGGCTTGGCTTCCGTGGCCAGCACAGACATTGAGGTGACATTCTCCTTGGTGACCTGGAGCTCTCAGACCTGGCCCTCCAGGTCTGAACCCCCAAACCACCCCGCCTTTCCCCCCAAACCACCTGCACTGTCAAAACCATTTTTTAATGAGCAGCTTGCTGATTGTCTTTTGTTTTGTTCTCCCAGGCACCCCGTGCATGTCAAAGAAGAACCATTAGACCCAGATGAAAATGAAGGCCCACTATCCTTAGTGACAACAGCCAACCACAGTCCAGATTTTGATCACGACAGAGATTATGAAGATGAACCTGTAAATGAGGACATAGAATGAGTATGTCTGACATCGTTACCCTGAGAATGAAGATTGGAAGAACACGTCAAACTTAGCTGTGAAATCTCTCCATTATTGTACAGTCTGGAGGATTCTCAGTCCACTTTGACAACTATGAAATATGTTAACTCTTAGTGCCATCAAGTATCCCATTTGGGAGTATTTTTGATTTTTCTACTTTTTGTTGAAAAAAGGAATTTGTACTCTGTGCATTGGATGGACTTGTTTGGTACTTGGGATTTTCCTCTCTTACAGTCAACATCAGTGTTGTAAATTTGCTAAACTGATTCACTTGCATTTAGCAGCCAGCTGTGGACTGCAGGTCCTGCCAATTTTGGACACTTGAGGACATCAAACTGAGCATGTACACCTGAACTGCAGATCAAGTCTTTGCCCAGATTTTAAGGATTCCAATGGACAACATATTTGCACAGTACTGCATGTTGATTATCACTGCCTTTACTCCATTTTTTTTTTGTTTTGTTGGTTGGTTTCTTTTTTTTTTTTTGCTTCCATTGGGATGGGGAAGGCCTGTGTGTGCACGTGTGTGGGTATGTGTGTGTGCGTGTGAGCGTGTATATCGGGGAGGGGTTCAAAGAAAAAATTATCCCAAACTTTTTAATGTATTGCTTTTATTCCCCCACCCCACTTCTCCTCTACCATTTTAAGTTCTGACCTCAGGCCTCATCTGGGCCCAGGGCCTCTCAGAGGCTTCAACGTTTTCTGTACTTTGTGATGAATGTTAATAGGTGTTTTTATTATACGAAGCTGAATGTCATTGAATTGTTTGTAGTTTTTTCTGTCATTCATTCCAGTTTCCTTCAGATGCCACCATGTTTTCTTTAGCTATGGAAAACATTCCATTTCGGTGTCTCCTTTTTTGTTGTTGTTATTTTTTGAAAAGGTCCCAAATGCTGCACGATACATGTGGAAGGGTTGTCCAACGGAGAGAGAGGAACGAAGTACTGCAAGAATGAGAATGAATGACAGATGAACATAGAAACACTGTAGGAAGCAACACAGATTCATTCCACAAAGCAGTATTTTTAATATATTCTTGTTATGTTTAGGTTTTTTGATTTTTTTGATTTTTTTTTTTTTTTGGCAGCAACGGTGAATATTAGCAAATGCCACAAAATTGAACAGCACAAAGAAACATATGCAGCACCAACAGAGTTCACTTTTAGTAGAGAATGAATAGTACAGTGGCAGGTTCTCGGTTGTTTAACACGAGTTCTAATGGGTCAACAAATCTTTCTGGAATATCAAAGATTACCGAGATGGGCACCTAAACATTTATTATTGCAACTTTATTTTTCTCTATTACTTTTTTACGTTTGCATTTGCAAATAGTGGCTGGAAAGATGACTTCATTAAATTGTTACTGTACGTGGTGATGTTTCACGGTTAAACATCAGTTCAGGATTGCTTGGTGGCGTTAATCTGTTTGAATACAAATTAGATTTCAGATTGAACTTGTTACGGGAGTTAATAAGGACGGGGCCCCACTAATGCTAAAGTGTTAATTTTCAGCTGTGCAAATCCAGTACTGCAGTTAGGATTGTTATGCAATATTACACCAGCCAGTATGGAAACCTCGCCGGAGGAGTCGGGAGAGTTTGGGAGAGAGAATTGGCGCCGGGGCTTGTTAGGCAAAACTGGCAAAGCTCTGCAAAGCAAACACGACATACAAAATCTGTTGCCATAGGTCAGTAAACCTCAGTCACCAAACACCTAAACATTTTCATTCTGCAACCACTTTTCCGTCACTCATTTATTTATGTAGGACTGTAGCTTTTTTTTATTATTTCGAAAAGCCTTTCAGAGCTTAATTTATATTCTTCTTTGTACCTTTTTTTTTTCCTAAAATTACCAAAGATATTACACAAAGGTAAATTATGTTCTCTGTTATATGCTTTATCTTATGAAGCCAAATATCCTCTTATTGTTGATCAAAGGAGGTTGAAGAATTTAGAGGGAAATGACAAGATGTGGGCTATTGCTAACCTGAGAGGGAAACTGCTCCTTTATTCTAGAAAATTTAGAAGGCCAAGTAGATGTCTGAACCAAAGTTGTTAATTTTTATTTGCAATTCTTTACAGTGACCAAAATGAAAGTCTGTAAAGAGGAATCAAGGAGAGCTTTTGAGGTTAAAACTAGGAATCAGTGTTACCGGGGGAGCTATGAGAAGGGAGCTGAAGAAAGCAAAGACACAATTATTTCGTGGAAAATTAGAGTATCAGATAAAGGAGACAGTTTAATAAAACACAGAAGAGAACAGAAAAGCTCCCACAATTTAACTGGACGACATAATGGTATTTCTAGAATTAAAAGAAAAAAATTTTTGGTCTTTGGTTCTACAGATTGTGTGCCACTTCTGTTCCGGGACTGTGCTGGGATGACTGCTTTAATTTTGGTTGATCTTGGCACATCTACTCAGTTTTGTTTAGTTCTTGGTCAGCATTTTTCATAAGGAAATAACACTCCTGTCCACTCATAAGCTTTGGTACAAGAAATTTTATTGGCAGTTACTTTTATAAAACTCAACTCTGCTTTCTGTTTCAAAAAGACAAGGAAAAAAAAGAAAAAACAGGGCAGTCTGTGGTCATTTGGAAAAATTGTTTTTTAATTTTATTTTGTTTTTTTTTTTTTTTAGTTTTGGTTTAAATTATATCCAGGCAGCTTCGTGACGTGCCGGCGGTAGCCAGACAGGGATCATGAGAATTGAGCCCTGTGCTTCGAAACTGAGTGGTTTGCTGGTTAGTTCGGTATTCAGAAGGGGGATAAAAATCTGGTAGATTAGTTCATTCTCAGCATGTGTAGCTAGACATGAGTAAAGATAACAGCATGAGAAAACTGTTAGTACGCATACCTCAGTCCAAACTGTTAGGGAATGAGTAAATAAAAAATACATTTCACTCAGTTGCACTTAGTTGTATGTCTTGCATGCTTAGTCTAAAGACTGTAGCAAAAATAAAAAAAATTAAAAAAAGAGAAAAAAGAAACAAAAAATTAGAGTTTAACATATCTGGCAGGTGTTGCAGCCTTGCAGAAGAACCAACTGAAAATCTCAGGCTTTACATCAAGCAAACTTCACTATGATTTTTACAATTCTGATTCTGTATCCCTTTGGATATACAGTTGCTTCTTTAGGGAGGGGTTTATTATGTTGTACATATATATCCCACTGTGTCTGTGTGAGCCTTTGTCTTTGGGGGGAGGGTGGGGAGGGAGAAAAAGGTGGAAAGGTCCTTTTTTTAGATATCATTCCTCAAAAGGAATAAATGCAGACCTGTTTGTCAAAACACCTTTTGCTTTTTGTGCAACTGCTTTATATTAACTATACTAAAAAATAGCTTTGAAAAAAAAAAACTACTGTATGTAATGGAATTGCAGAATACGCTGCACATGTATTTTATTTAGTTATCCTTGCTTTAAGAATATTGGATGACATTTGCTGACATGTGGGAGAAAATCCCTGACTTTTTTTTCAGCTTTTAAATTGTAACATAGTTGACAGATTTTTTTTTCTCCTGTTATCATTGATTGAAGCATTTTTGTACAGTTTTTGTGTTTAAGCTGGTTTTTTTGATACTTTCCCACCCCTTCTGTTATCTTACCACTGCCTTTTCTGGCTGTCTTAAACAAAGTTCATATATTTGAAAGGAAAAAAAAAATCGTTTTAAAAAAAAAATGTTTTTCTCCTGCTGCAGTAAATATTTTGCATGATGAATTCCAGGGTCACACTTTCAAAGTTTATCAGTGAAGTAGTGATTAATAATGGGGAGTGTCAAATTATTGAACTTTTTGTATAAAAAACAAAAAAAAAACTTTACAAGGTGCCAAGATGTAAAGACAATTTGTTACATGTTTTTTTTCTCAAAGAAAAGCGTACATTATGAAAGTAGTACCATGTATCAGGTAAATCGCTGTCAGGAATGAGAGTCAAAGCCTTCCTTGTCCACAAAAAAAAAAAAAGTTTGTAAATGTAAAACCTGTTAGGTTTCTGCATTCAACTAGAAGTGAAATGAAAAAAAAAAAAAAACAAAANATAAATATATATATATATAAAGTTTTTTAAAATAATTTTGAACTATTGTAGTTTTCAGATCACCAATAATCTCACGTTCATTATAGCATGGAAAAAAAAAAACCAAACGTGTTTAAACTCTTTTGAAATCCTTTGGTACCTTTGGTTAATGAACTCAGAGTGATTTTTTAGATGTTTCAGAAGTCATTTAGTATTCTAGTCTTGCGAGGTGAATTTGCAGTTGAGGACTGCATTTTAATGGGCCCAGAACAGGTAACCAAGTATCTTCTACCCATAAGCCTTGATGAAAATGGTACAGTCCAGACTGTTAGCATGGTGCTTCGTGTGTATGTGCTGCCAGTAACAAGATTTTTTTTTTTTTTTTT
>VZSE01011740.1:3445495-3490595 GCA_013398275.1 Promerops cafer | reverse complement strand
TTTTTTTTTTTTGATAAGGCATAAAAGAAACTCATTCCTTACATCAACTGTAATTCCATCATTCCATGTCTGTTGATACAGACAATAAAAAATGTTGTGTAGTCAGTACTAATTACTGACATTATAGCATTCTCAAATGCAATAAAAATGCTGGTTGTTCACACTGGTAATGCAAGTTGCCATGTCCAAAGTTCTTGTTTTGTTGTTCCCCCCTCACAGTGACTCTGATGTTACATCCCATGGTCCCTGATCTGTGGGCACCTCATCCATGTCCCAGCTCATTCATTGATGGACAAATCTCATCTCTCTCCTTGAGTCTCCCCCAACCTTGTCCAAGTACAAAATATTTTAGTGGTGGTTTCGTGGAGTCTGTACAAGGCACTTGGGTGAGGCTTGAGCACTGGAAGCGAGGAAGACACTGTCATTCAAGGAATTAATCCTCTTTTCCAAGGAAGTCCTTCCATTTTGCCCATTGGGGTCACAGGGGGTTATTTGCTTTCTCACTGGACTCTGTTTCAAAGCTTGAAGGAAGGGGTTGGGGTCTTCATCCTGCAGCTCCTTCCCACTGCCGTGCCCTGGTGGGAATGGTGCTGCTGGCTTTGGTGGGAAGGACTGGGAATGTGCACTGCCCCCCTGCCAAAAGGGGTTTGCAGGGTGAACCCCTTTGTCCACAAAACTGTGAGGAGCAAAGTCCCAAGTGGCACTGTCACCTGAGAAAAACTGAAGGAAAAACCCACCTTCTTTTTCTTTTGAGTAAGCACACATTTATTTTCCTCATCAAGTTTTGTAAAGAAAAATAAAATGTTTAATAACTAGCATTAGCAGCAAACTGAAATTTCAGAGGAGAGATTTTTCATGAATAATTCATTAAAATTTCACATCTGCAAGATTAGTCATCCAAATAAAATGCTAATGTCAAAAACATGCACCGTCTATAATATTCTCATCAAGAAATCTTTTTGCATATAATGATAAATGCTTAAATTAGTACAAATGATTTTATAAAAATATTCTATCATAAAATTATACCAGATAACTATTTTTTGGGGGGAGGGGGAGGAGAATCTTTGCACACTCATTATAGTGTGTCTCCAAATGGCATGGACTGGTAGATTTTAATAATCAAAATACAGAGAATACAAATTCGGCCTTGGTTGTGTGGTGCACTTCCATCACTAGTGAGATTTTAGTAAACTGCAGAGGATTTGTGGGATTAAATTTTCCAAAGTCATGGGCAGAGGGGATTGAGCCAGAAGCTGCTGTTTGTTTTGGTGTGCTCTGCTCCTCTGAAATGGGGGGAGTCAGCTCCAGGTAGGAAACGTGTCCCTGGATGAGTCCCAGCAGGGCCCCTCTCTTGGGGGGCCCCTTGAAGGACAGTGTGTCCCCAGCAGGCAGATCAGGGGCAATGAAGCCATCACAGATGAATTGGCTGTTCCACCTCCTTGGGCATCTCAGATGATTTGGGGTTCCAAATGTCATGTTTGTCATCTGCTGACTGCCCGTGGCCTTGGGTTTAAGGGGAGCTGCTGGGGTGGGTGCCACCTGCAGCGTGTGCCGAGGAGCTGGCACTGAGCTGAGCAGCAGGACCATCATTTCCCCTCCTGTTCCAGTCAGTGCTGCCTGGAGCAGCGGATGGGAATCTGGCTCTTGGCCACCTTCTGTATCATCTTTGTACTATTAATCACATTTCTCCTCCCTGGCTGCTCCATCACAGAACATCACACAATGCCTTCCTACTCCACCAGCAACAGCCAGCCGGGAAATACCTTTTCCAGGCAGAAACGCTGCTTTCCACCACAGCTGAAAAGCACTTTTATGGGCAGTGGTGAGGCAATGCGTCTCTGAGGAATTTCCAAAGAAAACTGGAGCCTGTGAGTAGTTCTTCTGGGTTTCTCCTGTCCCAGAGGGAAAAGCTCAGGAGCTGGAGGCCCAGGAGGACATGGCAGCCGATGTGCTCCTTGCACACCCATCTGCTCGCTGCAGATGATCCCATCAGTGACATCTAACTTGGGCCATGATCACAGGGTCTGGCAAACTTCACATTATTGGACTAATTTAAGGGACTGCCAATTCCTGGTGCTGGTTGCTCGCACACAGCCGCACATACACCCACCCTTCCTCACAACAAGGTGCAATTAGCCCTTCTTGACCTATTAATCAGGCTCAGTCTTCAATGATGATGTTAAACGTTCGTTTAATGGTGTGTTAATCAGGGCTATCTTTCATCCTCGTTGCAGTGGTGGTTAATTCTGGCACGTTGAACACTCTTCATCCTCACATAGCCACAAGCCACCATTCTCCCCAGCAGTGATGACTGAGGTGGTGGGACATGGCCCTCAGGTGTGTTTGCAGCCTCCATGGTGTCCACACCTAGTTTTTCCCCAAACCCTGGAGCTGGGGCATAGCAAAGCCCTTCTTTTTGCCCCATTTCATTACCTTTGCTAGACATCTTCAAAGCACATGAGCTGGAAATGGCAAACAGCATCACCTTGGGGTATTTACCAATCCCTCCTCCTTGCTTCCACAGGAATTTTCTCTGTCATCCCGGAGAAAAAGGGGAAAAAAAACCCCATTTTGTGCCACTTTGTCTGTATTTATTTAGAGGAGCCCAGTGACCATTTTTTATGCCTCTCAGAAGCCTGAAAAACATTTTTTTTCTTCAAGTTAGAATGTTAATTTGAAGGTAACCGTCCTTTCAAGGATTAATTCCAGCCAAAGCAATAACCATTATTTACCAGAGTTTGACATTTTTATCACTCATCATATTAGCAAATTTCCATTGAAAATGCTAAAATGGTTCGTCATAAGGCACATAACTGCTTTGGCTGTAAAAATGACCAACACAAGTGCCTGTACTCAAACATTAAATTATACTGTAATTAATAAAGACAGTTAAACTGTCTACTAGCAACAGCAATTTAGGTAACCACATTTGATCGGCTATAAATTGTAACTACATTAAAATTCCAGAAATATTAGCAATATGGATTACTTGATGGAAATAGGTGCTGATCACCAACACTCCTATTTTACAACGGAAGCACAGGTCATGTTGGCCACAAAACTGTGGGCGAAGATCAAGGCTGAGTACTTTTAATCTTGTGAAACAAGCAATTACAAATAGTTGCATCGATTTGTTAAAAAGCTTTAGGTGACATAAATTGTTTCCTGTTTAGCTTATTGCTCTGATACATAAATGTCAGCGAGTATAATATTAATTAGGGTCACAGAACAACAAGGGTCGGGTGATATAGTGTATGATCCGGGATGTGTCAATCCTTTGTGGAGGCAAGAGCAGCCCCGGCCCCTTCTCGCTGCCGCGCTCAACGCCTCGTTTTATGTGATGACAAAAGAAAGCAGAGGAAACTGTATTTTAATATGTGAAGTAATTGCTTTAGTACTAGTATAATTTTATGGTTTTGGATAAATTACAGTGTTTTCATTCTCCTTCGCTTGCCACATAACATAAAAATCCACATATAGCATCAATAAAATAGAATACTGTTTATAAAGGCTTTCTGCTGCACAAGACCAACACTATTCCTCCTAGCAGATGGAAACTAAGCGCACATTTCAGTCTGGTGTGTGTTTCTACACTTAATATTTTTTTTTTTTAAACTGAAAAATGGGCTGTGCAGGTTATTTACTTAACATAAATCAAATGTATCATATACACTGTTTCTTTGGATTGGCATCCGACTTAGAAAAATACAGTAAGGTCCTGAAAAATCTGGAGAAAATTTATTAAATATGATTTTTACTGTAATAGAATATTAATGTAACCCAATGCTCATTTCCCATTAAGTTGATCCCTTTTTAATACACACATGCTTTTTATTATTTTGCACTCATGCAAAAATTCCACATTCAGAGAGTTTCCATCTCCTTAGGAATGTCTCTGGCAAAGGCACAGTAAGAAATCTTGCACTGAAAAAAAAAAAAATAAAAAATAGACAGCAAATATTGACCGATAAGATGTGGCAAAGTGCTGATGAACTGAAGCAAAAGCCAATGATATAATAAAGGGTAAAAAGGCATTCAGCGCTGCAAGGGGAACAGGAGAAACAATTACACTTTAAACCCCTCCTTCTCACTGCCACTGTACCACAGCACAGATGAAAATGTTTGATTTGCAACATAAAAGATTCATTAATTACCACTTGAATATTTAAAGCTATTTTGCAGACTAACAGAGGTAGATAAAGCACTGAATTAAAACCTCTAATAAAATTGTAAAAATATTTCTGCAAGTTTACCAGCATCGCAATTCCTCTCAGTTTAGGGAGCCAGGCTTGGCTTGTTCAGCAAGGAATTATTTCGTTTTTGAGTGGGTATTTGAGGTAAGATGGTGTGATTGCATGGGGCCATTTGTCTCTCTTTCTCAAATGTTTACGAAATACTTATTTGGATGCCCTCCCTTCACATGTGGTTGCCTTTCATGGGAGAAGTGGCTTTACAGAACAGGAACAGTGGATGGCAAATGTGGCTGAGCCATACACTAATTTTAATACATTTCCATAAAACAGTAAAAACACATCTATTCATAACTGTGGTCTAATGCTGTCTTTGATATGAGGTAGTGGGGGGAAAAAAATCTATTCATCCTGTTATAATTACTCTTGGTAGACTTAAAAAAAAAAAAAATTGGAGCAGTATCCTCTGTTGCAAGAGTGGAGAACTCATGCCAGTGGTAGGAATGGGCATCATGGAAAGCATGAAAACCTTGTGGTACACCCTGAATTTACCCTGTGGAGGCTGAGCTGTTAGCTCTGGGATTACAGAAAATTTTGTTGAAATTTGGAGATTATAAAGAGCAAATGATGGGTACCCACACAGAAAGCACACTGTGACTTAAATAAAAATTAAGGATATATATTTATTTGCACAACTTCAGCCTGTGGGCAATAGAGCCTTAAAGTCCTGTGAGCCCCTCACCAGGCAATGTAAATCTTGGTGGCTCAGGAGCTGAATCTGACACTTGACAATTGCATATGTTAATTTTTACCTGTTTGCATTCAGTTGGCAGTCAGTTGTTTTTTTAAAAAAAACCCCACTTTCTATTTTTAAACAAGTGACTGTTTGAAATCCACCACAGTGCAGCGAGGGCTTGATTGCGGGCTGAGGGTTGAAAGATACAGCAACAGCACTTTTAACAGTATGTTAACGATGATGAGTAGAGCCAAAATGTATGGATTTAATTAGAGAAAAAACAGTTACAGTTCTTTCTCATTGTCATTAATTTATGCAGTTAGCCAACGAAATTCGAAAAAATGTCCAGTTATATTTGGATGCACCCTTTACACAACTGTTCTTGTTGTAATTGTTGAGTGTCCACACCAGTTAAAAGAATTTTTAAATCATTCCTCTGTACTTGGCTGTGAAATGCCTGGTTTCAGATGTTCTGGGTGGGTCCAGAGTGCCTGAGGAGGCTGTTGCCAGCCAAGGGACCCCTGTCACAGGCAGCACTGTCTGCCATCACCTGGACTCCACCTTCACCAACAAACCATAATATCCAGGGCAGTCGCTCCCAGTCCTGCCAGAAAGGAAAGGGCGTGCTCAAAATATTTCAGGCCTTGCCCTTGCGTATTGTTTTTGGAAAGGCTTTTGTTTTCTTCTTTTTTTTTTTTTTTTTTGGTTGGTTTTGTTTTGTTGTTTGGTTTTTTTCTTTTGTTCAACCCACTAGCTAATGTTCATTTGTGCTGGGCACAATAAAAGCCCGAGCCTGTCAGTTTATATCACACGAGGGGAGGAGCAGTTGGTGATGTTTGAAATATTTTAGACTTTAGAAAAATTCTTGTAGGTGTATTTGCTGTGTTAAAAAAACTACTCCTAGTAGCTTATAAATAAATTGATGTCTCCTAGCAGTTTATAAATATATATATAAATATATATATTCCCACATATCCTTTTAATGTCCTTTGATATGTATACAGGAATGAGGTTATGCTAAATAAAGCCTCCTAAAACTTGAAAAGGGGGAAGCCCAGGCACTGCAGACCTCCCCAGCCCCACCTTTCTGAGCACAGATGTCCACATGGTTATTAGGGAATGGCAGGAGCTGGCCGTGACCTGGCAGTGGCCCACGTCACTCTTTGCCTTTAATATTGAGAGTGGTCCTGTGTATTCCAACAGCAAACGTGCACACACAAACATCCATCACATTTTTGGCTTTGCTGCCTCTGTAGGCAGGCAGGAGGGGAAAATTGTATTCACTGGCCATGAAATGAATTTAAAACAAAAATCAGAGAAATAAAAAGTCAAGCTTTTTATTATTTTGGCAAGCACTGGGGTTTATTTTTCACTTACTTGTTGGGCTGGGTTTTTTCCCCTGTTTCCTAGACGTACTGGACAGACTTGCACTGTGTATAATTGCATGGGCAGAGTCTGGAGAGCTTTCCAAACACATGATGTTTATACCTCATGCTCACGCTGGCTATTTTTAAATGTGGCTACTTTCTGCTGCATTTTCAAAGCTTCTCCATACACCTCATGCAGTCTGGAGCATTCTCACCTGTTTACACCACCACCAAGTGCTGGCGAATTCAAAACAAAAACATCTGATAAAAATCAAATATTATGTTGCTAACTGCAAAGTTCATTTCCCCTCAGAAGTCCGTCTTTAATTATAAAACCCGCAAAACCCATTTCCTTTGGTGTGCAGAAAGGTGTGTAATTAAACTATCAGCATAATACCTTTCTACATGTAAAACCTGCACTTATGAACTTTAACTGCTGAATAAAAACTCCTATTACATGACCATTAAGTATTATGAATAAAGCAAGTCATTGTAGTACTTGATTAATTTTTATGCACTAACCATTGTGTTCTGCACAAATTGGGTTTCTTTGGTTTCTTTTTTTGGTAGGTGTCCCTTCTCTCAGCCATCTTGATGGATCAGTCATGTCCACGCACATCTAAGGTTCTGCTCCATCCCTCCATGCTTCTCTCCTGCCTGTGGCCATCCCCAAGTCTATGTGGCCTTTCTGTGGTCATCATGGAGGAGGAGTGAGTTTTGCTCTGTCTCTGATATCCCCAGTGGATGTTACAGTGAAGGGGTGCTGTGGCCAGTGAAGGGGGCACAAGGTGGCAGTGGGACCAGGTCCCTGCCATGGGAGGACTTGGTGCAGGGCTGAGCCCTGACCTCCTTGTCCCATCTCTGAGTGTGTTGGGGAGTTTCTCCCAGCTGGGTGGTTTTTAACTAATAAGGGAAATCGGATTTGTCTTCTTTCATGTGGATGTGGCAGCAGACCCTCAGAGGAGATCCCTTCCATGCTGCTCATGCTTCTGTTTATAGGACCCCAGAAGCTTACAGGACTCCCAAAAATGTCTCTACCACATATCAGCCTCTTGCCAAGTGAAGTGGGAAAGGAAAAATAAATATTCCAGCTAAAACCCGTAACTCCAAAACCCTAATCGTCAGCAGGACCAAGTATGCCAAGATGCTGAGGAGGATTCTGTGGTTCTGGTCCTGGCTGCTGAGGAGCCCAGAGGACATCTCCAGGACATCTCTCACCCTACGTGCAAACATTCAGGTCCCTGAGCCATTATTCATCAGCTCCTTGCAGCCACGCTCCCATATGCTGCCTGATGATTACATTGAGGCTGATCTTTGAAGTCTGGAGTCAGGAAGTTTAGCTCAGTTATAATCAATAGCATTTCCAGCTCTTGGAAATCTGCACTAACCACTCAAGGCAGCCAGCCCGCATTATGTCCTTGTCATATGTATATATTTGCATGTTCATTAGCCATGTAGTAGCACAGCTGTATGTGGTTTCATTTAGCTTTTAATTATCTTCTTTGGGTTAGTGTTTTCATCTCCACCAGACTTAGCAAAGAAAAGAAAATCACTTAGGCAAAATAAATGCTGCTGAGCAGGTCTGGGGCAAGGAGTGCTATTTCCTTGTGCGTCCTACTGTTCCATTGCAAAAGAGATGTTTGGTTCAAAAGTTCCAACTTATATTAATAATAATTCTTCATTTCCCTCATCATTTGCTTATCTTATTCAGGTGGTTGTGGGTGTAATTTTTCATTTGCAGCAGGTGTTTTTTTACATATTAGATAAACTCCATCCTTACAATCCTTGGCATGGATGTTTGTATTTGTTCCAACAGCTGCTGTTCCAAAGCTTGCTCACACACAGACCAAGGCATCTTCCTCTTTTGATGGAAGTGACTCATACCTCAGATGAGCTGAAAAAAAAATACCATGGGCAGCTGCAGACACCTGCATTCATGCTCTGGGTTAAAAAGTTAGGATGTGGGTTCAGGGTAATTTTGTGCTCTTCAGGTTCTTATATGACACCCTTTATTTTGGTTTCTGAGAAATTTCCATTAGTAAGAACAAAACAAGGTGACTAATTTCTGTGTTGATCTTTCTTCTCCTTTCCTCCCACCCCACCCAATAAACAAAGAAAAAAATTATGTGATTTATTTCATTCACTTCAATGACTTGTAAGAAGGCCAGCCCCCAGGGTCAAAGGCTCAGGGGTCATCTTTGGTTTAACAAGCAGTGAGGTTATCTGTGCAGACTGGTGTAGGATGCTGAGTCCCCCCTCCTCAATGCTCCTGTCTCTGGTGTGTACAGCATCAAGGCCTTGAGGAAGTGTTGATGGAGAGGTGAACCTTATTTCACAGGAGTGACAATGAGAACTGACCTTTTAAATGTGCAGTGACCTGAGAGCAGCCGTGGCGAGGAGTGAAGGATGGTGCTGCAGGAGTGGTGCTCACAGAGCTTCAGCCAAGTGCTCTCCATACCATGGGAGTTGCCTGTCATGCTTCCACCACAACACAATCTCAGCTCTGCTGTCTGAAATTAGAGATTTACGTTTTTTTCTCTTAAAAATGTAGTGGAGTAGGAACACAAACATGGCAAGAACCTGGAAGTCCTCCACTGCTGGCTGTTTCACAGGGCTGTGGACTTCTCCTTGGCTACTGGAGGAGAGCACTGGCCTTCTTCAGGGAAACACACAACCTGACTGATTTGCTGGTCAGCTTGTACTCTTTAAAAGAGCCCCTTGAAACAGCTCAGGGCAAAAATCACCAGTTAAAAAGTGCCCAGTAGTACAGGTGTATTAGTCCACCTTCATCCTTACCGTATGTGATCTCTAACAGCCTCTGATTGAGCAGAGCACATATCAGGTGGATGAGCTAAACCAAAACCTACCTAGCTCTTTCAGTGGTGGTTGCTGGCATTTTACTGCCTTTGACAGTTTTCTCCTTCTTGGTTGAAGGAGTGAGACACAATCAGTGCTGATGCAAGGAGGCACAATTTCACTGGAGCCGACAGTTCTGTTTTCCTGTTACACCAGTGGTTTATTTGGAGAGGAATTCCCAAGTGTCTGTTGGGGAATTGGAGCCAGGCAGCTGGGAGCAGATGGTGTCTTATCAAAGGGTGATAATTGTTCATGAGTTAGACTCCTCTGCATCACCTTCCTCTCACAGACCCAGAGTAGTATCTGGAGCCGGCCTCTGCTTGCCGTTTCAGGAGCTCTCCTGTAGCAAGCGGAATATATTTTTATAGTTTGCTTACCTTGACACTTCCAACATTTTCCCAGCAAGCTGAAGGTGTAATTAAATGACATGCCAGATGCTGGTGTGCTTTATATTATACCACCTCTCAGCTGGGCTAGCAAAAGGGAATGAATGGAGTCTTAAGACAGCTCTCCTATAGATAGTTATTATCTCTTTTCAGTAAAGAATGGGTGAGGTTGAGCAGAATGTCAGTAAACCTGTAATTTTCTAGCCTTTCAGTTACCTCTGTTCCTCTGATCCACCAGTGATGTGAAGTTTTGTTGTACTTTGTTCCGTCAATTATGGCATCACTCCAAGAAGGTGGCGGGCTCCTGCGTCGCATATGCATATTTATGATAAGGTATGTTCTGATCTTCCTGTTGTGCCTGAAACCAGGTGTTCTGGGCCTTTTGAGGTGGGTTTGCAGCACGGCCTCTTTTGGGCAACGAAGCTTTTGGGGTGAAGCTTTTTAGCTGCAGGCTGAAAAAACAAAAGCTTGCTGGGAAAATGACAGCAAAGTTTCGTAACTTCAAACTTAAAGAAACAAAATTATTTTTGTAACTTTAATAATAGGATTTCTAGAATGTATTCGCTTACTTCACTGTATCTGCTACCTCAGAAGATGGATCTGGTGTATCCCTTGGCTGCTGCATTTAGGTTTTAGACAATTCAGTTTTCAGCTTTGCAGGACACCAGCCCAGTTTTCAGGGAGATAAGATATTGGCTGACACAAAACAAACTTGCCAGTGAGATTTATTTACTTACTTGGAAGTGGAAATATTGTTTTAATAATCCAGCCAGCCCAGGAGTGGAGGTGTTGAACATTCTCATGGCTGGCCTGGAGAAGGGTTTGCTGTAGCATGGTGTGGTCCTCCCTCTGCCAGAGAAGTGTGCTCAGCATGGAGGGCAGGCAACCCAGCCAGGGAAGGAGAGAACTGCAGGAGCAAGGACTGTTTTCCTTTCCCAAACTTTGACAATTCTTCATCTAGATATTTATATTTATCGAGAGCATGTGAGATGTAATGTTTTAAGACCAATATTTTTAATGGGTTGATGACTCCTGGTTGTCTGGAGAGTCAATGACACTGGCCAAGCCCCAGCTCACAGAGCACTAAGTCCACAAGCAGCCAACAAGGTTCTCCTCTGCTCTTTTGGGGTGAGATGTTCCATTTGACAGAAGAAAGCAGCAGCCTGAAACTTTCACATGCTCTCAGTTCAGTGAGTGCAGGGCACCTCTCTCAGAAAAGAGGTGTGCTCATAATTAAAGATTAATTTACTAGCACTAAACCCAAAGCTTTCCTCAAAGTCTACTGTCAACAGACACGCTCCCTTTTCAGTGACATTTGCATTTCTAATTGGGACTGCTTATTACCAGAAAGTCTCTGCAGCTGAGATTTAATTTTATATATTTGCTGGTTGTTCTCTTCAACCAGTGCTCTGCAACTGATATTACCCAGTCTCTCTTGCAGGGTGTGTGTGCCTCTGAGTGGGCACAATTTCACCCTACCAGATGGGCAGGAGCATGTGCACGTCAGGAAGCCACTATGTGCCTCAAGAAGATGTCTTGTCAGTGAGAAATGCTGGAAAGGTCAGTCCATACAGAGCAGCCAGAAATGTAGAGGAGCAAGATCAGAAATGGAGAAGGCCAGCACTCTGCTTTTGTGCCATGGCTGATGTTTTCTCTGTTCTTTCAAACTGGAATATTTCTACTTCAGAAGATACATTCAGACTTAGAAATCTTAATAGAGATGTGAATCACTTTCCTTGTCTAATATACTGATTGATATTTTTTTATTTTGTCCTGGAAGAACTGATATTAAGAACTCCATTTAACAAGTTGCAGCACACCTTTTAGACCCTTAGTAATGGGAAATTGTTAATAAGTGGGTTTCAATGGCATGGTGCTCCCCATCCCTATTTCCTGCTTTAGTGCAGGCATCAAAATCCAAGGGCAAAGTCCTGTACACGCCATGAGGGAGACAGTGCCTGCTCAGAGATTGCTGCTGGAATAGACAGGAAAGAAAGGAAATATTATTATTCCTCTTTAACAGATGGGAAATCAAGGCGCAGAGAGTTGAAGAGGCTTGCCAAAAGTCAGACAGAAATCTGAAAACAGCCAGGAATCGAATCCAGGTCTGCTGAGACTCAGGCCAGTGCCTTAATCACTCGACTCCTCATAGTTATTATATTTCTGCAGTTGTTATTCACTAGGATAGACTATGAAATTTCTGCCTCTAGCTATAGCAATAGTGCCCCTACAGCATCTTCTACCCTCCATGTAATTCCTCTCCCTTTTTCCCACCGGTATGTGTCAAAAAGTCCCTCTCCTCATTCTCCTGCTTATGAAGGTGCTCGGCAAAGCTCTGCCTTCATTTGTGTGCTCCAGCGCTGACCTCACAAACAAATTCCTTTCTTTTCCACCACTGATTCCACTTGCCTACAGCCTTGTGACAATTCCTGTCTGGTGCCAAAAGCACCATAGTTGTCTACAGAACCTTCACATGGCTGCTGTGAAAACCTCCAAAACTGAGATGCTCAGTCCCCTGGAAAGGAAGAATTTGTAGGTACTCCCACACATTCCAGCCCCAAGCCTGGCCACAGACCCCTGCATACAGCTCAGTGCTGGAGGAGTTTAAGCAAAGAGCTTATGCAAATCCTCTCCTATCCATCATGGAGGGGAGTCCTTCATACTTCAGGAATGATGGGAGAAACAATCTATCGATATTCCGTAATGAGCATAAATGCCCTTTATAAATTGTTTCCCTTTTATTGACTCTAAAGCAAATGTAGCCGTGAATGCTGTACATTAATACATTTTATACCTTCTAATGGTTTGATGGCCTCATATATCCAGTAACGCTGAGAATAATCATTAGATTGTAAGGAGTGCAAAATATGTTTTATCACTTGAAAATGGAATTCCTTCTTGAAAGGTAAAACCAGTGGTAGATCATTGATTTGAAAGGTCAGGGTTAAAAAGCTTATTAACGACTGGGTTAAGCTCTAGTAAAATTCTTTGTTTTACTCAGCTGTGTGAAGCATTTAGCTAAGTGAGACTCTTCATTAGGACATTAGTGCTTTTATACTAGCTATGTAAGGTAAGAATCAGTAATTTCCAGCTTATGTTCAGGAAAAATGCATTGCAAGTGGCACACACTCCAAATAACACCAGGTGACACAGGGCCGTGGGTGTGATGGAAAACAACTGCTGCAGCAGCCAGGGGTGGGGGGCAGCTGGTGAGTGCAATCCCTGCCTCTCCCTGTCCCCTGTGGGGACCCCCAAGCAAGCCTTGGCCAGGCAGATTTATCAGGTTATCATATATATCAGGTTATCAGATGTAGCAGGTTATCAGATGTAGCAGGTCACACAGCAGATGACCAGGTAGAAATACTGGTGTGGGTTCCAGAAGCCACATAGCTGTGCCAGGATGCCACAGTGCTGAGTTAGTGAGCTCCAGCTCCCTACAGGGCTCTGGATTAGCTAAAGCATGAGGTTCACAGGGCTGCAATGCTTTCTGCCTCTCAGACAGGGACGTTCTGCCCAGGGAAAATGTGCCTGTCCCTCTCACCATTCCCTAATGTCACAGCACATGGAGAAAGGCTCTGTATTTTGGGTACACTAACAGTGCCAGCTCAAGCTCATTGTGATTGCTCTCTATCCCTCCCAGCCACCAAAAAAGCAGAGAGACAGATCCCAGAAGCAAGGCAGGGTGGGACCATGGCATGGGATGCTGGTCGAGAGTGATGAGAATTTTTGAGGCCACGTGGGAAATGTGGGTATTTCAAGCACACATGAGCAGAAATGTTCATGCCAGACGAAAATAATAATTCTTGTCAAAAAGAAGTGGAAATAATTAGGAAGAAATTCTGACCTGTGAGGGTGGTGAGAACTGGCACAGATTGCCCAGAGAAGCTGTGGCTGCTCCATCCTGGAAGTGTTCAAAGCCAGGTCAGGTGGGGCTTGGATCAACCCGGTCCAGTGGAAAGTGTCCCTGCCCATGGCAGAGGGGTTGGAATGAAAGAGGTTCAATCTGGAGAGAGAAGAACAAATAAAATCACTGTAAGGATCATTCATCACTGGAGTGGGTTGTTCAAATACATTGTGGAATCCCTGAACCTGGATGTTTTCAAGACCTGAGGGGCCACAACCCAGAGCACAACTGTCACCAGCCCCTCAAGAAATGTTCTCTAAAATCCCACAATAGAAAGCAGTGCCAGTGGAAAACGTAGCAAAGATTTCCAAAGGTGCTACAGCTTCCAAAAGCTGCAATGTCAAAACCACTTTCTGGTTTCATCAGGCCCGCATTTCCACAGACATTTGTTTTGGATAGGATAGAGTAAATCCAGTTGTAAGAGACCTACCATGATCATCAAGTCCACTTCAGGGCTGACCAAAAGTTAAAGCCTGTTAATGACAACATTGCCTGTTTGTAAGGCACTGACCAGCCTGGGGCATTGACCACCCCTCTTGGAAGATGGTTCCGTTGTTCCTCTTGAAAGATCATGAAGAAGATTATTCTTTCACCAGTATCTTCTTCTTACACTTGTCCTCAGCATTTGCTACTTGTTTCTAACAAAAAAGAGAGGCCTACAACTCTATCATACCATGTTAAGAAGGCTTTTTAACATTTTTAATGGAACAAAATAACAATACAGAATATAATATCCACAGCATGTGCTTGGTGCAATGTAATTGCTCTGGGATACTCAATTCTTTTCATATAAAGCAGCCGTACCAACCCAACCATCGGAACAACTTTAATATTTTATAGTGAAATTAAATTGCAGATTAAAACAGATGGTTCGAACATTTCATTACCAGCCATGGTGCTTATTTGCTGACCATTGGCTGGTATATGTAAACATATAAAAAGCAAAAGAGCCCTTGGATACAAACCATACTCTCCCTTAGCTTTTCATTCATGGTTACAGCATGGTTATGAATGTTATGGATCCAGACAGGGTCTTTAAATGTGCTGAATTCAATTTACTTGTACCGATGAAAGGAAGAGGTCATGGAAAGTGCAGAATGGGTGGGAAGAGTATGGAATATTTGTTAACTGTCCTGCCAATACATTTCAGTTCACAGCTAGGCAGGCCCAGAGCCTTCTGCACCCTTGCAGCACAGAGACCTGGCACCAGGTCTTTTGCCAGGACAACTTCCACTATCCCAGGTTGCTCCAAGACCTGTCCAACCTGGTCTTCATCACCTCCAGAGATAGAGCAGCCCCAGATTCTCTGGGTAACCTGTGCCAGGGCCTCACAGGGAAGCATTTCTTCCTAATATCTAATCTAAACCTACTGTCCATCAGTCTGAAGCCATTAGTCCTTGTCCTGTCACTCCAGGCCGATATAAATAGTCTCTCTCCATCTTTCTTGTAGCTCCCTCTAGGTACTGAAGGCCACAATTAGGTCACCCCAGAGTCTTCTCTTTTCCAGGCTGAACCATCCCAATTCTCTCAGTCTTTCCTCATAGCAGAGCTGCTCCATCCCTATAACCAGCTTGGTGCTTGCTCTGGACTCACCCCAACAGGTCCCAAAGGCTGACACTGCTCCTTGTTCCTGTGAAGCACAGATCCGTCTGTGCTGCAGGACAAGGCTGGCACCTTGTGACAGAGAGGGCAGCACCACCAGCACATATAAGAACTTGTCCTCACTGAATGAGTTAACTCTGCCTTCAGAGCCATTAAATAAAACCCTCACAATTACAGCAAGTATTTCCCCATGTTTCCAATGTACCAGCTGCAGTCAGCAATGTTGCCCCAGGTATTTAATTTTTCAGATATTGTCAAACAAACAGAATTCTACTCTAAAAATAATTACGAACAAATCTATAAATGTATTTAGCTTTGGCAGAACTGAAGTGAATAGATGTTTCTTATACATTTAGAAGCCATGCCTTCAGATGTTTTCCATGCTGGTTACTGCTGGGTTGGTGTAAATGTAAGGATTTCAGGGAGTCAGAGCTTCATTCTGCACATCTCCATTGGGAGCACGAGCATGAGCCAAGGATATTCTGTTTTACCTCCACTGCATGATGCAGTAATATCATGAAGGAATATTAGCACCTAGCGAGAACACAGCATGTGCATTACAACCTAAGGATTAGGATAGGACACAATTCTCCCTTGCTGACAGTATGTCCAGCAATCCCAGTCAGGATTTCTGTCCCAAAGAGTCAAGTCTGAATGAGCCTGGGCATCTGCTGCCCAAAGGATTGGAAAAGAGGTTTGTGTTTGCACAGCTTTAGGGGAAAAAAAATTAAAGCTCTGGTGCTAAGAGTCTTGTGAGGCTCTTGGAGAGCTGCAAAAAATGGAAAGGTTCTGGGGGTAGATTCGGTCAGCAAAGCAAACAAATAGAAATCATCATTAAATTTGCCCTCACTCTCCCAGTTCAGTGTTGGAGCTTCTGGTGGCTTTTATGTAGCTAAGATCTGACCAGAACTCCCAGCTATGAGGGCAACATCTTCTCTTGACTGGTACTTCCCTGGGCTGGCTGGGAGCACCGGTTACAGCACTGCTCCTGCGCAGCCACCGACCTAGCGTGAACTACCCCAGATCCTGGGAATAATGCACATCAATCACACAGGACAGTGCAGGGCCTCATTTCCTGCACAGGGGCTGAAACCTTGAAACAATGATGTGCAAAGACACATTCACAGGTGTCCACATCTGCTTCCCAATTTAAACCTTAAACCCTGGTTCTACAAGGGCTTTAAGGAAGAGGAAAGTACAGGGGAAGGCATTAGAGGCAGAGGATCACCTTTTTGTGACACTGTTCTTTCAGGATCATAGCTGCATCTTCAGACACATAATCCTTGATCCTTGTGTGTTAGAGCTATCATGCAGAAAAGTTTGCTCAAATAATAGCATATTGTTGACAACAAACTAGAGGAGCTATTTAAAAAGAAAATACTGTACAATGCATGCTTAAAAGTGTAAAAAAAAAAAAAAAGGAATTGTATTTTAAAAATCAGTATTTATCAATAGTCCTGGCTATAACTGGGGATTCACAGCATGGATGCTGAAAGAATGGAGACAGCATGGTAATGAAAAAAGCGTATCCATCATCAACAATACAATACTTACTGTGACCTAAGGTCAGGTTTGTGCAGTTACACCAGATGTTAGATTTCAGCCGTTCTTTGAAATGAAGAAACACAATGGTTACTATTCCTGTAGTGTTGTGGATTTCATTAAACAACACGTTTATCTTTCAGCTTTAAAATGTAGAGCAAGATTAGGATATTCCAACATTTAGGTTTCAGAAGGATCCAGTAAGCATAATATAAAGTAGGGGGGTGGCTCTATAAAAGAATTACTATTTTGAATGCAACAGCCAGATCTTTCCTGTGGCAGAACTGAGAGGCAGCAAAGGACAGGGTGAAAGAAGCAGATGCAGTAAATAGCTCTAATGGTGTGGCTGTTTGTAAATCAGCCCAGGACAGGGTGTTCATGGCCCTGGGGGTGCCCTGGCCCCTGACACCGCGAGGGCAACCGTGACTCTGAACAGGGCTTGCTCTTCTCTGTGCTTTAGCTTTTTTCCTCTTTTTTTTCTTCTCAACCAATAACAGAGGAGTGGGGCCATCATTAGAAGAGCCTGACCTGAAAAGAGGCTGGAATTGCTTAGGGTTTCCTTTGGTCATCCCCTCTGAACTGGACTGGTCCAGCCCTGGCTGCTCCCCTGCCTCTGAGCTCAGCTCATTTCTTCAAACAGGAGACATTCCCTTGCAACATACTCCCCTACTTGATTTTTTTAAGGTCCCTTTAGTAGTCACTGTGATTTTATACAGTTGTGTATCTAACTTATTATACACATATATATTTATCTACAAATATAATATATGCCACATATATATATTTATACATACATATATACACATATACACACTTATACATAGCCTTAAGAAATAACTGCCACTCTGAAATCATATCCTCAGTCATTACTATTAATCAGGAATACTCACATTCTCAGGCTGATCAGAAGAGATAAAAGACAGGCTTGCAGTAGTTACCAAGAAGCCTTTAGATTATCCTCTCCTCTTTCTTCTTCAGCCCAGAACTTTGCATTGTTTGTAAACACCCCCTGTTTTGGACAAAGCAGGTAAGGCAGAGGAGCAAGGTCCATGTCCTGAATTATTTCATTAAAAATTAAAGCTTTGTAAAAGTGTACACATTTCATTAACTTCGCATTGCAGGCTTTGCAAATATTCTAAGGGATGCTAATCTCCTGGCTTTAATTAGATTGAAGGTCTCTTGCAAAGGCTATCATTTTAATATAAAATGAACGATCTTTTAAGCTTTGTGAATTAGAAAACAAGAACTCTCATTTTAGATCAACAGTTACACACTGAAACAAAAGAGGTTTGGATTTTTTGCAAAGTTAAGGTTTTTGCACTACCTACTGAGCAATTGCAGCAGTCAGGCAGTACATACATACTTCACATCTGTCTGGGGTATGCTCATAGAATCATAGACTGGTTTTAGTTGGAAGGTTCCTTAAAAGATCATCTTGGTTCCAACCCCCTGCCCTGGGCAGGGAACACCTTCCACTGTCCCAGGCTGCTCCAAGCCCTGTCCAGCCTGGCCTTGGACACTTCCAGGGACACAGGAGCAGCCATAGCTGCTCTGGGCACCCTGTGCCAGGGTCTCATTACCCTCCCACGAAGAATTTCTTCCCAATATCAAATCTAAACCTCTTCATTGTGAAGCCATTCCCCCTTGTCCTGTCACTACATGACTTTGTAGATAGGGTCTCTCATTTTTCTTGTAGCACCCCCAACAGACAGAGACACCCCCACACCCCCCTGTCCTCGACAGCCAACATCTCTTTTACACTAATTCCACCCCAAAACTTCCCCTAGATCAGGGCCTTGCTGGCACACTGGCCCTGTCTTCCTTTAATGACTTTCTGTGCAGTATCAAGTTGACTCCCAGAAGAATTGCCCAGAGTGACCCAAGAGGAGCAGTTCTGGAGGGGAGAGGAGCAGGGCACTGCCTGTGGGACACCACAGGGGTGGCCTGGCTGTGAGCATGGGACGACATCTCAGCCCAGCACTGAATTTATCTTCCCTACCAGGGACTGCACTGAACTATTTTAAATCTGCAGTTGTCATCTGCCCCTGTTCTCCTGCTATTATCCCCTGCTAGGAGGAGAATTTTTATATTTCTAACCAAGATGCAATCTTCTTTCCCTTATCAAACATAATAGAAAATGCTGTAGTTACAGAATAACAAACTCATCTCCTGGATAGATGTCAATCTATTTTTAAGTGCGGGATCAGCTTGGGAGCTGCCTGTGACAGTGTATCACTCCGTGCCAACATGGTGCCTCCTCATTTCTTATTTCACTCACCTCCAGTCCCCTGCCTTTGGCACCACATCGCCTTGGGCGTTGCTCCTTTTCCCTCTTCAGCTGGTTCCCCTCTGCATGCAAAGGGCCTCATCCTGCCTGCTCCCACCTTAGAACCTCCAGTTTAGGTAAATGGATACTCCTGCTTTTGTGCTGTTTCTCTTTCAGGCCTCAGCCCTGCCCAGTTACTTCCAGCTACGCTCATCAAAGCCCAGAAATTGCTTGTACAGCTGTGCAATTCAGCTTTGTACACTTTGCTGTTGGACTTTTGGACTCATCATACACTTACAAACAATCCTACTCTGCCTTTTGAGGGTCGCATTTTGGAGGTGAACATATTATTCATGGAATCATGGAATGGTTTGGGTTGGAAGGGAGCTTAAAGCTCATCTTGTTCTAAACCCTGCCATGGACAGGGACATCTTCCACTGTCCCAGCCCTGTCCAGCCTGGCCTTGGGTGCTTCTCTGGGCAACCTGTACTAGCGTCTCACCACCCTCACAGCAAAGAATTTCATCCTGATATCTAATCCAAACCTGCCCTTTTTCAGTTTCTTATAGTCAGACACAGGGCAGGCTGTCTTATGGAATCTGAATGCAGAGAGAGTCTTGCAAAACCCCTTTACTCATACTTGTGGGGAACAGACATCCAAACCTATTGCTAGCATTAGATCCAGTTGGAATAGCAGTTAATTAAATAATGACTTTTTTCCTTTCTTTCAGTTCATCATTCATACCAATTGGGTGTACAGACTCTTCAAAACTAAGAGGGCTAAGCTCCAAGTATAAATTTAATTAATCAATAATTATAATTTTTAAACAATCTTGATTTATTAAAAATTGACCTCCAGAAAAAGACCTGACTTCATTAATGTCTGAGCTTAGTTCTCCGCTGCTGACAGTCTTGCTGGGCAAGTTTCCTTTAAGAGCACAAAGTCCTCAATTTCATTTCTTCAGTTCCCTAATTTTGATTCAGAGCCACATCTTTGTTTAAAGGTTTATGTAGATAAACCTCAATTTTGTCAATCTCAATTTTGTATAAGAAGTAGGATCAACTTCTAATTTCCAATGTTAAATCCTGTGCTCTACTTTCACTGCAATATTCTCGAGATGACTGTTCCAGGTTAGATCCCATGCTGGGTTCAACACTTAGAATAAACTAAAGTAACAGTAACTTCATTTACTCATTAAGAACATGGGTTTGCTCTGAAACTACTGGATATGCAGTGAGCTTTCAAAGTTCAGGTGAAGATATGCAACCGTGGTGTGGACAATAACAATGACATCAGGGACTGCCCAAAATATAAATTGTCAGCTTTCCTACTGCTTAAGGACACACAGCAATACAAGTAACATTTTGTGATAGCCTGTGTATGAAACAGATATGAAAGATCTTCCCAGGGAGTGCCCAGCTGCTCGGTAATAGGATGTTGTACAGCTCGTGAGAGGTGAAAACTTATTGGACACCCTATTTTCTTCAGTATAGAATCTATTGTAAGTATTCCTGGGGCTGCTGTTATGTACACTACCCAAACATCAGCAGAGGATCAGCCCAGGGGCTTGAGGCTGCTGGGCTGCCAGGATGCTGCACTCCCCTCCTGAGAGCATTGGTCCATGAGGGTGCAACTGGGTGGCGAGCTCTAGAGAGCTCTGGCTGTAGGAAACCCTTCTCCAACCTCACCTCTGCTGCAGACAAACAGCAACCACAAGCATTGCATTCCCCTTCCTCGCAGGGCAGTGCCAGAAGACACATGCATTAGCACGGCAGATATTCCAATGTTATTAAGAGTGTGGGAAATGGTCATACTGGAGTAAAACCAAAGTCCACAGAGAGCATTAACCTCTGGGGCTTGGTGCCTAGGAGAAGACAAGGTGCACAGAAAACACAGCACCCACTGCCAGCTAGCAAGGGTTAGCTCCCCTCGACAACATCTCACTCTTCACGTGTCAGATTGACCTAAAAAACCCTTTTCCTGTACGTGCTCTGACAGGTGCTGTATTTGAACAAATGTTAATAGACAGCATATTAACTCTGACGGCTTCAGATCGCCGAGGTATGTGTCTGAGTTTGCATCTCCTGGATAAACATTCCTGACTCTCATCTGCTTTGATCAGTATCACTCACTCTGTGATCCCTGCTCTTCCCCAGCGTCGTGACAAATTTTTGGTTCCGTGTCAACATCAATGTGTCAGTGGCTGTAACGGTGGTTGAGATGGGCCACTTCATCTCAGTATCACGTCCTGGTGGTTCAGAATTGATCTGAGCGTACTCTGAAAGTTTTATGAGCATCTCATTGCCAGGGATTTTTATGATCTGGAAGGTGCAGGCACATTTCTACTGCCACAGTACAGAATGGAGGCAGAGAGGGCTACAGCACACGCAGACTCTTTCCTCCTCATATTTCACTTCAAAATCTCTCTTGTTTAACCACTGGGCTGGAAAGGAGGAAGGTTTGTGACACTTTTCAGGTCAAGGTAACACAGTAGAAAAAATTCATTACAGAATTACAGAATCATCAAGGCTGGAAGAGACTGTTAAGATCATCTAGTCCAACTGTCAACCTTGTACTACCATAATCACTCCTATACCATATCCTAAACCACATTGTTCTAAACAAGGAAAACTCCCAGTGAACAGGGTTGGCATTACACTTTTTACAGGACACAGAATCTGACACATATTCAATGGGACTGTTGTGTCTCTTGTGTTTCTGCTACTTTTTTTTCTATTTTCTTCTTTAAAAGTAATAGAATACATATTTGGAAACTGACCCAAAGCTTAGGTCCATCAGCTTCAATATATTTCTACCATATGAAGTTCTGCCTTTAAATTTTAGAGGATATACAAAAATGCCCTAAAAGAGCTCTAGACTGTACAGTCCACTGATTCTCCTCTGTCTTTAATTCCCCTTGCCCCAAGCTATTACCTCAATCTACTTGTTTTTTTTCCTTCCCCTAGTGACTAGTTTACATCTCAGGTACTTAGAACAAAGAGTGTTGTTTTGATCTGTGTTTAAGGCATCATCTTCTGGAAGTCACTTGCATCATAGTTAGCATTCTACCTTTTTTTTTAAAATAAAGACAATTCTTATCTGTTACCACGCTACAGAGAGGCTTTTTGTCTTGTATAGAGACAACAGCAACATGCAAATATTCTAGTTGTTAGAATATGCAACCTAAAAACTAGGCTCATTTTCAAACCACATGCTCCAATTAATAAATAAAGTCTATTAGTACTGAACTATTGATCAAACATAAGAATCAGGGATTCCAGCATCATCTCTTTCTCTGTAGGCTGCTACCTCCACCAGTCATTATAAGTTAACATTTGAATTAGAATTAGCCCTTGTAATTACATTTATATTAATAGAATTAGAAGGCAAATGCTCTTCTGAGTTTTATCTTTGAGTGATAAACTGAATTCTCACTTCAATCTATTGCACTTGCACAGAGATTTACTGTATGTAGTAATTTTGAGATTGAAACTTGGGCAATTCTAGGGACAGACAAGATCAAGAGACAGATTTGTCTGCTGTCAGGTGGCTATACCCCACAAAGCTTTTCCTTTTCCATACCCTTATTGGTTGCTCTTAGCAGCCCTTTCTGCAACCCAGTCCTTGCATCAACTGCTTAGTGTGTACAGAAATGTTTATATCCCTTGAGCTCGAGCCTCCTTTAGTTTCTCTTCATTTCCCTTTCTAAGAGCCTGTCCATTTGTTCTTGTATTTGACACTAGTTTTCTGACATCTCTCCTAGCTATTCCCCTTAGAATCGTGTATAAAATAATGATGTCCACCCTGAGCTTTCCTCTCTTCAAAAAGCACTGACCTAGTTTCTCTGCTTTTACAGTAGAAGTTCTCCAGTCCCATGTCAACGAGGTTGCCCTGACATATCTTAGCTCTGATAGTTATCTCTCTCTTTTAATAATGGCATCCTGAATGGGGATTATTTCCTCTAAATGCATCTTCATCTGTTCCCTGTAGACTATTTCCTTTTGAGTTACTTCTGATTGATCTGTTTTTGGTGGTAGGGCTACGCAAAGATAGCTCTGATCTTTCTATCCAGGGCCTGACCACAGGTGATGATTCCTGTGGACTTTGGCCAGAATTGGAGCCTTTGATAACATATTCCCCAAACCTGTATAAAACACAATGAAAAAAGCCATAGTTTAAATTGCTCTTTCTTATTATTAATGGAGCAGATCCTCAGCAAGAGTAGTGGGTCACTTAAGTCCTTGGATGTTTGCAGAGATGACAATATTGCCTAGTAGCTACAGAATCGTTATTTTTGTACGACACCACTCACTTATTTTCCTTCATTTGCACTACATTCTTTCTTTTCATTATGTTCAGACTGACCTTTTTTTCCTAAGGACCTGACCCTCCATCATCAAAGTGAGGGGAAGATTTCACCTAGGCTTCTGCAGGAACATCATGAAGGCCTGGCTTTTACTTTGGGTAAGTTTTTAGCATGCTTTGGTTTCTCTCTTTATTTTTTAAATTCACTGCCCATTCCCTTTCATTCCCCTACCCCACTTACATTTTTATTTATGCTTTTTTTTCTTCTTCTGTTTTTTTTTGTATTCTTTATCCTTTCTCATTGACCTCTGACTGACAAAGTGCTCATGGGTTGTAGAAACTTCCCCTTGTCACTTACTGTGATGCTGCTGCAGGAACTGGAGCCACTCTGCTGTCCCTGCAGCCTGGCAGCCTTTGGCTACAGCACGGCTGCCTGCCTTTGGATTGATGTTTGGCATGGTCCCATCACACAATGCTGGAACAGGAACTCCAGTGCCTTGGGTCTCTTCAGGGTCTGCCTGCTGATCTGAGTTGGGATGGGCTGTATGTGAGACTGCTCTGCTTTATATTTTTGAGCTATCCAGAACGGGTAAGCAATTTTCCTTTCTGCTATTTATTGAAGAATGGAGGTGCCTTCCATCACCTGCCTTACTTCAGCCTCAGAAACTCCTTGCACCAGCTGGTTGCTGTGTAAGGATCATTTCTACTGTGCTGTTTGGGAAAAATGAAGCTGACTTCTATACAGTTTGTCTAATTTTGTGTGGCAAAAAGCAACAAGAACATTTGCTAATTCTGTTTGCACTGGTTGCTCCCTGCAGCAGGGGCCATCCTGCCTGGCTGGGGAGAGGGCGTTGTTTTGCAGGGTGTTATCTTCCATCACTTGGGATTTGATATTTTTCGCAAGTGGGTGCAATCTTGATTTATACTGATATCCCCTTGTTTTTTTTTTTTTTTTCCCTAAGAATAGAATGAATCTATTTACCAAAAATGTGCAGCTGGTTGGATAGTTCTTCAGAGTGCTTTCTGTGGAATGAAGGCAGACCAAAATGGTAAAGACATAAATAATTGATTCTGTCCCACTGAAACCCCTGGACTTGTTCCCCAAGCCTGTCTTTCATGTAGATATATTATCTCACTGAGAATTTCTTGTCAAACTATGTTAAGTAAATAAGAGAGGTGAAATATCAGCAACAAAGCTAACAAATGGAGCCGAATGCTCCACTTGAAAGAACTGATCTAGCTGTTTACCATGCTAATCTGAAATGAAATGAAAATGTATGTTTTTCATCTTTTCAGACAACGATCTTCAAATACAGGTAGCTAAGGTCTTTAACAACACAGATTTATTTTTTTTTTCAAGAAAAACCCTATTGTGGAGGTATTTTATGTGTCTGTGTGCCTGGATCAGTGTGGAAACTGAAAAATCTATTATGTTGATAATCTTACCAGACTGAGCCCTTTATCATAATATATTTATGGTTTAATTTTCCTGTTCTATATGCACCCACCTAACTTTCTGATGCTGTGAAGGGGATGCAGACGCTTCTGCATGCTCTGAGGTTTATGCTCCCTTTGCCATAATGAAACCCTTCTCATGGCTGCTCCAAGTCTGTTCCACTGCTATCCTCATGGCCCCACTGTAAGCCCCTTAAGAAATCTTGGCAGCAACCAAACCAGTTAGTCTTTAGTAGTTAGTTATCAGTAGCATCTAATATTCGTTGAGTTCCAGTTAGTAATTTTCTGATATTTGGGGAGCCAGAGACTAACTGGGTGTTATTCTTTGCTTCACAGAGATTAAGCTCTATTTGCAGCCTGATCCCAGCAGCTTTCCGGAGGGAACATCCTCCCCAGACGGGCTGCACGCTGCTAATTACAAGGGAAATCCTGGCAGTGTCAAAGTCGGTGCCAAAACCTCCCTGATTGCAGCGATGCCGGGATCTCACCAGATGTCTGGATTGTTTATCCATCTGGGGGTTTCTTGCCTGGGTTGTTTGCTGGCCGGCCTTGACCTTCCTCGGGAGTCACAGCTCCTCTTCCACCCCCGTAGGAGAAGGGCTGTTTGTGACGCAGCTCCGTCCCCCAGCCCCAGCTCTGGCTGACGTATCTTTGGCGTTTTCAGTGTGTTACATGCAGAGAGGAAGAGAAGTGTCTCATCCGGCTGTGGCTGTCCTTGCCTTTCCGCTCCTGTCACCCAGACCTGGCACGGGGCTCTCCAGCGACCATCTGCCTTCAGCTCTGGAGGGAGCACTGCTCCATGCAGCGCCCGGACAGACAGAAAGATGGTGCGAGCCTCAAGGAACCTAGTTGTTAAGGAGAGACAGGAATATGCAAGTAATTTAATTTTTCATGCAGAACTCTGCTAGGAACTACTAGACTTTCCAAAATGTATTCCAAAGAAATGCAGAGGTAGATTCCCGACCGGCATTAATCAGTGCTGATTAAGTCATGAAGCTACCCAATTTCTGCCTGGTGAGTACTTTTCCTGTCATTGATTTATTGCCTTCCTTAGAAAAATAAGACCTGGGAAATAAAGAGTTCAAGTAAATTTGCTCAGTTACCCAGCCAACTGTTGACTGTGGTACCAGGGATAATAAATGTTCAGGGGAAATTCCTCGTGCACATTCATGCACTGAGGCCAAGAGCAGAGGTGTCCCGTGGGCACTCCAGACCCTCCAGAAGCTGGAGGACACAGTTCAGCTGCAGCAACACATTCAGGGCCTGGGAAGAGCAAGAAGAAGATGGGAGCAGGCTGCCCAAGCTCCCTGGACACCTCTGGGGCCACAGCTGATGACAGGTGCCTGCAGACAGCCTGCTGCACCTCTTCCCTCACTGGGGAAGAGGGAAATGTGCTTTTCCTCAGCCTGCCATGAGAATCCAACACTTGCTACCAGTATTCCTGCTGGTACCTGGCCACCAGGTGCTGTTTCTTTCCTCATATTACAACGAAACTCCTCAGTGTGTATGAATTCAGGCTTGCAGGCTTGGGCTGTGTGGGGGTTATTGTTTTCCTGCAGACACATGGCATTATGGTTAAGTCGCTGGATATGCTAACACCACCATCTGGATTTGTTTTTCAAATGACACCACATTATTTGTTAAATACTCTCTACCCCATCTTCTTTAAGATATTTTAAGGATAATTCTGCAGAGGTGTACACAGGACAATTCTTATCAGGTTTATTTGTTTGACTCACCTGTTTGCCTACAGCTCAATTTAGAGCATTTGTTGCATATTTTCATTAACCTGATATGACAAACTACGTTCATAAATGTATGAACTACACAGCATGAAGAGTACAGCTGCAGGAGGCCACCTGCTAGGGACAACATGTGGGACTTTCCAAACAACATAAATGTTTTGATTTTGGGGTATCTGTTTTATGACATTACCAATGGATCTGGGTCCTGCAGGAGCCTGTCACTTGGAGAAGACATTAGATCCTTTAAAGGATGTATATCACCCATTCCTGAGCAGTTACTAACACTTCAGAATTTAAGACAAGGTTAGCAAATCCATCCATTTGCTATAGTAATTTTCTAAGTATAAGAAGGACCTTTGGTTTAATATAACGGAACAAAGTAAGATAGCTCTACAAGATACAGTTAAATTGCAAGGAAGGGATTTCTTCACACATGGTCTTAAACACTGTCTCCCTTTTGCCTGTCAAAGGCACACAGACCCTTTGTTTCTCATCCTATGACTCAGCTCAGGATGAAAGTCCCTTGGTGTGCTGTAATGGTGTTTTAACACGGCCAGAAGAGGAGCACTTAGAGCTCTATTACCCAAACTGTGCACACACTGACCATACATTTGCTGTATCAGGTGTTTAATGAAAGCTGCCTTGGTACAAACATGAGCCTATTTGCTCGCCAGTGGCTCCTGTCACCAACCTCATTTAGTGACAATGAACAAGAAATTTTTTTTCTCCAAACTGGAATATTTACATATTTCAGCCCTGAGGCTCAGCCCACCCCACCCTTTACTCCAGATCTTTGCCTCTGCACCACTGCACTAAATAAATTAACAAGTTATCAACAAGACTGCCAGGCCACTATGGGCTCCCCATTACTGAGGCTGTCATTGCCACTCAGGGCTCTGCTGGAACGTGACAACTTCACAGCAGAAGGTCACTCCCCCCAGTCACTCTCTCACTGCTGCTTGGAGGCAACTTTTCTGAGAAATGATTTGTTATGGTAGAATCAGAGGCACATTTGTTAGTTAATTCATTCTGTAAAACTCAAATGAGATGAAAAACAAGCATAGATCTGACAAATGGCATTTAATTATGTCTGAGCCTAAAATTCATAATACATATTTATGCTGCCCTAAGTCATTTGCAGCCAAGGTCCCTTTTATTCTCATAACGGATTCCATTTGCTGATATGGGAAGAGGGTGTTGGTGATGGGTTACTCCATGTCCTTTCACTACTTTGTGCTATCCCCTGCTCTGAAGAGGCCATGGGCTTTCCCCAGCTTTACAGTGCAGCAGTTCTCTAGGTCTTATTATTCCATAGCCTGTGCAAGTAATCCAAAGAACTTATAGGTACCCAATAGTTTTATCTTGAAAGATGAAAATTTCTAATTTCTAATTTCTGACCACATCTTGTCTTTGACTTCTTTGTAGGTGTTTTTTTGAGGCTTTGGGTCTTGGAAGATACCAGGACTAGGACTGCATTAGGACTATGTCCCTGTCCCTACAACCTGCCACTGTCAGGAAAAGCTGTTTACTGCAGTGGAGGTGGAGCTGCCTCTACAGTGGTACAAGGAGATAGGGTTAGCACATGACAAGTAAAAACACGCTGCACTAATGGTGCAGAGGTTTGAGAGAATGTGCAAAGCACAGGCTCCTGGGAAATGGACATTGTCACATGTGGCTCATTAGCACACTGAAGCTCTGACCTAGCAAATATTTACATGCACTTAAGTGCACATTTGAAAGGGCTAAATATACACCTGCCCCCCCTTCAGCTGTCAGACATCTCTAGACTCTGCATTTGGTGCAAATGTCTTTGACTCAAAAACATATGCTGCAGTTTTGCTGAAGATGTAGGTGTATTTTTATAATGGTTTGGTGCTGTTATTGTAAAAGTAAGGGTTTTTTGAGTCCTTCTCTCAACATGTCACAGAGTATCCAACCAGCATCCTGAGCAATGTTTGACTGGAGAGATTTAGGAGGATTTTGGTCTTCTCCCGCTCTCCAGCTTCCTTTTCTCTCTGCAGAGCCAGAGAAATACTGCCCGTGACCAGGAGGTCAGCAAGAGGCTGCTCCTCCCCTGCTGTGAGCTCCCACTCCAGCCTGAGCATCCCCGCCCGTGGACCACCTCCACCACCAGACAGCAACCCCAAAGAGCTTCACCTGATCTCCTAAATGAGAGTCTCTGGGGACAATTGGCTCTGGCATCTCAGGAAGAAGTGATTTCACAGCTCCTGCCTGGCTGCCACGCCAGCTCTGCCTCTCCTGCCATGGGACTGCCAGCCTGGGGAGCACTTTTCACCCTCACTGGCATCATTGCTCTGCTGAGCACCCAGGCACCACCTCCTCCCCTCCCCTCTCTTGGCATGCTGCCACCCAAACTGGCTGGGGAGCTTCAGGGTTTTTTTGTTCTCTGGTGGGAAATTTCATGTGACCCTTTCAAGTGGGACAAGAACAGATATTAGATTTGTTGATGATGAAGTGCTTTTATCTGAGTTCAACAAAAGAGGTACAATGAAAAGATTGCAGCTGTTGAACAAAAGCACTGCACCTATTACAGAGTTCATATGCATTTACAAGTGGCACATCAGTGAAGGCTCTCCTCACCCTTGCAGATGTACCCTCCTTCCACAGAAAACTTGTTAATCTCTCTCTCAGCTCTGCCTGCTGTACATACCCTTGGGAAAATGTGGTGTTTGACTGTCTTGCCAGATCTTGCAATGATAGAACTGCTATTAGCAGGTAAAAACTACATGAAGGTGTTTTATCTAAGTCTTATAGGTCTCCTTGATGCAGGATGGGACAGCAAGTTAGAACACCAGATACCTCAGGTTATAATTAAATTCCAAGATCACCATTGCCATAGTGAATAGATGCTACTTTATGCATACGTTTAGAAAGACAGATAAATAAAGAGGTAGACAGAAAAATAGAAAAAGAAGATGGTAGATGGATAGGTAGGTGGATAGATTTCAGTCAGAAATAGAACTAAATTTGCACTTATTTTTCTGTGTGATAAAGTCACACAGCTACTAAAAAAGTATTTTCTAAAATTTAAGGTAAAAGATCAACTCTGTCATGAAGCAAGGAACTTGGCAATGGAAACTGAAAGGAGCCCCAAATTCCACATAACTGTTATCTGACATCATACAGCAACTGCACATGGTAGTAATGGCAATGGGGCATCTTTAACTAGAGAAAACCCTGACGAAATTTGTGGGCTTGCAGTCAGACAATCCTGCAAAAATAGCAAGTGTTAGCCCTCATGCCAATGAACCAAGCACATGGGAGTGTGATTGGAAAAGACAAATGCTTTGCAAACTCACCAAGGTGGCCCAGGCACTGGGTCAAGAGTCTGAGCTAAGAGTTAAAGAGAGCATGACCATCCCTGAATTCCTGCCCTGTGGCAGTGCCCAGCACAGCTGGCGAGTGCCAGAGCCCCACAAGGTGGCTTTAACTGCTGCCAGTTGGACTTTCCTTAGAGACACTCAGAGTCCATCCTGCTGGAGCAGAGGTTGTGTTGGCTTCCCTCTCCCCATGGCCCTTACTCAGGAAATGGAGCAGGCACCAGGCAGGCTCCACACTCTGCATGGCACTGGGTGTCTGCAGAGAAACGTGGAGCTCCTGGGCAGAGGAAGCTTCCCTGGCTCCTTTTTGAAGCCTCGCATTCATTTACAAAGTGATAATTACACTGGACAAGCAACAACCATTAGGATTAACTAATAATTTATTCCCAGCACCTTGTCCCTTTGTAAAGTCTCACGAACTTAATTTACATCCTTACATAGCCAAGCAACAGATTTCTACTTAGAATAAACCATGGTTTCTAACTTCTAAGCAACAAGAACATGTGCATTACTTCATTTAGGGTTTTTTTTTGCTAATCCTAGATTATCTTCAAGATCTTGAGAGCTGTTACAACATTCAGATTAAGAGTGCAGAACTCACCCTCTAGGTGCAAAGCCACAGGTCCCCTGCCCCCAGGAAATTAGAGGTGCCTTTCTCACCTTGCTGGATTCCAAGTGCAGAGCTCCAGGTGCACCATTGTGGCTCTGAGTTTGAGGTTTGGAGCACTTCTGTGGACAAGTGGTGTCATTCAGCAAAGCCTGCAGCAAAACCGATGAAATTTTTCATTGACTTCTGCACAATTCAGCATTTGCTTTGCACTGATGAATGAAGTAAATGTTCAGCTGATTACTTCATGCAGTTTCTACTCCCAATATTAAACCATTGCTTCATTCTCTATTCCTGTGCCCTTACTAAATAGTAGTAGATTATTTAATGGGATAACCTCATTTTCCTTCCCTATGTCCGGTGCCTTTGTAAGGCAGACCTGGAGTTGGCAGAAAAAAAAAAAAACAGGCACAACCAATGAGGTAGACCTCATTAGAGCAATAAGGGATTTTAGGCTCCTTCCTCATCCCAAGTGGCTTTGGCAGTTTTCTTTTATTCTTTAACATTGTATTATTTACACAGCTGCTCCACTAACTTTTTCTTGTTATAAGTTTATTTATTTCTTCCAATTTTTTTTTTTAATTTTAAGTTTCTCTCTTTAGATTTTAGAACAGCATTAATTTATTTTTACCACTTCAAAAATTATTTGCTTGTAATTAAACCCACAAATCTAATAGTGCCTAAATGTAAGAGTGACCTGTGTTTATGAGGGGGACACAGGAGCAGCTTTTGAAAGCTGAACCAAATCATTTCACGATCCATAATCAGTTTTTCGGGGTTTTCTATTATTATTTCAAGGACCAGGTGTCTCAAAAGGTATCATTTTTCTCACCAGCTTTTGCTAGATGTTTTAAAAAAGGCATTAATGCAGCTGTACAGGTTATAGCTGAGGGTGTGACTGCCCGCTGGATTTACACGCGCAATTACCCCAAAAGCACACAACCCTCCGAGACTCACACATGCAAAAAGCCTCTTGGCTGGAAAACTCTTGGCATGGATGCTCCATTTCCATATGCAGTCACACTGAATATGCATATACATTAGGTGCAGGAGCACACATACATTTTTCAAACTGGAGGCCTTGGTGTGAACCTAAAGAAGAAAAGACAAATTCTGTGAAAAAGGGGTTTAGGTCAAATTCAGTGAGCAAGGATGAATCTGCTGGGTGGTTCTCATGTGCCTTGTACCAATGCACATCATTTTCTGCAATTAAATATGCAAAAAGATGTGGATTTTTAGGGGTTTGTTTTATGCCTTTACATCCTTTGAAAATTTATAATCTTTAATTTTGCCTTTCTGATTCTAATAGATGAAAACCAACCCAATGTAAATTTTTGTCCAAAAGAGACAACTCAACAGAAAAAAAAGTGTTTCTGAGCATTAACGTGTTTGAAAATCAGGCAACCAAAGACTGTAAACATAGACTTAGGTGTCTGAATTTAGGCACCTATTTTTTAAAACCTTGGCTTTGAAAATAAAGTATCTGAATGTATATAGAGAATATAAATCACCAGTCACTTTTATTACATGTATGTTTATATAAAGACCTTAGAACACATTTTTAAAATGTAAACGTTCCTTAGTATGTTTAACTATGTGTCTAAAGAAGATGTAGGACAGAAAGAAAGCAAAATTTGACAAATGTTTCTGATCAATCCTGAAGAAATCAATAGGAATTCACTCACAGCATGATTTCATTTAACTTTCCATGCTAGGAATAGTAACCTGGCTTTCTGTTAAAGCAAAAGCATTCATACTTCTTAGAGATTTAATTCTCATGTCAACATGTATCAGGCAGGCAGAGAATGGTTTGGAGACTGGGAGGGGAAGGAGGAATGGATGGAAACACACGGAAATTGTGTGGACTGAGTTGTATGGTTGGGTGACTTCATTTCACCAAAACCAGTTTTTAATAGAAAACGGGGTTTTTCATTGAGATGCATATTTCCCTTCTCCTTTGAGGGAGCAGAAAGTGTCTGTTTCTCAAACCATCTTTTAATGTTTATTTGAAAAATATCTAACACCCGAGACTAGGAACAGCTTGGTAGGGAAAAGAGAGAAAAGCCATTGAGTCCTGACCACTGCATCAATTCCTTGGTGGGAGCCACAGCCTGGCTGCCTGGGGTGTCTCCCATCCCTGAAGCCATGCACCCCATAGCACCCAGGAATTTGGTATCCCCCTCATGCTCACTCTTAGTGTGCCACTGTAACACAAAAAGAAGAGGGGACAAGCCCAGGCAACAAGAGGATGAAGACGTGCAGCCACAGCTCTTGTGAATGAACTTGGAGGCTTTTTTGGCCAAAAGAGTAAGTATTTTGGTGCATAACTCAAATATCACAATAGAGCATTTTGTTTTGGAAATGTCATCATGGGTTTTTTTTTCCAAAAGTCAAGATTTGAGTGAAGAAAGCCCCCTGCTTTCCACCTTCCCAAGCAAAGCAAAACTGTTGGCACTCCAAGCTCCTATATTGAACTTGCTTCTACTCCCTTAGCAGACCAGAACCTTGCATGGTGTATGGAAACCAATGGAGCATTCAAACCCAGAGAACATCTGGTTTACAATATTTTCTTCTTGCTTTTTCATGGTTGTGGTCCTGGAAGCACATTTGGGTCCACAAATGCGGGTGTGCACGTATGTCTGTTCTTATTTATTCTAAATATAAACTGTTTTCTGAAAGGGCATTATTCATAGACAGATGAAAGAGCACTGTCCTTTTAGAAGTCTGGTTCAAAACCTGAAGTTGACACTGGGTGCCATATTGGACTAAAGCAAAGTGTGGAAAGAGTATTCTCCAAATTCTGAGAGAGTCCTGGTTGGAAAGTTATGGGTAATAAAAAAGATCCCAGCTTTGCTGCTTCATTGAATCCCCAGTTATATATAAAGCAGATGTCATCTTTGCAATATGAAACGTGTAGGCTAAGAAACTCTATCAGCCAGTGACATCTGAGAGTGACATTGCTTTGAAATGCACCTTTCTATCTGTGTGCACACAAAATTATGTGTGCTCACACACACACAGTCTATGTGGCTCAAACACAATGATTTATTATGATTTTTTCCATCAGGAGCCAGATTTGACTGACCATAGAATTAATACAAAAAAAAAAGACAAAAAAAAATGTTTTACTTTCAGGCTGAACTGATGAGTGAGTCTGCAAACACCACAAAATCCAGTTTCAGTCCAACAAGCTGAAGAGGCTCTATTATTATGATCTTTATTTTCATTATTTTTGTGGGCAAGGTATGAAGCAAAATAGCTGTGTCTGTTTAGCTGCCTGAACAATAGAAAAGTTTATGCAGCTCTTGAGCTGAAATGTTTTTGACAGTTTTCAATTTTAGTTCTTTTGATTTGGTAAGAATACTGCAAAAATATGATTTTGAAAATCACCAGTTTCATGCTTTATTCCTTTCTCAAAATTAGACTATATTGTCCAACTCCTCTTCACTTACTGTGTCTGAGGGAATCCTAGAAAATAGCTGGGAAGAATCAGTGCTGGGCTGTTGCTTAGAAACTGCCTGAGTTTCTATAATATTGCCTGATGTAATAGTTATATTGCCCACTTGCATCTGTTAACAAGCAATACAACAGAATCCACAGGTACCAATAAAGAAACAAAACTGGAATTCATTACTTTCCTTGAAAATTCATCAGTGCTTTTTCTAGCTTGGCAAAATGTTTTTCTCAGGTGCTAATTAATAAAATAGGAGATGTACTGCCTCTACATATATCTATTTTATTTAGATTTATTTATTTTGCCCCAGGGAAAAGATATTGTTAAGAATGTCGTGTGTTATTATAATTACAATTTTGCAATGCCATAGAAGGGTACGAGGTATGAGCTGTGGTTCTGTGGGATTTTCTTTGCTGAGAGCTACAGTGTGGCAGTATGACCATTTTCTCAGTGTGTTTTAAAGAGAAGTAATATGGGTGCCTGTGTAAAATCAGTAGGACAGGACATTTCTGATGAGTGCTATTAGCAGACTCTCAGCAAAGCCCAAGCAACAGATGAACTGTCTTACCTTAGTAGTGTCAGCATTCCCAAATCCAGGGGTGTAAAAAAGCAGATGCAATGATGAGAGCAACGAGATGGACTCCACAACCTCTCACGTGAAAATTATTTACTTCCCTATTAAAAAAAAAATTAAAATCAATTTTTAAGGTACAATAATGAAAGATTCTCTCTTAAGAACAAGGACTACAGTCTTTCCAACGAAAGCCAAGATGCAAACTCACATAATTGCTGATGCTGGGGTACGAGGAAAGCACCTGAGAGTTAAGTGAACTGGCAACACTTTGCAGCCAAAGCCCCAGCAGCTCACTCCTCACTTGAGTGATACCCAAAGGTCAGCATAGCCACTGGATACACACCTGTTCAGTGCTCTGAAGAGTCCTATGGCCCTGCCAAATAAGAGAGATGTTTCACTTGTGTACACTGTCCTTGGAGCACATGCTCACTCCTCACGTGGGAGTTCCACGCTGCCGTGGATACAGCTCCTTTTGCAGGCTGAAGCACTTTTACAAGCCCACCCCCAGAAACTGGCTTCTTGCATTTCCAGGAGACATAATAAAATGATTGCAGCCCTACCCTCCGTTATGAAGTGTGGGGGAAAGCACAGGAGGAGCTGTAGGGAAGAGGAGACTCCGTGACAGTTACTTTTTGTAAGTAAATCTTACCCACGGGAGCGCGGCTTACTGCTCAGATGGATCACATTTGGCTCTACCTGGGGGCCTAGATTTGTGAGGGAAAACAGTTTAAACTCCTGGTTTGCCATTCCACTTGCTCTCAGCAGGCAGAGGAATTGTGCTGGAGCGCAGCACAAGCTGAGGTTGTTCGGCGACAACAAACGCAGGGGCGGACGCTCATCGCCAGGCGTGGGGATTTGGGAATGCAGCTCACATTAGTGTTAATGGGAGTTACACGCGTAAATCCCTGCCCTTCAACATGATAATACATAATATACCCCTTAATTTTTAATTCACCAGGGTCTCAATTTTAAAGCATTTTCATATAGTTTGTCCTAATTATAATCATTTTTAATGACAGCTTAAAAATTTCACATGACTGTCTTATCACATACGGTACTTAATTTCTCAAGTGAACAGTTTCCATGTGGTGTATTCTGGGAATTTTGAGAACTAAAACACTAAGGAAAAAACTACTTTGTATAATCAAATGAGATGTTATTATTCCACTATGTTTTATATACACTGGAACAGAGTTTCTCACAGTAATGGTGACCATTTTGAAAAGTACCTAAAACTGAGACAATTTTTTGGTTTGGAAAGTTTATGGCTTAATCTCAATCTCATGGACCAGGGCCTTTGGTCTACCTCTCATGGCCAGCATTAACGTAAATTAGTAGCTAATTATTAGTTAGTTCAGGCTTTGGGGAGGTTTCAGCCTATAAGTAATTTTTCATTTTCTATAGGACTTGATAAACTCTGAATATACAGCTACAACATCACTATTTTTATATTAATACATTATCAGTATATTAGCATTATATGTTATTATCTCATTCTACAATAACATACCTATATATTACTGTAGTATTATATATAATATAAAATATATAATGAATGTATTAGTAATACATGAATCTATTCATTATATTGACATGCAGCAGGCAAGCACTCGCACACTGAATGGGAAGGACAAACGGCCAAGTTTAGAGGACAGCCACACACCCCGTATCAGATGTTGGCCTTGCCTTCAGCATCTCAAGGGGCAGGTAAACCAGTAATTACTGGAGTAACTGGTCTTGCATCACACACATAACAGAGGACCATGTGCCATGAGCATCCAGAAACGTGCCAAGGACCTGCCCCACCATTCCATGTGTCCCACAGAGCATCCCCATACTTGCCTATTGGAACCCAACCACAGCAGCCATGGACACAATTACAACAGCAACGCCTGCATGTCCCATTTGAAGCATTTCCCTGCTCTTCATCCAGGCCTTTTGAGTTCTCTTATTTCAGTTTCTTCAACTAATGGTTTTCTAGTTTGCCTTCATGTTGACTAAACCAAGTCCTGTTTCATTTTTAGCTCTTTGCTTTCAGAGGGAGCAATATATTTTTTACTACTTACAGGTATAGAAAGGGCCACTGCCAGAAAATACATGATGAAATAGCAGGCAAAGATTTCAAAACCCACCTAAGTGACTTAAAAACACAAGTGCTATTTTCAAGAGTGATAGAGGGCTTAGACACCAAGCACCATGTTTAGTAATAGATTTTAAAAAGTAATTACCTACCTATGGAGAGCACGTATGACTTTAAAAAAAATTCTCAACAATTAGCATTAGTAATTAATAATATTTTAAATATTTGATTTCAGCTGTGCTCAAGAAGTCATTTGTTTAGTCATGGGAGAAAACACTCCTGTATGCCCTGAGGTTACTAGATTTCTTTGGACATCCTCATTCTGAACAACTTTGGAGTGCAAATAGGACTTGGTCTTTTGTTATGAGACTGTTCTTGAAAGTTTTGCCTGAAAACAAACTTTGTCCTGCAGTTAAATTTTGGATGTGTCTACCTTGCTTTCCATTAGTCGGAAAGAAAGGAAGTGGACTTTATCTTAAACCACACAAAAATGTTGGACTGCACTAGAATGTCTACGTCCATGTTTTATATATCCTCTAATTACTGAACAACCATGACTATTGAGGGAAATAACTTGCCAAATTAGTAGCCTTCAAACTGTCGCTTTTTATAAAGAGTAAATGATAAAAAGAAATGTAGCACTCATTTGTTAGTCATTTTTATGGGTAGCTTTAATCCGTTTTGTGCATAGACTCCAGTTGTTGGTATTGTTTCCACTAAAAGAAAAATAATTTGGCTGCTGCTGCAACATTTTAAGCTTTCACTGTTACTATAAAAACAATCCCCAGGAGATTTTTTTTTTAGTCTCCTTGTATTGCTGGTTTGCAAGGACTTAGGAAGTAAAAGTTTAAAACGGCCTGGTAACAGACAAATCACTTTTAAAAGCCAGCATTGTACTGGCCTGGGAGTGCTACAGGAAAAACTACTTTAAAAAAAAAAAAAAAAGGAAAATGCAACAGTACAAAAGCTAAGCAAGCCTAATTATTTTTTAAACAAATATATGGAGGTCATCTAAACTATGAATGCATGAGAGGCCTTTTCCTACATGTGAATTGTCAGATCCATGCTGGATAGGCATCCAGGCAGAGCTCGGCTTTGTAACGCTGCTCCCAGTAGGAAGGCATCTCAGCTTTTGAGTAATGTACTTTAAAACAACAACGTACTTTTTCTGAAAGCATTAAGGGTGAAGTTTTCAAACTGGGGTACCTAAAGATAGATCTGTCTTGTGACAGCACAGAGCTATCTCTGGTCAAGAGTTTTGGTGTAGCCTGGGGCTTTTTGGGTAGGTGTGTTAAATAACAGATTTTCAGCGACTGCAGCTAAAACTTTGTGATTTTCTAATTTTGGTTGAGAGATTTGTCTGTAATGAAAGTGCTGCCTGAGGTCTTCAAAATATTTCAAATAAATAGACAAGGCTTTTCAGTGGAGTACAAGAAAGAGAGGAACAAAAGTCCCACTGGGATTTAAAGAGATTTGGGTGTTCAGCTCCTACAAACTCCCTTGAAAATCCCAGTCCTCTTTCGTAAATGACGGCTGAATCTCGACAGATTTGGTGGTTCATTTTGGCTCGTTGTCTGCATCCGCTCAGGCTGGAAGCTGGCCCGGGAATTTCGTTAGACCATGAGAAGTTTCCAGGAGAGTTTTCAGCTCTTGGTTCCCAGGTATCTGAGGCTCTGCCACTTCCACTTCCCCCAGCCAGAAAACGCAGAGACGTGCAACCGTTTGCGAAAAAGGCTGGCCAAACCCTTTCTGAATCAAAGGAATATTCATGTTTTGGATCAAAGACTGGGGGAAGGATTTGACTAGCTCCTGCATTCTCTGTCCTGTGCTGCCAATGTCTGGTCCTAAATTATATCCATTGGCCAACTTAGAACATCTTATTGAGGTTATTTTTTAGCACAAGTAAAATAAATAGTATCAGGTTTTGATCCTTAGGAGGAACCATGCAAAACCGTTCTTTAGCATATCTTGTTTTTAAGACTCCAAGTCTCCATTTTCAAATCACTGGGTCTAGAGCCAGGCTCCAAAATATATCTTGACGCATGCAGCCAAGGAATCATCTTTCTATGGAAAACTGCTGAGCACCTGCTGCTGCTCCTCCTGATGCCCTTCTCATGGCAAACTAAGTCACTTCTGCACGGGCCAACCACCTCCATCTGGCCTCAAAGAACTTTCCAGGACCTGAGAGCAACTGAGGAAGGCTCAGCCCTAGACATCAGCATGGATGCCTTGGGCTGGGGTGGCTCTGGGAGCTCTAGCTGTGGTCCAGGCACGCAGCTAGAGCAGAACAAAAAGACAATCACTGTGTCAGAGGGCTCACACTGGATGTGCCAGACTCCACATTACACTCTCAAAAGGCTAAAACAACGCTCCGTCAATTAGCACGTGTAAAGCCCTCAGCTATTTATGTCCTAGGAAATAGCTTGGATTTTATTATTTTTGGGTTAAGCCATTCCAAACGGCAAAGCAGCAGTTATTTGTCTGCCATCTATTGATGTGCTGTCTTGATCTCTAATCGAGGCCGAGGGGGATACATTTCCACCTTTAATCCTTCAAACTTTCTAATGCTTTCATGTACAAATGTATACAGTAACTTGGCATTAGCATTCCACAAATATGCAAATTGTCTGTCAGATTGGACAGGCTGCATGCATTTGAAGTTGTGTTGACAGCCTACAGAAAAAAGACATTCTCAGCTCAAACATGAACAAGATGTTTATATCCCTTTTCCCTAAAAACATACATTTTATGTTTTAAGCAGAGATGGGAGCAAACTGCAAAATTTGGATCAAGACATCTTTTGCACCCATAAAATTTGGGGATGTCTGCATCAGGGGATTTTGATTCAGCTGGCTCTTGGAAAGGGGAAATTCAGCTCAGATCTGGCTTATGTTCCAGCCTTCACAAAATACAGTGGGAATTTGCACATGAGCCTCTGTTTCCAAGTAGGTTAACGCATAAAAGAAGCGGCTCAGAAGGTGTCATTATATTCTAGTGAGCTTTGCAGTTGGTGGCAACAGCAGTTACCTGACAAAGTACCATCTTGCCAGTCAACAGAAAAGGAAGCTGTAGCATCCTTCCTGGCCCAGGGAAAGAGAACCAGAAACAGCAGTGGTGGGAGCTCATGGAAGCTCATTGTGCGGGGGGCACTGACAGGCACAGATGCAAAAGGCATGGGTAGATCAATCTAGGCATCCACCTCCAGAATTCAGCCCCTCAGAAGCTCTTATCTGGGGGCTGCAGAGTCGGCAGACCCTCCAATGGTATCAACACATGTGGGTGTCTGTGTGAACCCAGATGAACTTGTATTCTTTTTTTAAGCACACGCCCCATATCATGCAGACTCGTAAAAGCAAGGTGTTTATCTCCCTGACTTCAACAAATTTCACAATCCAAGAGTTTTGTCAGCAATGAATGTCGTCTTTGACTATATATTTCCAAGTATTTTAATTCAAACAGATCTAGTACACAATCTTAACTAACTACTTCTCTAGGATCCCTGCCTTGAAATGAAGGACTGAACTCTCCCCTTTTCTTCCAGCCTACCATGAGGGTATAGCAAACTAGATGTCTATGGCTCTGGCATACTTTCTGCTCCAGTGGAATATTATCCTAAATTGTGACTCGACATGGGAAAAAAAATGCTGTTTAATGCTGTTTAATAAGTGACTGCATTGAGAGATCTGATTCAGACAAAAACCTTATCTAACAGATGTATTTTGACACCCTGCATCTGGACATCCTGTATAAACTACCATAAGGTCTGGAGCAAGTTTTTGGTACAGAGGCTTCTTCTGCAGCTCATCGAAAAATTAGTTTCAGTGGTAAGGATCCATTGAAGAAAGCAAGAAATATCCCCATGACGTCAAGGCCCCAGGAAGCTAAAGAATCTGTGAAGTAATGAGTCTCTTTGGAGCACAAGTTGAAATTCTGTCAATTAAAAATCTTTCTTGTAGCAAACCGCAGATGATTTGAAGGAGTGGAAAGTTGAAAGAAGGAAGATTTAGAACTTTAAATACATTTTATGGAAAACACTAGAGCTTTCCTTACTTCACTGTCAGAAGACTGAAGGGAAAACATTAGACTCAGGTTCCTCCAGCAGTCACCAGCTAATTTCCTGTGGCTGTATAAGTTGGCATGCCCATGACACCACAGAAGCTCAGATACCAACTACCTTGGCTCCTGCTGGAGCTCCCTGGGGATCCACTCTTTACTGAGCAGTTCCCACAAACCCAGCCCTAGCAACGTCCTGACTCATTCTCATCTGCAAAGCCTGTTCTTTAGGTTTTCCATGTGGCAGGGAATGTTATGAAGCCAAGAGAGCTGTGGACTCACTGGTTGCCTTCTGGTACGCATGCACCGACCAGATTCTGGGTCATGTGCCAGAGCTGTCTGTGAGACACTGAGCTCTGGCCAAAGACCCTCACTTCATATTCCAGTTTGGTGAATGCCAGGTAGCTGTTAACTTCATTGGGCAGTCAAAACTACTATCACTAGGCCATCAAGCACAAAAAGAAGGTCACTTCATATTTCCCAGGAGAGCCCTGGAAGGCTGGAGCTCCTCAGTGTGCCCCAGAGAAGTGGGAGAGCTTGTGAAGCGCTTGTTGGATTTATGGAACTCAATCTTAAGTTATGCCAGCCCATATTTTAGCAGCCATTTCAGAGGCCTAATTCTCTGGTACGGATTGCTTGCCAGCAACAACAGCGCTGAAAAGATCGGCAGCATCCGATGGAATACCTTCAAAGGATGTTCTTCGACAGCTTCCCAGAAGTACAGAAAGGACAACTGGTGCCAGAAGAATGGCTCAGAATAGGAATGAGAAACCTAGCTGTAAAGAACAATAAGTGTATCAGGAGCCTGGTCTGACAAACAGGACATAATCACTTGCAGGAGGAGGCCTCGGTGCTGCTGCACTGACGGTGATTCCTGTGGTCTTCAGGAGAGTTGACAGCAGGAACTATGCCTTTGCTTACTTCGTACAAGTAGATAACTCAGCAAGAGCAGAGCAATCATTTGACAGAGGCCAGATTCAGAAGGCATCTGAAATGTCTTTCTTTAAAGATAATCATGTTAAGAATCGAAAGGGGTCTAATGTTAGAGACTTGCCTTTCAAATGCAACAAATGATTATACCTGTCAAGATTTATGGACAGATTTATTTATGTTGACAGAGGGACCACTAATAGTTTGACAAATGAGAAGTCTTGACAGATACAACAGATATGTTCAAGTATATTTCCCCCTGTTTGAAATAGGAAATGAGTGAGTTATGACAAGCCTGTAATGTATATTGATACGACTTTTCCTAGGCTCCTTCTACAGAAGTAGATGCATTCTACAGTGCTGGATACTGATCTGGAAAGCCAGTTATAACCCTAATCATCAGTGACCTTCCATCAAGAAAGTATTTAAAATGGCTAATTTAGAGAAAACAGGAAGGAAAGCTTTTCCAGGTGGTGCTCCTGGATGGAAAACTTAACTTCCAAAGTAAGGCAACAATCTAGAGGAAAGAAATATTAGGATCTCAGGAAGCTTTATATTTAGAATAATTGCTAGCCAGGGACTTTTCATGTAAATTCACAGCAAACCTAATACTTCTTCCCAGCACGGAATGCCAGGCATCATTGTACCATCGAGGCTTGTGGTCAGCTCCAGTCAGGAAAGATCTATCCCAAGGACTGCTGCAGTCCTGCAGCAGGGAACAATTCCATGCTAAAACCCCATTCAAGAAAGGTATAGAAAAGCTATTGCTATGCATTAGCATCTGATCAAAGGCCAGTCCAACAAACAAGACACCAACAGCTTCAATGGACTTTGCCTCAGGCTCCGAGATCTTTCAGGAGTTTTATGTAGGATCGTGCAACCATTACATCCCCAGCTGTGAAAGATAGAGCAACCTGTTAAGTGCTGCTCTACCATGCAGCAGCCTTTAAATGCTACTTTCATTTCACAGACAGTGACTAACTCCTCATTTAAGTACAAGAATTCCAACCTTCTCACAGCATGGAAGCTCTGGACAATGCAATCGAGGAGAGACTGGAGGAAGAATCCCACTCTGTTGCTCCAAAGGCTGCCATCCTCTCCAAACTGGGAGTGTGGTAAACGTTGATGAAGCAACACTTGGTACCAGACCAGTGTCTGTCATTTGCTGTTGGTTTGGCTGCCAGACCCACATTTTCAAACAACAATGGGACAAATTACCACGTCCCCCAAGGCTTTACAACAAACACAAACAAGCAATTAAACAAACAAGTGCTCTTGTCACTCAGCAATTAAAGCATTTCCTGATCCCTTAATAAAAACTGATCAAGTTTCCACATATTAATGTGACTTTGCACACTGGATCACTTTATCACATTAAGAACCCATCCCGTGTCTTTGGCTGATTAAAGTCAATCTGGCTGCCCTCCCTGGAGATCCCCCCAGGAAGGGGTGGGGAACAGCCATTTTTGAACCAGGAGTATGTCTGACATTGAAATGCATTTAACTAAAGCACAATGGGTAATGTTGTTCACGCAAAAACATTTTGGTGTTTCAAAAAACCATTAGAGGGCATCAGGGGAGGACTGGAGTTTTGAAAAAGAATGAACCTTGACAGGCTAAACTAACTATTGCTCTTTCACCAGCATACTCACTTGCCTGGAAAACTCCAGAAGGCCTATTAATTATTTTGGGGTTGTTCATGAAAGTCATCTGAGCTGGCAATTGCCAATCGCATCAGTCTGTGACATTCCAGGGGCCGACAGTGCCATCTCCTTTATATAAATCTGTTAAATTACTAATATACTGAAGTATCTCAGCTTAAAACCCGCTCTCAGTCTCCTTTATCAATTTTGCATCTGGTTTTCTCTGAGGTTGAAAAACAAAGCACACCCCAAACACTTACCTCCTTGCCAGTCACTTTGTGCATGCTGTTCTTTGTTTAAAAAAAAAAAAAAAAAAAAAAGAAAGTCTGCTCTGTAATTACCAGACACAACCGTGGGAGTGGTTAATCTTTTAAAGCAACATTATGAATTATAATACCAAGTGTATACTTCATTGTGGTAATCCTGCAGTAATGCAAGCAATATTAGCACGTTCTGGGAGGCAGAGTACTGCCAGGGGACCAGGGATGCTTGCAGGAGAAGAAAAGGGGAAGATTTCACAGTAATGAAAACGATGTTGTGTTCAGTCCCACAAGCTAAAAACAAACTAAATATTTATGATAAATGAAAAGAATAAGGAGGATTATGGTGTCATTCACTGTAGAATAAAATATTACCTAATCTAAACATTTACATAAACAGCAGAAGGATAATGCATGCTGAATTTAGATGGTTCAAAGAGAGGAGGAAATTAACTGTAACAACAACATAAGTGTTGCTGTGCACAGTGGTGGGTGCTCCTGGGGCTCCTCACCTCTCTGTACCACAGAGCCCAGCACTGCAATGGCATTTTGGGGCTACCAGACCTCAGATTAGAAAGAACAGAAGACATCTTCCTGATCTGTGATGGAAAAGCGTCCAACTCCATCCAAGGAGTTTTCTGGTGTAGACCTCTACCACCCGAAGTGAAAAAAAAAAAAAAAAACAAAGACATTTCCTGACAGTGCTGGCAGGCTCTAAGGGGCTATCCCAAAAGGAGATGGAGCCAGCTGAGACGGGGTGTAGGCACCTGAATTCCACCTACATCCCCAGGTCCACCACTGCTCAGCTCTCATGGCAGCTTATCTGTTTGCTCTGCCACATTTTTTCAACCATTTAGCTCCCTGGTGTCTCAAGCATGGCTCCAGTCAGACCCAAAAGCCTCATCTGGATGGAGCTGCCAGGCTCAGCACCTGCCCCTTCCTGTGCTACCTGATGGGCAGTGCCCAAACTTCAGGCTCTCCTCAGGACACAAAATCTGAGTTCACGTCCCTCTTGCATGAAAATAGCTGTTAAACCATTTTTCTCCAATGCTAGCTTCATCTAGCCTTAATTGCTCTCCATTCCCATGAGTCTTTCAGGACCCTGGCAGTACCTCGAGTCCCACTGAAGCCTTAGGGTTTGTTCTGGGCCAGATGTCTGTAGACAGGTAACTCCCTGCAGGATTGTGGCTAAAGTCTTCTGAATGCAGTGGTGAAGCCATTTAACCACATCTTTCTGCAGCTGAAGCTGAAGCACAGCTCTGTTTAAAATCATCTTCATTCAAGGCTGAGTTGATTAATTAATTATATAAATTTTCCAGTTGGAAACCCTTATTCTTTTTTGCATTTGGTTTGTACTGTGAAGTGGAAAATAATGCATAATAGGGAATAAACTATAAAAATTGTCAGTTATTAGGTAACATCTGAGGTAGCTTTTGTCAGCATCCTAAAGAGCATAGTCAAGTGTAATGATATTTCTGAAGAATTGGAAACCTCCTAGAGAATCCCATTGCAACATTATGATTCTCCAATAATATTTTTAAAACAATTCAGCAAACTTATGAAAACAGGTTTTTACACAATGTTTCCTAAGGATCAGTCTAGAAAAGTAACCCTGTAGAAATAGCATTGTAACAAAGTACATACATCTGAATATTCAGCAAAAGGGATCACTTAGAACCATTGAGGCACTTTTGGACTGAAGAATGCCAACACGAGGGAGGACACTGAGTCACTCTGCTGTTCTCCCAGACCTAACTCAAAGCCCATGACTGAGGTTATTTTGCATACAGACCCAAACTGG
>VZSE01011740.1:3157995-3440495 GCA_013398275.1 Promerops cafer | reverse complement strand
CACCACCAAGCCAACTCCCTTTACAGCAAGGGCACAGCAGCTGATTTGCATACCTTAGGGGTACATTTTATAAGCAATGGGAGGTGATTTAGCTGCGTGACTCCCATTGTTGTTAATGGGAGCTGTACAGCTAAATGATGAAGCGTTGAAAATGCGAACTCCTTAATATTTCAGTTGACTTTAATTTTTATTTTTGAGCTAACACAGTTAATTAGATGGTATTTTCCTAAGGTATGTCCTTAGCAAAGTGCTATTTATGAGCTAACTTAAAAACCCATTCTGCCAAATAGAAGCATAAACAAATATCTATCATGCCAAAAAAATGCTCTACATCACATGCAAGTACTTTTAACCATGGCAATAAAAGCCTTTAGTGAGTTCCTGCTATCTCTAAGATTACTCGCTGTAGGCTGGTGCTAATACAGCTTTGTCCTAGGCTGGCTACATGGGTTTGGAAATGAATGCTTGTACCTTTACCACAAGCAAGAGTGAGGACACAGATTTTGTACTTATTGGGCTCTCATTGCTTATTTCAGAAATCTGCAAAATATATTGCCCTGAGATAAATCTGTGGAACTGTATTAGCATTAGTGATGACACTGATTTAATTTTTATTCTAAACTGATGAATCGATCCCCAAACTGTGCCAGGACCCACCTTCCCAGAGCTGCTTGGGTGTACTGGTGTTTCGCAGACAGCTGCTCTGCAATTTGCCCTCTCTTCCCCACATCAATACAATGCCCTAAAATGAGCACTTGCTTTCATGGATTTTATTCTTTCCATATCATTCTTGACTTCTGCCACTTTTGTCCTCAGTTTATTCCCATCTCCTTTCCCCCTCTCTGTTGGTGCACTGTCACTCTCTCAAGACATGGATGCAATATCTCAGTTAAAGATTTTCCTCTTTTCAGTTATTTCCACCCTGCAGCTCAATCATCCTTTCCTATTTTTAAGTGATTTAATTCTCACATTTCAGTTCATCTATCCCATTTCTGACAATAATTTACCTAACAGCATCTCTTCATTCCAGTTCTTCGTGCTGAATTCTGTTCTTGCAACATGCTGGCATTCTCAGCTTTTACACCCAATGACACATCAGCAGTGAACTCCACAGGGCTAAACACAAACACTTTCAAACCTTTTTGATGAGCACTGAGCTCTGGAGTGAGCACACAAATGAAACTCCCTCTGAAACAGGTCTTTACACCTTCTGGCACATGCCCAAAGTTTTAAACCCTACTCAAGAATATTACCAAGTATTTCATGCACTTGGGCCCACAGAAAAACAACAAATAGTCGTCTTTTGTGAGCTGCAAATAAAGATGCAAGTAAAAGAGCAAACACCACAAAACTGAGCCATGCAAATATTTCCAGCAAGACTTCAGGCAATTGAACACGAGTTGTATTCAGCCGAGATGTCAGATCTGAAAACCATCTCAGCGTGGTGCAAATGGCCTGGTTTTTCTTTTTGATTCTTATTGCTTTAGTTTTGTTTATTCTTATGTAACCTGTCAGCAAAACTTACTCTGCTCCTGGACTGTTTGTGGTCCCCTGATATCGAGAAGGACAGCTTTGCTTCTGCTCCTGCCTGGTGCAGTTATCATATCCACCTTCGTTTGCTGGGCTGGAATCCTGTGCCTGTCTGTGTGAGTGGCACTAGTCACATTCAATAACACTTTGCTCTTGCATTCAGGCCTCTCTTCTGCACAGCCTTTACAGGCATGTTTACATGCCTCTGACCAGAGGGATTTAGGTGGGTGCCATTAAATCCGTGCCTGATGTGTTTGTGCAGGAGGTTTACACGGCCCAGGGATGCTGGGTGTGGGAATGGCAGGGGCTGCAGCGCACGTGGAAGGCTACAGACCCTCAGGGAATGTTAATTGAAAAGTCACATCAAATGCACAGCAGGTGGTTGGGACTGTAATGGTGAAAAATCAGCTCAACGAGAGGCAAGTGAGCTGCACAGCTGCCACTTTGGTAATTGGGGGTCCCTGCGGGGTGGCTGAGGGGTTGCTGAATTAGGGACAGGCAGGGTTGGGGCTGGGACGTGGGGACCAAGCACTGTCCTGGCAAACCTGCACACCCAGGTGACTCACACTTCTACCTTTTCATCAGCTTGTCTTTGAGGTTTGAGGTAAAAGGACATACATGCTACGGGATTTTGACATGACTCAGGGCTGTGGTTGCCCTCAGGGTGTGCTCCTCCTACAAGTAAAACTGAAAACTTCCTCTTTGCAGAAGCAATCGGAGTCCTTCCCTGTTGCTGCCTTCTTCCATCAGCTGGATGGCTGCCACTGCTCACTCTTCCTCCTGGAGCTTTCCTTCCCCCATTCCCAAAAGCTTTTAAAAGCAAGCTGCACATTTATATTTTGTGCACAGCAGAAAAAAAGACCTTCCACTGTTTCCTCTAAAGGAAGAAGTGTCTCATTTTTGAACATGATTTAATTTTATGTAACTTTTACCTTTCCCTCCTCTTTTGTCCCTATGTTTCTTGACACAAAAATACTGGTTTTTACAAGGATTGTGTAGATTTATTGAGTTCAAGGACTGTGAGATTCTCTGAATCTGAAACTGCCTTGATGTGGAATAAAGGAAATAACTAAGAAACATGCCACAGCCTTTTTCCTCCCTTTCCATGCAGCTTTCCTAATAAAGCAGATGAGAGAGATTTTGCTTACAGCATTCACAGATGTCACAGTGCTCCTAACCCTCTCCCTGCCCAGGAGCTGTAAGCAAGGACACACGAGTCACATCAGAGGCCAGCAACACTTCTACCTGATCCTGCATTCCCAGCTTGCTCCGTGCCTTCCTGTCAAAGGTGTCAGATTCCTGATAGAAGTATTTGTAAACAAAGCCTGACAAAACTCCTAACTTTGCCTGGAGCAGTGCAGCATGAGCATTACAGTCATGGAGTGAAAGCCTCAAGGAGGAGCAGACACGTAGTTGTAACCCACCCCATGGCACCGAGCTGTGAGCAGGGGGGGAGCAGCATTCAGCTGCTCTGTGTGCACACACCCCACACTTTTCCTTCTCTTTATCAGTGTCTAATTGAATTCCTGTCAACCTGAACAGAAATCCATACTTGTTGCAGGCAGTAAATAAGGATGTGTTGGAAAATGAGGATGAATGAGTTTTAGCCATGGGTTGAAAAAGAATACACGCAGGGTAGCTGAATTATCAGAAAATTCTCAGGTGCTATTTGATGGCAAATGATTTTAAATGGCAGATCATAGCAATGACATCAAGATGGAATTTTTCAATGCAGAATTAATCCAGAAGTGGTCTAGTCAGTATTTTCTCTGTATGTGACACTCCAGTTGATAGTACTGGGTTATATTAATATTGCTTTTCATAGAAGCATTTTTGACTTTTTAGAAGTGCCCCTTGATAGCCTGCAACTAGGAATTCCCTGGAAATGCCTTCCTATAGGAATTTAGATATCTTTGATATGAAACACTTTAGCCCTTGTTTGGAAACAGAGGTGGGAAACACTTGTTACCTAACACCAATTACCAGAAGACTGCACCTCTTGCAGCCAGCACTACAGCACAGATCTGTCTCTGCATTGTTAGGCTACTGACACAACACTTTTAATCACATTTTGATTAAAAAGAACTGCTTAACCTAAATACAGAATGGGAAAGAGTTTCATCATTTCCTTGATGTTTTTGGTTATCTACCCAGGTTGAATAACTTTGGGTTTGGTGGTTGCTGTGCCTAGAGCTACACATAGCATGGTTTTCCAAGTAGTTTATGAGATCAACCATTCTTTTAGAGCTGACACCTTCCATCCAGCAGCATAAGCCCATCTCACCTCCTTGCTGTCCCTGGGAGCCTGATGTGCTTTGGGAGTGAGGGTATGGAGAGGGTGGAGGTGGCTGCCTGCTGGGTAATGGCCTCAGCTGGGCCATTCTGGATGTGGCCCAGGGACCTCACACACTTATGGCCACCACCAGAAGCACCCACAGAGAGTGATAAGTGTTATAGTGCAGCATAATCCACCCTTCAGCCTCAATGAGGAAGATGGGATCATACTGCCTTCCATTCTCAGATAATAACCATTTCATGGAGGCAGTTACAAGACCTATTTATAGGGATGATTTTAGCTGCCATCTTTATCCTTAACAGGAAGGGACTGGTGCTTTGGACAGGTGGCAATTTTATGCTACTCACCCACCTCTGTATCTTTTTATCTGAATGTGCACTATGTGGTTATGTTTCCATTTGGATGACTTTCATGTTCTTTAGGTGGCAAATGTTTTATAAAAAGTGATAAAGAATAGGAAGAGGTTCAGGTAGAAACTGAACTGAAACCAGGTTGGGATCCTCTGATGAATGACCCACCTAGGCCTTGTTTGCCTGTGCCTGGAAATTTGGGAGAGGTTTATGATGAGCTGTTTGTGTAACCAAGCTATGCAAACTAGTAAAAACAAGTCATGTGAGAGAGAGAGGGAACATTGACTGCTTTGACAACTGCTTTGCCATTGCTAAGGAAACTGCTCCCTTGGTAACCATGGTCAGTACATCTGTCTTATTTTATCTCCAATTCTCACGTAGACACCATCATGGAAAGAATATTAACATAACCAAAACACAAACATTTCAGAAAAGCACAAGGCTTCTATTAATTTCTTCACTAAAAAGTTTAAGGGAGATTCTGCTTTGGTGTTGATTATGGCTTTGCCTTGCCTGAGATGTGCTCCTTAAATATTAACTTATGCAAAGCAATTTATTCTTTTGTTCTGCTTTGTACTTCTTTAAAATGTGATACTTATTTTCTTTTAGCTCTCCTAATTTACCTAATGCAATTGGGCTTTACAATAGGAAAGCCTGAAGGCTGAGAAAGCTTCTGCATCTGTCAAAATAAGAGTTTATATTCTTTTGCTGAGGAAAAAACTCTTACTGACTTGAGCAGAGTCCAACAAATGGAAGCCCTAATCTGAAGAACAACAAACTTTTAGGATGTCTCTGAACCTTCTGAGTTGGAACCACATGATATAAGCAAGATCTTTCTTGACACTCCTGCTTAAATCCATTAACAAGGAAGAAAACCAGAAATGTGCACAGGAAAATCTGAGGAAATCTTGGATGCAGGTTTTGTCACTTTTTAGTGAAATCAGGATATTAGTCAGTACCTACCAGTAAATCAGATTTGAAATGTTGGTGGAAGTAAAACTTTACACAAAAGAATTATGTTTATGTCCACAAAAATCCCAAATCTATTGAAGCAAAACAAATAATCCTGGTACACAGGATGCAAAGATTCCCCGAGGCTTTCTATCCATAGCATCAGGCACAAATGAACATCCTTTGGGCCACGTTTTGCCTCAATTCTAAGATATCCTATGCTGAGATGTTAGAAGCACTAGTAGTCAGGTTTCTCGGTAACTTTATAAGAGCAGCATTTTCTTCCTCTCATAAAGGAGGAAAAAAATTTGGATGAAAGAGGATATAAGAGCCTATAAGTAAATTTGAAAGTATCTGTTCTCAAGGTGGACGTGGTGACTGCATGAAACAGGGATTTTGTGTCATAGCATCACATGAAAACCCATTCCTCCAAAAATGACAAGTCTGATACCTTAACTGCCAGGACTGTGGTTTGTGGATTTACTGAGAGTACATTTAGAGCAGCAGCAAACTCCTTTTTGGTAAGAAAAACAACCATCCCAACTGAGACCAAGAACTTCTCCAGCCCTGTGTCCCCTCTCCAACAGCAGCCAGCAGGGAAATCACAGTGGTACCTCTCAGTGTACTCTGCCAGTGTCCCAGTAAAAGAAAAAGAAAGGGATGTTTTCAACACACTACATCAGGGAATACAGGAATACTCAGGGACTTCAGCAACTGACTGGTAGGAGATTTTGGACTGATGGACTGATTTTAAGAACAGTGTACAGGTAGAAAACCACGGCCTCATGGGGGTGTGATCCTGCTGGCACCCCACTGTGCATGTCACATCATTTGTGGTGGGAGTGAGCTCTGAGGGAAAAGGTACTCTCAGCTTCTTTCTTTTGACCTATCCATTGATAATAACATGATCTAGCAGTTACTTAGCTTTGGCTAACACAGTTCAGCATCCATTCCTATAGCATGGATACTATAGTATCATCAACAGCAAACCTTACATTCACATCAGCTGTGTATGTGTGAAGCATCCTGCCTTCATATCTGTTCTTCCAGCAAAGGTAATGCCATGAGAACATTGCTATTGTTCTGGTAGCTGAATGCCCATTGCAGAACTGGCAACACAAACATCCTTTTACTACTCTGTCATGCAGCCTGACCTTTCATTTTTACTGGAAGTCTTTGCAGTTGCTTTATTTACCCAATCCCATTTACTGTAAACAACCCAGCAATTGGCACTCGTGAGATGTTTGGTTTAACTGTATCCAGAAACCAGAACCAGTTGCACCACTACCACTGGTGCAAGGGAGTTGCCATGAGTCATTTCTTCTAATTCTTTCCCTCTCACGTCTCCAGCTCCAGTGGCACACCCATGAGATCTGTGCTTCACTCCCCCTGTATTCAAAGTGAGGGCAACAGCACCTCATCCTTCCCAGGAGCAGAGTGGGACTACAGGATTGTTATGCCTCTGGATAGTGTCAGTGAGCAGTGAGGTCTGCACGCTCCCTAGGGGAGAAACTCCAACAGGAACACCATGCCCCACTGCCATGGTGGGGTGGGGTCCCCCCTGAGTCACAGCCCCTTTCTCCAGTACCTGAGTGAGAGGAGCAGGCAGACCTGCAAATGGGGGCCAGGTCATAAGGCAGCATCACAGGGAGGTCAAGCTGGAAGTCAGTGCGTGGTCAGGGTGAGCGGGTCCATCACTCAGCTGAAGATCAACATCCTCCAGCTCAGCTCACAAAAAGGAGCAAATTTCCCTGGGTGAGCTTAAATGGGCTCCCAGGCCTGCTGGAGTGGGTGGAGGCACCAGGTGAGGCTGGCCAAGGTCGTTAAGACTTACCAGTACCTTCAGGACCTGAAAAATATCACAACAGCAGGAGTCAGCTAAATAAAGATATTTACCAAACTACTGAATCCTTGACACTTTCCCCAGCTGAAATGCTAAGGAAACTCCGCTGACAATTTTCTTTTTGAAACTACTCCAGAAAGCAAGGCTAAGGCATGACAATGAGGCAGATAAGTTTTTCCTTTTATTAAAAAAAAATCCAACTCCATTACTGTGGAAAATTGAAATGTAATTACCCCTGACAGATATGAAGATCAGTGTACACAAACATATTTAAGCTTTTGCAGAAGACCACACTTTGGGAAGCTTGTTCTAGCCTGTCTCCAGGTTTGCATGCATGTGAAGTCCTTCGAGTTTGGATGCAGGCAGTGGAAAACAGAGCAGCACAACACTTAGTTTAGCAGCACGTGCTCTGAAGTGTACTGAGTACTGCCTGTGCATGCTGTTGAAGCTCCTCACCAGTCACTTGCTATGGGATAGCTCTGGGATGAGGCAGGCGAGGGCTGACATGTGAAATCTGTGCCACTTACTTAACTGCTCTGTCACAATGAATTGGGCTGCTCTGCCTGCGCTAGCCTGGAGAAACAAGTGGCAGGGCCTTGGCTGGCATATGCTGACAGAGTGGGGAGTGAGCCTGTCCCTCCGTGTGGCAGGGTGACAAAGCCTCGAGGGGAGGCACAGGGCTTTGCTCTGGTCTCTTCGTGTCAGCCGGGGACCTTCTCAAACTGGTCTCTGAAGGCTGATGCTCCCACTCAGTCCGGAGCGTGGGAGCCCTTGGCTAGCGCAGTGCCAAGGCTGCCTTGAAACCAGCTGGTCTGGCTCTGAGGGGGCCTGAATGATGGCTGAGATGACAGGCTGGCTGGACAAGGGCTCGCCAGAAAGTAGGGCAGCAAAACTTTCTAATTAAGATAAAAATACCTTTGTAGTCTTTGTAGTGAGGGAGAGCCGCGGCACTCAATCTAAATGTCTCTGTCCAAAGAATGAGCAAGAAAGAGCTTTCTTAGATCCTTTACCTTTGCTTTAAAGAGACAAGAGATCATCTGACAGCAGGTTTGTTAGGCTCACCTTCAAATAACGAGGCTGTTGTAGGAGCTGCCTGCACTCTCACAGCTGAGCCTCCACAGCCCTGCAGCCAGAGCTCCCACTACCTCCACACACACACTGCCCTCTCTCCAGACAAGATGATCTTTGTCTAAAAGAGGAAAACATCAATGGAAAGCAAAATGGGCAATAGCCCTGCAAAGAAGAGCTTGTTCCCTGATCCTTCCTGGACCCAGGCATGATCCATGCCAAGACATTGTTAGACACCTCAGGAGCCAGGCTGTGCCTCGTGGTCAGGAACCCTCCTGAGCTGGCTGGCAAAGAAAATGTCCCTGAGCATGATGGGGAGAAGGAATGGTTTGATGAACCTCTGAAGATGTAATAAAAAGAGCACAAAATGAGTTTGGAAGGGACATGAAGATCATTTTCAGTTTGAATGAGTTTGCCCTTGAGACCCATGGAGAGCACATCAGCTGGCTCCAGCTCACATGTTTTCTCCAGCACTCCAGAAAAAAAGAGGCAAAGTACAGTATGTACTTGTCTGCTGAGACATTTAGATTGGCTACTGACACTCTGCAAATGTTTATAAAGAAAACAAAATGTGGATGATAGTCATTTTCATTAAACTGTGCAGATTCAGTTCACCCCGAATTGCAAGATCCCTGAGCCATATTCTTGCCCTTTTGAAGACATCTGCTTCCCAACAGCACTTAGGCTGTGTAGCTCTTGCTGCTGTTTCCTTGCTTGATGGGTCTGGTACACACAACTTCAGGGGAAGACATTGTCAGGGCCAGATATCTGTTCCATATCTATAGGGTGAAGGCGAATATTCCTTGGCCTTTCCACCTCGGGTTGATTTTAATCAAGTCAAAGCCAAGAGGAGGAAAAACAGAATTAAAACTTCAAGCCTCACCTGTCCAAGGCAGAGTTCCCTCTTGTGTACCATGTAAAATTTTCAAAAAAGCTTGGTGGCTGGTTCCTTGAGTGCAGAGAGGTTTGAGAGCTTCCTTTGGGCCAGGCAGCACATCCTCTCTTGGAAGCAGGAGTGTGGACTCTTTGCAATGTTCTGGGGATGTTTCTGCCACTTGCTGCACCTCAGCATGCAGATACATTAATGCCTGTGAAGTATGAGAATTCCATGCTGAGTTATATATACCATGACCACGACAGAGCCTTCAAAAACATGGGGACTGCAGTTCTGGGACCACTGCTCTCTGTAATCATTCCCCTGCCTCCAGCATGGGAGACTTTGCCAGTCTTGGGGTGAAGGAACTGACAATACTGATGAGAGCAGAGACGTAATTTCATGTGCAGCCTGGTCATTCTATTTACTAAAATAATCTATCCCTAGGGACTAATTTGGCTCATTTTGGGTGGGTGCTGTCTATCTCCCCACTTGGCTCTTGCTGAACTTGTGAACAGCCAGTCTGAAAACCATGGCCTGACATACGCTGGCAACTGGGTCAAAATGTCCTGATGAACTGTGGGACAGGAGGAAATGCCCCAGGGTGTCTTTGCCCATCAACAATGTCCTTCTTCAGCAGTGCACAATCAGGCTGGGCCATGGCATAAGCTCATTTTTTCCTTCTTGCACCAGTTACACCATGGTCCAAACCATCCATCAAGGCATCAAGCACTCCCAAACCTGCCTGTGTGGTAGGATTTTGTATCTACTGTGTGCAGATGGGACAGAGTGTCCCCTCTCCTCACTGGGACATCTGCTGGCTAAACGCATTTTCCTTCTGCCTTCTTGTAATTTCCTTATCTTGATGCCCGTTTACATGATGTGTGTGTATGTTTTACAAGTAGGAACCCTCATTTGAAGCCAAACATGGCATTGCCTTTGTCTCATGGTGTCCCAAGCTGCCACATATCCCACCCTCTCTGCAGACCTCTGGCCAAAAAATTTGCTTTCCCTTTGGCTCTGCGGTGCTTTTGGATGTCAGAACCAGTGTCAGCCCTCTTCAGAGACCAGAGCAACTGCTGTGAATTTAAAACAAATATTTTTCATCTTAAATGCCACGGCAGGTCAGATAAACAGAGAATAGTTGGTAACTGGCTTGAAACGACAGCGGGGTGGAGTGTTTACAGCTCCATCAACAGCTCGGTGTTAATGAACTGAGTCTGAAAATTACCTCTCTATTGATGGAGGCATGGATGGAGCACAGAGATGAGAAAGATAGTGATTGCCTCCAGCTGCAGGCAGAACTTGGAGAGTGTTTATTTATCATTTGGAATTGAATGATTTTTTTGGAGAGGGCAGTAAAATTCTGAAAAGCGCAGTCATGCAGCTGCCTGCAGCCTGGCACTGGTGTCAGCCCTGCAGCTCCAGCTCTGGGGGTGCAGGATTTCATCCTGTCCCAGGGAGCATCTGTCTGGGCATGAGAAGGAAAAGCCTCAGCTGTAGTCAGCCCTTTGCTCTGTGTGTATGTGTGTGCATGTGTAGCAAGGCGTGGTTTTTAACCAAAAGTGCCAGGCGGGAAAAATGTGGCTGCTTTATACTGACTGACTGTAAAAGGACTGCAAATATGTCAAAAGAATAATGTCTCCTGCGTTGGAACTGCTGTGGCTAATGGGAATGTTATCGTGGAAGGTGTTATTTTTGACCCCAGTTTCTGCCTTTCCTTTGCTTTCTGTAGGCAGCGTCGGTAGTGCTACGGCTGAGAAAATGGGCAAGGAAAGGCGTCAGCAGAGCATCCTCTGTTTGAACCTCCACTGCACCAGCAATCCAGATGGGAAGTTTTTCCAGGATAGCCCCTTTTTTGCCAACTCATATTTTGGGGAATTTCCCCAGTACGGTTTCTTCTGTTTGACACAACATTGTTTTTGAGGGACTTTTCGCACAGCATCTCTCTACAGAGGAGATTTAATATGTTGAGTTGCGCTGTGAGCAAGGGCTGATGTGTTCAAGGTGTGTGGAATGGTGCCACATGAGCAGTCCAAGCACATCAGCACTCAGCACTGCCCTTTGAGTCCTTGCTTATGATTTCTGAGGATAATTTTCTGTGGTTGAGGCACTTCCATAGGTCAAGAGAGGGGACACCCCAAGAAATTCCACTCTTCACCTATTAGTAAAGATAACTTTTAATTTCTTTCATAAATTTGGGCTAGTAAATGGATTATTTTGTTGGTATTTTGTGTTTGAGGAAGAGGGCTACATCAACCAGCAGTGTTTTATTGTCCCTGAAGGAAAAGCATTTATTTTAAACAGCACTTTCTACTCATATAGAATCACAGAATATTTTAGGTTGGAAAAGACCTTTTAGATCATCAAGTCCAGCCATTCACCCAGCACTGCCAAGTCTGGTTAAACCTCCTACAATTAGCTTTGGCCAATTGATCCAGCCTGTCCAGATCCCTCTGCAGACCCTTCCTGCCCTCTAGCAGATCAATACCCCCCACCCAACATGGTATCATCTGGAGACTGTCTGAGGGTGCCCTCAATCCCCTCATCCACATCATCAATAAAGATATTAAACAGGCCTGACTCCTTCCGACCCTTCGTTTAAAGGGGTGTCACATTTGCTCACTTCCAGCCAGCTGGGACCTCCCCTGTTAGGCAGCACTGCTGGCAAATGATGGAAAATTCAAAGTATATATTTAAATACAAACAACAGAAATAGTTCTAAATGCTTGAAACATGCTTTTAAACAATTTAGCAATGCAGAGTAAGTATGCCCTGTTGAAGGCAGGCTACAGAAATGTTAACATCATCTCAAGGTAAATCAAGTAATGGACTGTTGGCCTATTTTTCAAACCGCTTCTCCTCAGTATCTTGACATTTGATAGGATTATCTATTACTGTTGGATTTTGGTTGACTCTCTGGTATGCCTGAGAAGATTGTCATCTTGTGATTTAAAGATAATAGAGCCAAGCATGTGAAACTGCACACAGAGAATAAACCTTTGACTCAGAACTGAATATTTTGTTAAAAAAAAAAAAGAGGACAACTTTGTCTTGAGCTCAGTTTGATACACTGGCAGTTAATGAAATTATCCAGCAATAACTTTCCATTCTAAATATTGCTGTGCTATTTTTAAAAGGCTCCTATGGCACTCCATGCAGGGCGGCCCGAGCTAACAATTCCAGATATCTGAAGAGGGTGAGTGTGATTAAAGACTTGTGACAATAGCTAATGTAAGCTTTAACTAAAAATGTCAACTCCATTTGTTTTCAGCTTTAAAGAGTTTCTGGATCAGAATGTGCAGGTAGGAGTTCTAACAATTTCAAGATTACACTTGACCTAGTAGAAAAGATGATTGTGTAAAAAGTGACATGAACTGGGACTCTGTGTGTGCACATGTGGATCCATGTGCCTGTGTATAAATATGTCAACACTGGCAAAGAGCCTCACAGATTTTTCAAAATATGCAAAATCTATTTTTATTATAAAGCTTCACAATTGGCAATTTAAAAAAAAATGTAATGAGCTAGAGTGGGCTTTTTATTACGCATGGCTTTATTTCTTTGAATTTCAAAATTACCTAGCATGCATTTTCAACTTTGGAACAATTGCAGGCTGTTTTCATTTCTATTTAAAAGGGCTAAACACTGAGAATGTGCCTATGCTTTGCATTCTAATTGCATGTAACTGATTTGCACAGCAGAACAAAAACCTAATTTTCAGATTAAGAATCATGTGCTAAGAAATAATTATTGTTTTACGAGGAAAAAAAGGTTTTCCACATTTTTCCCCCTTGCCCAATTTATGAGAACTGTTTGCCAGTTTGCAGGTTGCCAGCCTTCCCAGAACACCAACTATTACTCTTTAGGGACTGGAAAAAGGTAGACAGAGACACGAGGCATGCAACTGTTTTGACTGCATTCTTTTGCTTGCAACATAACACTTGCTTTTTATTATTTTATCTTCAACAATCAAGGGGTGACTAAATGGTTGCAGGTGGTGATGAAAATAAAAGCCATCCATCATTATTTATTAGGCATGAAAAAGATACACAATAATGTAATTTAATCCTGGAGCAGACAATTATTTCCACATATTGATAATACAATGTGAAAACTGTCATGAATCCTAATGTGATGTTCGCCTTTATTGGTGAACCACTAGTAGCAATGCAAATAATGAAATTGTATCAAAAAGAAAAAAAAGTACTTATTTGCATATACCAGTAGTGTTGTAGAGAAAAACACATCATTACTAACTTCAGAAAATATAATCGTGGTTCATGTGTTACTTTGGTTTTGAAGTTTGCAAATGCAGGTGCAAAATGCTCCTCTAAGTAAATATTTTATTGATTTCTGCATCATCAAAATAATTTCACAGGTTTTGATAGGGGAACCTTAAAGCCATGAACATGCAGCTGTATAATCAGCACCTCTTTACAGAGACCTGCAGATCTCCCTCCTAATCAATTCACATATTTGTGCACGACACTTCCTCCATTAAAAATAATTTAAGAAATATCTTTACTCCATCTGGGCCTGATTCAAAGCCCATTGAAGTCACCAGAAAGACTTGCATTGATTTTGGTGGGCGTCAGACAGAAACCCTTTGTGGCTGTTTTCTATAAATAAAGTTGGGCTCCAGTTTGGGCAGAGCAGCTCTCACAAATATATTCAGACGGATGACATTCACCCCTGGGCAGATGTGAGCACGTGCCACTTAATGCCCACTTATGTCTCATTTGGAGCAGGGCTAAAAGGCCCTTTTGGCTGGACAAAAATATACATATTTTTATAAATAGGCAACTATACATGCAAAATATATCTGCAACTGCACAGCTAATTTACATTTGAATTACCATGTCTGGGCATGCAAATCAGGTAATTACTTGCTCACATATAACTGGCCATTTGCATGCACAAATACCTATTATATGCATTCAAGTCACAGTAATGTGTCTGCAGCATTTAGCTGTATCTCAAGAGAAACTGCAGCAAGGAAGAGGTTTACATTATCTCTTATGGACCTGGTGTCTTCTAGAGTGATGTAAGTGGTATTTGAAATCATTAGGGGATCTGTAAACTTCCTACATGTGCTGTCCCTTAAACTGAAGTCTCTTAGGCTCAAGTCTGTAAGAGGCTGGACCACTTCTGGCAGCAAAACCATTAAGAATTAGTTACAAATAGGGGGAATCTGACTGTAGAAAGAGACCTTGAAATGCTAAAATCCCACCCTGAAAACATTCCTGAAACCACGACAGCTTTTCTGTTGTCACCAGAAGCTGTGGTTGCCTTATCCATGGAAGTGTCCAGGGCCAGGTTGAATAGGGCACTGAAAAATCTGATCTACTGAGTGGCATCCCTACCCATGGCAGGGTTGGAATAAGATGATCTTTCAGGTCCTTTCCAGCCCAAACCATTCTAGGATTCTGTGATTTCCAGAGAGCACCTTTGGGGAAACTGCTGAGCACATCGTGGGCAAGTGACACAGACTGGACACAGAGCTGAGGAGGAAGGCTGTCCCTACTCTGTGTCTCCAAAGATTTGGAGCAGCTGATTTGCTTCAGCACCCAATTCCCATCAATCTCACCTTCTACCACTCCACATTCAGGAAGGAGATGCAGAGTGCATTTTCCCAAGGGTGGGAGCGGGCGAGGGGCATCAGCTGGTCTGAGCATCACCTGAAATGTAGCAGCAGCAGCTGCTGTTGCCTTGGGAAGCACATAGATTGGAGGCAGTGGCACCACCCAGGCTGGAGGGGCACCCACATCCAAGGGGAGAGGGTCCAAGGGGAGAGGGTCCAAGCATGGCTCCATCACCCCAGGCAGGTGCCCTGGAGCACAGGAGATGAGTAGTTGCACTTTCACTTTTGCCTTGTGTTTAGGCTGCTGGGAGAAGGACAAGTGGGATTGAAAAAAAAAATACAATGTGAGTTGTTTTTCTCCATTAATCAGTGCTGCTTTTTTTTTTTTTTCAGCTGCCTGGCTTCATTACATTTGTTTGTCTTCCCCTCTCCAACTGAGCAGTGGGATCTGATTTTCCTGAATTTGGCTGAAGAGACAAATTAAAGTCTTCTTTGTTTATAATCAAAGCAGGAGTGATTATTTGAACATTTTGAAGGAATCACATAGTATTTTAAGAGTCTGTAAAAAGACAAGAAAGGTGGTGGGAAGTCATCAGATGCTATTTTCTTTAAAACTGCATGGATGGTTTTAACAAAGTCAACCCATGACGTCTGTAGAGTTTCACCAAATGGCCTGGGAACTGATGGCAAATTTGTGAAAACATGCTGGAAATGTTTTGTTGATATTCCTGCTGACATTAGGGGCAGATCCTGCATGTCACCACAAATATTTGGCAGTGGAGAAAACCAGAGATTTTGTTCAGCTCTGTTTGGAATCAGATAGCAAATTGATCTTGGAGACTCTCCCTGGAACTCTTCATATTTTTGGAAAACAAAAGATTTTTCAGAGGAAGCCCTGTTTTTATTATGCATGAGATTGTTATGGGAGGAGAAAAGGGAGTCTGTGACTTACACAAAAGAAGAGGGGAACTGGAGCTTTTGCTGGAATCGAACAGATTATTCCTGGCCTTAGCTTTGTGTACTTTTCCCCAGGAACATGGATTTTTATGTGAGAAAAGATTATTTCTGAATTATTTATTATTTATTTATTTATTATTCTGTCTCCTGTGCCTCATACAATGGGAGATCAGTTACCTGTGGGGTCAGTAAATGGTCCTGATGGGAGCTGAGGGAAGGGAGCACGCCCAGAGCACACCACAGTGCTGGGAAACACTGCTGAGACGGGATAGAACTCATGGGCAGCTGAGATGGGACACATGGACCTTTCTGGCAGTGATCAGCCACCCTCATCTCCCTTGCTCTGCTCTTGCTCCAAGTGGATGATGAGGCACAGAGCGTCCTGACTGCTCCTTTTGATCCACTGTCTACATGACCTGGACGAAAACCCAGACCCAAAGAGTTTTTCCCTCAACTCCAGGCAAACATTTCACCTCCTCTTCCAGTAAGCGGCTGTATCCTCTGCAGCAGCAAGGGCAGTGCCCCCACTCACCACAGCAGTGTCATCTCCCCATCTTTTAGGCTTCTGCCCTGTTTTTTGGGAAGAGCCCAGGAGAGCACTGTGAGGAAATACCTCAGCAGTATTTCCACTGCCTGGCTTACAGAAGCACACTGGGAGCCTGGGGCTCAGCAATGTGACCTGCCCTCCCCACAGACACCACACGTTTCTGTGTGAAAGAGCTCAACCAAGAAATAGCAAAATTTTCTAGAGGTGACAAGGAAGGACCTTTTGGGGACCATGCTGTGTACACTTGTATGAGTTGTTGGGCTCCAGATGAAGCGAAGAAAAACTCTCCATGGGAAGCTTGTGACTTCATAGATTGCTCAAACACTGAGCATATTTAACACAGGGCTGGATGTGGTAAACTAGATTCATACAGCAACCCAAGGAAAAAAACAACAGGGGAATGTGGCAAGCTGTCAGTTTTGTGGTCAGAACCTCACAGGAAGGACATGTTTTCATATCAGACCCTGGCTGTAGCAGCATGGCTAAATTAGAAGGAGAGGCAGAAGAGGCTTCTTCTACTTGCAATGCGGTAGAAGTTGCAATGCAGTTGCAATGCAACTTTAAGTTGTTTCAAGTCTGCCATGTTAGTGCTCAGACAAAAGTCCAGCCTCAAGATAAGGCTGATCTGCTGAATTCAAACCAGCTCCATGTCCCCAGATATAGTCCCACCATGCAAGTGGCCACTAGTCCTGCCTAGAGCAGGACTGAGTATTCGTGGTACCCAGATTCTGGTGTCTTACTCTGATTTCTTCTGATTTATGGGGAGGGGTCATGAGGCAGCTGTGACAGAATCACCCTGCCATGGAAAAAGAGCAGTCATGCTCAGGGGAAAGCTTGGCTTCAGCATCACCACCCTGTCTTCAGCATGGTGCTCAAATGAGTGAGGACTGATTGGAAACAATCCAGTGGAGACCAGAAATAGGTCTGAGAGATGAGGGGCAGGGGAGAGCTGGGACTGGTCAGGGAGAAACAGGAGACATCAAACATGTAAAATGCTGTTTCTGAGGGGCAGGGAATAAACTATTCTCCCTGTCCATGGGGGATATGAGAAAGAGTTGCAGGCTTACACTTGAGTAGAGCCTAAAATCTTTCTAAGTTTAAAAATAGCTTATAGTAGAAAAGGCAACAGACCCTTTATGGGCACTGGAATAATCTATTACCATAACTAAACTTGTTTACTTCCAGAAAAAGTATCGGAAAGTAGATTTTTTTAAAAGTCTGCTTCATAACTTACAACAAATCTCCCTCAAGTAAACATCCTTTCCAATCCTCATATATCTGCTGCATCTTCTACCTCTCCTCCCAGTGATGACTATAACAAAGTAGTGGGTGGGAAGAAACACAGATAAATATTTTGTAAGTAATGTACTATATATATTGGGCACAGATAGAAATAGCATTGTGCTCATTCTGTTTTCATTCTCACAAATCAGGAGTAAATCCAGTCACCAAACTCTTTCTACGCGTAAAAATGGAGAAAGTGAGTGGTGAATGAATGTCGCAAAGAGTTGAATGTGAATTTTTTGGTAAGCCAGCATCTTTGTTTTATTATCTAGTCATGCTTCTGTGCAAGAAGGCTGGGTCCAGTCATTATATGCATTTTTCTCAAAAGCCAACACTGTTATGGGATATACTGGAGACAGTGTGGGTGGAGTACTACAGTATTAAAAAATAAAGCGCTGTCTCCTTTTTTGTTTTCCTATATAAGAACAAATCATTTATTCCCTGCTGGATTTCATGAGTGTGTTATTTACCACTGTTTACTGTAACTAGCTTCCTATTATTACAAAAGTTGGCAGGGCGAGCATGGGTCTGTAGCTTGCCCAGTTGCATTCCAATTCCTTTCTGCCAAAAATTAAAAAATGGGTTTTCCATGCACCTATCACACGTAGGAATATTTTCAGCCACATTTCTTAGTCTTACAGATGCCAGCCTCACTGTCAGAGTTGTCAGGAACGTGCCTGACCCCCTGTCCCCACCAAAGCACCCTCTCTGATGGGCATCCCAGAGTGCCCAGGGTAGAGGGACCATCCCAGGGCTGCAGTGGCATGAGACCCAGCCTGGTTTCAACCTGGTTGGTTTGACTGCTGCACACAGCAGCTCTTCACTCAGCCTGAGCTGATTTATCCCAAGGAGAAGGTAACCAGATATTCCTGAGCAACACTTCATCACTCCTACACAGAGACACTTTATGGGGTGTTGCTGCCAGGTAGGTTTGCCCATCCTTCCCCCGGGAAGGGTCGCCGAGCCTGTTCCAGGAGGAAGGTGGCTGAGCGTGGGGGAAGCACCACACAGCCTGTGCCCTCCCTTCCCCACGTGTGCAGGGACAGGGGTTATGCCTGATCACAGTGTGCCCAAGCGTGGCCACGGAGGAAAATGTGGAAGAGGTAGAGGATGTGGGGAAATGGCCCCAGAGGGACACTATCCCAGGGGCAGCCCCACACTGGGCACAGGTGCTCCTTCAAGCACCACTGCAGTGACATGACCAGGCTGCAGAAAGGGTCTCAGTGGTCTGGGTGATCCCTCTGTGGAGGGTTCACCTGAGCTGCATGTGTTTGCACTGCAGAATCTGCTCTGGGTTTCTGTTTTACATCTCCAAGAGGCCTGTGCCCTTTGTAAATAGAGGGGCTGAGGCACAGGAAGAGCTGGTGTGCTTGTGAGAGCACCAGCCCAATAAAGGGATATATATTTAACTTTCTGCTTGGTGTTATTTTCTCTCTGCTTGGGCAAACAATATCCTGACTGCTTCCTAGTCCTAATCAAACTGCAGGGTACTAATAAAACAAATCCAAACTAATAAAGCACATTTTGTCAGTATAAATCCTCTTAAAGTTATCAGGTTTTCACATCCCTAGATAGGAGTAGTACTGTCTGACATAAAGTTGAGAGATAAAAGTAGGATAAAAGAGCCATTACCATACAACAGCATTAAGTCAAAAATATAATTGCAAAGGCTGAACTTGATTATTATTTAAAACATGTGTTGGGTGGAGGCACCAGCCGGCAGGAAGCATCTGATGCTGATGAACCCACACAACCTCAGCATGACTGACTTTTGAGTATGAATGTAAAAGATTTATTAATTTCATTTTTTAAGTTGTTCTATTTGTTTTGAAAATATTTGGGGTTGCAAAACACATGAATCCTGTAACTATTTCCATAAAGCCTGGAACAGTGGAACAACATTAGAGGGGATGGGGGTGGGGAACATGGGTATATTTTTTTTTCTGGAAGAATTTCCATTAAAATTAAATCTAGTTTAATTATAGCTCCTCAGCACTGAGTATGTGATTTCTGATTATGTCCCTGGTGGATGCTCAGGTTGGTACTGCTGTGGTTGGATTGAGATCTGCTCCATTTCATTACTTTTTCCTTGAAGAGAAACCTCACTGGTATTCGTGGAAACCATGTGTCAGTTTGTGCAGCGTGTCATTATGTATTATCATATCATACAATTCAAAAAACATTGCATTGTTGCTTCTGGTCGGATTCTCTTTATGTGGAATACAGATGGCATTATTCTAGGTAATTCTCTTTCTTAATTCCAGCCCTCAAGCCAATCAAACAAAGAGAAAATTGTAGATGGATGTGAACTAATTTCTTGGTATATATCCAAAACCCACAAATAATTAGGGATGGGAGAAGCTCAAAAGCTCTGTAGATTTGGTTTGGACACACACTCAAGCTCGACTCTTGTGCAAAGCTGTAGGGGAACCTCCATAATTAAGGCTGTGCTCCATTACACTGGTGTAAACAAAGTCAGTGGTTACACCAGGGAAAGAGAGAGCTCAGAAATTGACCCTCTGGCTGAAGATCTCAGGAGAAAAGATTTTTTTGTGAGATTTCTATTACTTCCTGTTTCTGGTCAGGTTCAGGTCAAGAGCAGCTTTCTCACAGTGCTGGGGCACTGGTGTTCCCATCCCTGGCGGGCCAGGAGGCACCGGGGAGCATGGAAATACAGCTGAGACAGCCTTTCACAGTGCAGGAAAGCACCGCCTTGGGCTGGGTCAAAGCGACGGCCAGAGGTCAATTTTTATTTTGTCTGAACTTGTTCCTCTGCCCAAAATGGCAGCATGGAAATAACAAGGAGAGGTATGAGACTCAGTGATGGGGCTGAGCCACCTCGCCTGTATGGTGCGACTTGGAGGCCAGAAAATACGCCTCCTGTAAATGACAGTAACGAAGTTTTTGTCCTATTTTTTAAGCAGAGTGTGTCCCCAGTCCTGCTTTTGACAGTAAATACAGGTTTTTTTTGTGACCCATGGCTGCTGCTTACCCACACCTCCACCAAATGCTATCACAGCATGACCAAACTCAACAGAGGAAATATAAGCATGAAAGTGCCTGCAATTCTCTGCACCCCAGGCTCAACACTCAGCCAAAGACAACCTCACAGAAACTTTTCTGCAACTAAATTGGAGGGAAAGGTGCCAGGTTGGGGAAGAAAAATACACACAACATCAAATTTAAGTTGCCAGCTACACCCTGTTGTGCTGTAGTACTTATCCACAGCTCTGTGCAGTGATTCCCACGTGAAAGCACCAGTGTAGCTTCACTAATAACCTGCTCTCCCCTTGCTTTGGAGATAAGTCTCATTCAGCAGATGACCAAGGCTACAGCCACTATTCAGGCACACAGTACATTGCTGCAAAGGCAGGGGACACAAACAACAGATGTGCAAAAGAGCTTTAGCAGGAGCCCCAGCTCTTCACAAATGTCTGCTTTAGATAGTAGCATTCCCCATCTTCCCACCTCCCTCCAGAGGCATTGTCACCACTGCTGCAGCACAGTGCAATAAAGAGCAAAACCAGCTAAAACTTTGTGAATTAACAGGCAAACTTTACTGCTTGCAAGGTGAGAATACAGGATGAGTGAGGTTTTTATATGCCATCAGCTGCTCTGCTCAGACTCACAGTCGGGATAACTTGGCAAAGACATGTTTTTTGTTGAGCATTGCAGGAGCCTGGAGAAAGGGTGTTAGAAAGGGGTACTTTCATCTAAGGAAATATCCTAAACCACTGATGAGCAGCCTGTGTGAATCTCTCTTATGTCTGAGTAAGAGGCAGCATCAGACCCTGACATTGATGTGGTAGTTGCCCTAGAAAAGAGAAACAAAAAAAACCCCAAACAAAACAGCATTTTAAAACAAAGACAGCTGGATTGACAGCGACCTACACAGGCGGCTATGGCCAGCAGTGACACTGATTGAGACAGACTTCTCTAAACTGGTGACAGACTCTGAATGCCAGATCCCACGATCACTCCTAAATGACACGACATACAGCTCTGTGTAGCTGTTGTGATTAGGGAACTTTCTGTTACAGTAGGAATGTATGAATATTTTAGCTGAATTATTGGCCTCCAAACATTTTTCCTTCTTGATCCCTCGGACAAGGATTTGGTGAAAGGATATCTAATTTTAAATGAGAAACATCTTCGTGAAACTTTCCAGAGAAAAGCTTAAACAAGGAGAAGTCATCCAGCTCCAAGAGCTGGGGAAATGCAGCATACCCATCCAGTGGCTGCCTTAGAAACGCTTCATAATCTCCTGTTTACTGTGCTCATTCAGCTTTCATATTTTCATGTTTATTAGAAAAATTTGTTGTATTTTTTAACAATTCTCAATGGAAGGGCAAAACCAAGACATCTGTGCTATTGAGTTTTCTGCCACACGCGTGGTAATGAGGATTCTTCCAGTGATTTCTGCTGGCGGGAGTATCTGAACCCCAAGAGTCAGAGGAGCTGGGGACCACTGTGATAATGGAAGTCCAAGACTTTGGGACCTCTTCTAACCTTTCAGTTTCTAGCAGATATTACTCATGCAACATCCTCTCTTCAATTTTGCTATGAATTCAGAAATTTTTAGTGAAGTCTAGGCTGTAATGTTTCTCTACTTACTCAGACAGATGCCAAAGATTAGTTCTGGATTCATTACGAATTCATATGTAGACTATCAGCTGATCCAAACTGAGGTAATTGACAGAGTACATATAATTATTCACCTTTCTATTTGCAAGGTCTCTGGATCAACAAAGAAGCCTCCATTACAAGCCCTACATGGATCATACAATTTACTGGGGCAGTTTCAGATTATATACAGACAAGAACAAGCCTATATCTGCATTGATTTCTAACAGGAAAAAATCTCATCAGATGCTTCCATGAGCAGCCTGGAACGTGTCTGAGGACGTGCTGAGGCTCACTGACCTCATGGCAGCACACCCCCCTGCCATGCTCTGTGCCTGACTGCAGTCTGGGTCCATACAAGGTTACTCAGGATCCGTGTATCTACCCAAAGAGAAACCAGTCACTCCGGCGCTTCTGCTTCCTCCATCCTTCCCCTTTTCCAGAGACCAATTATTCCAAGTTGGGTCAATCCTAAACCAGTTTCCCTTTCTACTCTATGCCAAGATGCACGTGCAGACAGCTTCATTCAAAATTGGGTATTTCCTCATTGCTTCAGAGACCAAGGACTATGACTCCAGCAGATGGTCCTGGCACACGGAGTAATTTCAGTAATAGATACAACTTTCTTATGCCTTTGTCAGTCTCAGTGTTCAGCAAGAGGCTGATGACACCACTGAGGAAACCTTGGCAGTTTTCCTCAATAAAAAACCACAGCACACTTCTCACCAATAGCATCCTCTATAACATCTCCTGCAGACTCAGTTCACGACACTTGACCCAGCTGCAGCTCCAAAGGGCACCTGGAATCCTGGATAGTCCTAAGCCTCTCATGACCCCAGCGCCCCTTGCAAAAATGACCTGAATTTGTATGGAAGCAATGGATTGTTATCATAAACTCTCCTACCTGCTTCATTTACTGAAGGAAGGCCACCCAGATGCCTCCTTATCTAAAGGAACTCTCAGCTTTCACTTCACTCATTTACCCCTTCCACATCTATTTTTTTGTCTCAGAAACCCCATTGCAACAGCTTGGGTCTGCTACAGGATCTGCTTCAGTTTACACCAGCACAGCTCAGCTCTCTCAGTATGGTGCAGACATGATGCTCCATAATGGGCAAAAGGATGAGCATCATGCAAATGCATGAGTGATATTGTCAGCACTTCTAGGAAGTTGCACACACAGATCTACTTAGTTAATAATGAGACGTGAACACATTCTGTGCACCTCACTGAGCACACATTTAAGCATATGGCTGCTGAGATAGAATATATCCTGCCAGCTTTTTTTCTTAATTAAAGTTATGCAAGTTATGAAATACTTTCCTTTATAATAAGCTCTTATTCCTGTGGAGAAATTTCTATTTGTTTTTATCTCATTTGAGCTTCAAGGTTAATCTTAGTTTAAGAACCTTGCTGGCTGTGACAGCAACCTCATGGTGCTGCAGCCTGATCCATGTGTGGGTGGGTGTGCATCCTTTTGTTCCATGCTGGGGCTGGATGCTGGCTGAGTGTCCTCCCTGTACTGGTTTGTCCTACAAACATTAGAAATAGGTGTAGGTGGGTGACTGGGAAAATGCTTCATGAAGGATATTTTCCCAGTCCATTTGAGGGCCATTTTAAAAACCCCAAAGGGGCAGATTCAAAATTTGTTTTGTTTTGCAAGACAAGGCAAATGTGAGATATTTCACTTTCTGATCTACTCTGAAGGGGAATTTAATTTTGGAATCCTTGATATCTATTTACTTATTTTATTATATGAGTGCAGCAAGCGATAATTTATTCTAGCATGAAAAGAGATGTTAATAAATGAGAAAGAATAAAGAGCAAGACATTTAGATCAAATTAATATACATGAAATAAAACAGTAAAAATCCCTGCTTTATCTACAAATAAACTTTTTATGTCCTATATACTTTATGATGAATCTCATATCATACCATACATACGTATTGGACAAATACTGTAACAATACTGAAATAATTGTTCACAGTTATAGGCATCAAAATGAATATCTGAATTTTTTATATAAGTCCATCTTCCCTCAGACCTTTGGGTCTACATTAATTTAGGATAATGGCTCAGCTCTTTGCTCTAGTTCATCAGTATTGTATTTTTGTAACCAGCAAAAGTTGTTATCTTTCCTCATTTTTTTTTAAGGAAATGTAATGAGTCATGTTTTCCAGAAAGATAAAATGCCACCTTTAAATTCTGCCACTGCTGGCCACCACTTTGTTTTCTCTGTTGTTTGAAACACTAAGGTATTTCTTACTCCATGTCTGTTCTCAAATTCTTCCTTCCTTTCCATGCATATTTTTCCTGACTCCCATCTCAGCCTCTCTGTTGTCTTTTCCTTTTTCGACTGTAATCCTTTTACTGTGTCTCATGACAATCTCTCACCTACACATTTTTGCTTTAGCTCTCTCCTTATTTATTCCATTAGATCATAAATGTTTAGCCACAAGGTCCTTCTCATATGTTTAATGTCATGCTAAAATCATGTTCATGTCATGTGGGTGGGAAAAGATGCCCTGATGTGTTGTATGATGTTTGTGAGGGCCCTGTCTTGGAAATATCTTCTCTCATGTATTAGGCTCAATAACAAACCCACTGAAATTCTCATGAAATTCCTCTAAACTTCCACGTGTGCACAGGTGGACCCAATGTAACATTTTTTGTCCCTGCTTGTGACATAGAAGGGTACAAGGGACAAGAATACCTTGAAATATTGAGGGCAAACCATCTTAAACTGGGATGTTATCTATTAAGAATTTTTCTTAAAGGAAACAACATTCGGGGGCCAAAGTGAGCTCTTTGTTGCACATGGAAAGGGCTATTTCTGCCTTTATATAGAGGTTGTGATTCAGTGCATCCATTGTGTAACCCCATTTAACCATCAAAAATGTTGCCAAGAACTAAAAGATGAAATATAGATCTACTGTTCGTTTTTTCTCCCCCAGTTGATCTTTTGTGTTTGATCATAAATGCACATTGTGAAAAGATGTCTTGTACCTCCAAGCTAAACACTGTTTGCTACTCATTAGTGATTTATAAATGATATTTTCTCCCTGGTGACATATCTTTTGATATGATTCTCTAATAATAACATCCACCAATATTAAAATAAGAACATCCCCATGTATTGTGATCACCTTCAACCACATTTCCTCACTAAAATTAAATTTTAGCACACCAACTGATATTGTATGCATATATTTGTCTACCATCATTATAAATCTCCTAAGGGTCTCTATAAAATGATAGTTTTGCCTCTTTGCAGTAATTCTACCTAATGCTCCAAAGCAAGAAACTAATTACATGCTGACTTTTCACTAACTTTGATCTTTGCAAACCCATACTCTGAAGTTTCTATAGGTAATAATATAATTACAATACACTAAGTGGGATGAAATTAGGCATCAACTTTTTTTTTTTCCTCTAAGTAGCATTAATTCTTTTGCAAATAAACATTTATTTAAAATATATTAATAATTAGTAGCTTGCTATTTGTGGTATCCCAATATATAAGTTTCGTATGTAGAACTTCAAAATAAAATCTAAGTATATGCAGTAATATTTGTAACAAATATCTTATTCTTACAGAAGGAGTTTCAGTGGAAGGGGCTATGCTATGAATTCTTGAAAAATATGTTTAAGAAAGGCCAAGGATAAACGATAGTGGTGTTAGGAAATTACTGATATTTCTCCAGGGAATCTTTGAGTCTCTCAAAAAAATGACCTCATTTGTATTTTCCCAATGAATTGGTATGATATTTCCTGTAAGAAAAATTGAAAACAATTGTTGCTTTCAGCTGAACTCTACTGCTATAGAAAAAAACCCTTTGGATTTCCTCTTTGAAAAATGTAAGTTTAGCTTACTCTGATTTTCAAGCATAATCACAAGAAAGTTTGATTTTTTTAAAGAAAACAAATATCACAGCCTTCTTAGACACCAGAGAAATAACTGTGCATGTTTTTTCGCCTCATACTTTCAACCTGCTATTTTAGCCCAGCAGTAAAACCATAATAAAATCCTCCCATCCGAAGTGCCGTGGCCTCCTCCCTGCTCTTCTTGCACACAAATGAGGACACAAACACAAATTCCAACAGGGAGAAAGACAACAGGGCTGTGCCTCTCTTTGGGGTATCTCATCCCACGGAGGTGTCCCACTGACCGCCACGAGGTCTGGCTCCCACCCCAGGGGAGGCAATGAAGAGCTGAATTAACTCACTTCCATGTGTCCATGATTTTATACCCTACTCCAAGGAAGAGACTATTCAGCATGAAGAAGGGTGGCAAAACTCAGCCCTGTGGGAAAGAGCTCCTGGAAGAGATCTTCAGTTTAAAGGAGAGCTCCAAAATGGTGCCTGGGCAGTGTCCAGGCTGGGAGGAGAGGAGGGATGGTCTGTGGGAAACATGACATCAGAGCTCCTGGCGTGAAGAGTAGCCATGGGGTTGAAGGGATGTGGGGTGAAGGGATGTGGGCTGAAGGGACGTTTCACATGGTGACTCACCACGGCAGATGCTCCAACACCACTGCGCCTGCCAGAGCACCACGGTAAGAGAAGCAACATTTTTTGCCTTATCCCTGATGTTTGCTGCACCTACTGGGTCCCCCAGGCCTGGAAGACCTCCTTCCCCAGTGCACAGCCTTCCTGGGAGAGCAGGGCGGCCAAAACCACAGCCAAGGCTTTGGGAGCACCGCGGTCACCCCGCAGGGGCAGACGCCTCCAGCCCAGGGTGGCTTCACGGATGACGCAGCAGTGCCGAAAGGAATCACACTGCTGGTGAAACAGGCCCCTACCTTTACTACATCCCATATGTGCACCTTGTTTGTCTAATAACACTCAAAACCACAGAAAAATCTGAACACCACATTCACTTTAAAGCTGAATAAACAAAATTTGTTTTGACTTATCATCAATCATGTCATGTGATCACAGGGCATATTGTGTGCAAACGGCAGTTGTTTTATCTGGAGCTTCAACCTTTAAAAAATTCAAAACAGTAAAGTTGTTTATTTGACACCAGTCCTGACCCCCAGACTTTAGCGCTGCATTCTGACAAAGTGAAAGAAAGAAAACACATTTTGCTTCTTCATTGCTGTGGCATAAAGGAAACCTGACTTCTCAGGAGACTTTTGACACATTCCTTGCATTTAAAATGTACCAATAGGAACTTTATCTCCTTCTTTTTTATTTTTCTAGAAACTGGAGGAAGAAAGGTGTTTACATGGTATTGCACATGGTAGCAACACTCATTATGAGGATCTGCAGACACTCAGTATGTGCATTTAGCTTTGGGAATTGCATTACTTAAGAGCCCTGTGGTTAGAAAGATGAATTCAGACAGACAATAAGGAGCAACTGTTTGAAAGCCAAGCCGCTTGCTCAGACTCAGTTAACAAATGATAGGCTTGGAAATATTTTTTTCAGGAACCAGCTTGAAAAGTCATTCCAAACCATCCTGAAAAAACCCAATCTTTTCCCTCCCTTTGTTTCTTCTGTCAATAAATAGATGCAAAGAGATTGCAACCTGGTACCTGTATCTCATTTTGTGTTTACCTGTGTATCTGTGTCTCTCTGGGAGAGAGACAGTGTATTTTGTCTTCAGATGTCAGAAATGACAGAGCATCTAGAAAAGCTGAAGATCGCTGAACAATATGTGTCCATTAAGTATGATAATTAAAGTTTCCTTCTTTTTTTAAACCTCTAAAATTAACATCATAATTCTCATCTAAGAATGAGGTGCAATTATACATCTGGAACACCTCAAACTTTCACTCCATTCTGTACAGGCAGTTTTGTGCTACTTCAACTCCACCATGCTGAGGACAGAGTTTCAAATTCATCATATGGCCCTGAATGCATTCATTCTGCTATTAACTCCTGAGGCATAAAAAAGAATTCCCTTCTGGAGAGACATCTGGCTTACCCCTTCATATGATAGGGCTGTGGCTAAGGAAAAGATCCAGGACTTACTTCTCCTCCAGACATCCTATTTTATCTTGGTTAAGAGTCCATTCAATTGTGTTTCCTCACATTTTAAAGATGATAAAAAATAATAATTAACTTCCAAATAAAGAAGATGTGATGCTATCTAGTGTAATGTTTTTAAAATGGTTTAAAGCCCTCAGTTACAGGAATATAAGAGCTACCATAAATGTTCTCAAGGAAGGGTTTGCTGGGAGAAGTAATGTCTTTTATTAGATCAATTGGTATATTTTAAAAACATTGACCTGCTTTTGGACACATGCAGGTTTGCTGCTTCCGTTTCAGCCCTGAAGAAGAACCTAGATAACCACATCTGTTGGTCTAATAAAGATTATTATGTACATAAACTTCAACAAACCTGTTTCTGCAACATAAATAATCTGCACAAGGGTCTGTGCAACCTCAGACTGTCTCTGGGAGCAACCAGTGCTGGTCACTTTGGAGGCAGGTGAAGCAGTGCTTGTGCTGCACTCCTACACCTCACTGAGTGAAGGGCTCACCAGTGCTTTCTACTTCACATCCCCAGTGAATGGCCTATGTATTTTTTTTTCTACTTGATCTTTCCCTTCACTTTTTAAACTTGATGCTCAGTTGTTTTTCAAATTCTTATGCATAATTCCATGTTAGATTTCACTTACCATGGTTTACGTGCAGCCCCTGGGGATTAAGCCTTACTGTTAACTTGTTGGCACAAATAACCTCTTGAACTCATCAGACTAATCCCACTGATTTGATTTTTTTCTCCCTGCTCTCTTCAGTGCATCAGCCTGTCACTTTATTGAGTGACTGCCATGAAAATGCAGCCCATCCACAGCAAGTGTACTGATAGAACTTCACCCAACTGGGCAAGGAATGAAACCACTTTTAAATAGACTAGAGGGAGAAAAGAAAGAAAAAGAAAACAAACCTAGTTTCCTTAAGATCAGGAGTCTTAATATCTTCTTTCCTTTGTTTGTGCTGCCCTTGGGAGAAGTGAGGCTGTGGAAGATGAGTTGTATTTGTACCACCAGCTGGAAGAAACTATTCAAGATAATGACACACTATTGGTGTAAGTTGGGTCAGGATTGGATCACAGAAACCCTCCATTCCTCCTCCCCACAGATGGTGTGCAGCTAATTGTATTTGGAGGAATAATTCTAATAAAGATGTGACCTTTAATACCAATTGGTGGTTTTAATTTTGACTCATAATCAGTCACCTCAGTGTGATCCCTTCTGATGTGTGAGCAGCAGTGAGGCCACTGTGTATATTTACACACAAAAAACAAATATGGGCCCAGGGAGGCATCCCATGGGGCAAATGCATATATTGCAGATCTTAAAAACAGATTTGTACATTACTGGATCCTGAAGCGAATAAAAGTGCATAAATTCCTAGGAATCAAAGATAAGTCAAAGGAAAAAAAAAAGCATTCACAAGTAGAAAGCAACCCCCATAGCTCATGAATAGCCTAATTATGAGAGAGCCCCACAGGCAAATGCAAAGTTACCAACACAATTGCCTTTGGAGCTCACAGAGGGGTCAGATGCTACCCTCAGAATATTATCTTCTGTAGCACAGCACCTGGGTCCTGTGCAGTGCCATTCAAAAATCACAGCCAAGGACAGTCTGAGGAGGCAAGAGCTGACAGGACCTCATATGGACATTGCTGTAATGCTTGTGCATTCAAGAATCAGTTGCCTTTTCTTATTGTGAAGCTTCTCTTGACACAAATGTTCAAAATCGATGCAACTTCTGTTTCTCAAATTCTCTATTACATCCATAAAAAAGCCATAAAAGGTTTCTTGTGGTCTTCATCACACGGTCATGGTGAGAGAAATGTAGATGGCATTGTGTGGCAGAAAGATTTTAGGATGCTGGAGGTGCCACCTTCCTGCCAAGACATAAATCTCTGGTTTTCTCAATTTTGTGAAAGGATTAACAAAGTTTTCTCTGCCATCTACTACACAGGAAAAAGCACACATTCATCTTGGAGTTAAGAATATGCTTGGAACTGTAACGGGAATTTCATTTTTGGCCAAACATATTTCAGCAAAATTTGCAACATACCCTAAACCGTCTGGAGTCAAAGAGAAGCCAGAAATGGCCACGAAAGTGAAGGGCACTGAAGAAAAATCATCAGACATAGAGACTGTCTCAAAAGGAAAACAGAAAGAAATAAGTTTTGCCTGTCATCCATGGACCTCAACTTCCTTTCCAAATACAATCTGACCTGATGAAGCTGCTCTTTTCTTTCCCCTTTTGCTCTAGCCAGAATTTTCCCGTCACTCTCACACCTATCTCCTCTCACACCTCTCTTTCCACAGGCTCTTGCAATTCGAATTTGTTTTGGGAAATTTGGTCCTTTCTTCACTTCCACAGCTGCACCAACCAACCTCTGACCACCTGGCTCTGCTGATAAGACTATGGAGAATAAATATGACTGTATGGAGAGTTTGGCTGTTTAATACTACTCCTCTCTTTATAGAAATGCCCTTCATAACCCGAGCACTGAAGTCATTATGCTCGTCTCCAGATCACTTAACAGGGCTCATCTCTTTTACAATGCTAAGAAGCACCACCTGCTAATTAAAGGTACAATACGGTCTCTTTAAATCCTTCTCACATTTAATATCATATGTATATTCATGTGCTTAAAGGATATATGCACTCTTGCATTTCTGCGTATTTCTTCTCTTTAGATACTGCTTTTTGCCTGAGACCATGAACCTCTAATTGATGCCCTGCACTACATTCATGAGTGCAAGGAAAGGAGAAATCCCATACATACCTGTGTCCCTTGTTTGTGTGTGCAGGGATGTCTCCAACACAGGAATGGATAGAGATCAGAGGCCCTTTTTGATCTGCCTCTGTACTATATAATGTACCCATCAGTGGCTTGAGCCCACTTCAAGGGGCTGTAATTTCTTGTAGCTAAATACACCCGAGAGTACAAAAAGCTAAATGCTCAGTTCATGCCTGTCGTGGTCGGGGGGCAAGGCAGGAGCACGCTGCTTGCTCTGTGATCAGGGAAGGTGCACAGGGCTGTGCTGGGATCTGGAGCAGTGCTGATCATGGCTTTTATACATCTTGGTAGAAATGTCCTTCTGGATTAACAGCTCATCAGGAGCAGTTCAGGACGGGAGGATGTGAAAAGGCAGAAGAAAAACCTTATCAGTTGGAAATGGAGTACGCCAAGCTTATGAGCAGAATAATCTAATGCATTTTTCTGCAAAAGAGGTCTCTGCTCCATGGTCCTACAATTCCTAAGTATAAAGTTTTCTCTTTATTTTTACTCAGTAAAGACTCATTTGTTGTATTAGACTATATGCCTGTTTTCCTGTTTGCTGTGTTGAGATCCAGGAGCATCATAAGGTTTTGAAAGAGGCAGTTTAATTGGATTCAGAATTCATTTCAGAGAGAATCTAGACTGAGTCAGTATATGTGGTTTTAACTAAAATAATATTTTGTTAGACTCTAATACGATGTTAATACCCATATGAGACAGGGTAATACCATTCAGTGTTCATCTTAATTAACTAACATTAACTATCATTAGACTTTTATATGGTACAATGCACATTACTCCATAACTTCAACACAGATCTCATACAGCTAGATTATAATGCATAATATCAATCATGGTTTTCTCCAAGCTTTCTTAGCACCTAGCTTTGATTTTAAAAGTTAAGGTCAGTGTTAAGTGTTACACTTCAGCTGAATAAGTTAAAATCAATGTTAATTAACAATGTTAATTAAATGTTAATCAGTTAAATGAAAGCATTTTTCATCCACTCCTCCGATAAATTGTGGTCAGGTAATCTTGCATACATTGTTTCAGATGTCATATGAATGTGTCATCACCCTTGGGATGACTGGTAGGGAAGTCCAAGACAACCATTCTTGCAAAGATAAAACAAATTGCTTATCTCGGTACAAAGGCAACTAAATTGCACTGGAAATCCAGACTGGTGGATAGGAAATTAAAGGCACAGCAAGTCAATACTGCCATTGCCAGTCTCAGTGGTGGCCACAACACTACCCTAAATCTGAGGGTTTAGAAGCATTTTGTGTGGCTGTGAGACTTTGGTTCCTCACCCAGTCCCATGGCAATGGAGTCCCTGTGCCTGACTGTGAGAGGCAAGAAATTCTGGGGTAATCTTCGTGTGCAGTGTTTGCCTCATGGGACAACAGGGGTGTGGGGTTAGTTTAACAAAAGAAAAAATAGTTAATTTGTTCTGACAGCTGGTCTTGTCTTTGCTACTGTAGAATTCAAAACTGCATGAGGCAACTACCAGCAGCTCAAAGTGAATGAGCATGGGTAGCCCTGACTTATCCCAGTTTGGACATTTGAATCCAACCCTATAACAGGATGTTTTATGCTAGTCATTATAAAAAATTAGATGAATACTGGGAGTACAGAACACTTGAACTATATAACTACCATATCATGAGTTTATCATGTGAGCAGGCACAGTCTAATACACTTTTCTAAAACTCACAAAAGTTTTCATTCAAGTTCAAAAATTTTGTATATAGTACTGTAACTGGTGTATATATACATATATCTATATCTCCCATGTGTATACATAAATATGCACTATTGTATATAATGTATATGTATTACAGACTAGAAAATTTTAAGCAAGATACAGTTCTTCAAATGCCTTAAAGATATTGCTTACAATTAATTGGATTTGAAATTTATGCTCCAGCTGGATTTCAGTCAAACCCACAGTTCCTTGCATGTTACTGAGATGGTTCTTTTGGCTGAGAACTAAGGATCTACCCTGTCATGTAGAAAATCTATTTAAAAAATAAAATAATAAAGCAGTGACATAATTGACTGTAGATATCAGCATTTTGCATGCCAGTGAAAATCAATATTTAAAGTGTGGTTCCACTTTGAAAAAGGTCTGTATAAATGTATTGTGTCCTCCTCATCAGATCTGTCTGGCTGTGTGTTCAGGGAGACAACTCCTCTTTCTGCTGACCAAGCATTATCCCTTCCCTTCAATTAGTACTGAAATGAAAATGCAAATACAGAAAACTTAGCACTTTTACAAATCCCCCATGAGTGCATCCCTCACAGTGGTTCAGTCTGACCTGATGTGAGCACCAAGTGAAACTTTGGCTCTGCCTCTTGCCTGTACTGGTCACTGGAAATGCCTGCAAGAGGAAGAGGAGGCTGTGTTCTACCTGTGATGGGTTTTGTGATGTCAGCTTTCTTAGCAGAACCCACTGGCACAGACTCAAATCTCCCTACAAAGGGTATTTAGGAGCCTACTGTTGCACAGACACAGGTGCTCTGCCATAGAGCAGAACCTACAACACTGAGGCTTCGTTTGTGGTTCTTAAATCCATCAGGATGGAGCTCAAGGGATGCCAAGAATTAGGCAGTTGATAGGAACTGCCATCTAAATCCCACCATTTTCAGGAAGACAGACAATTCAATTTGTACTACAAAGTGAGCTCTTCTCAGGAACCACAGCCTTGAAGGGAAACATTCAGGCCCTTCCTTTTAAGATGGGAGAAGAAGACAAACACTAACTCCTTCCACTCCTTACCTTCCTCCCCCAAAATGGGTACTAGTTATAGTTAAAGTTCTGGTATTTTCCATGTTAGTTAGTGGCTAGAACCACATCCTGAGCATCCTGTACAGATGAATTCACAGTGCTCTCAGAGCACGTCCTGACTTTCAGCATTAATATTGCTTCAAAGTGTACAGGCTTCCTCCCTTCTCCCACAGTGGCCAAATTTTCATGGGCTAGTTATTTGTTAAAGCTTGGAATCATGGAATGCAAGATAGATTTGAACAGAAGAGTAGATAGAAAACCAGGTTGTGATAGTCAATTAACTCCAGCTGGAACTTCACAAGAGTAAAAAAGCCCTCTCTAATCCCAGAAGCCCAGAAGGAGATATAGCATCAGCTGTGTAATGAATTAAAGCTGAAAACAGGAGTTTTGGTGGACATGGCTATGACCATCATCTCCCTTCCTTTTACCTGTTTCCATCTGCCATTGTCTGAGATTTCACAGCTGACTCCACAGGCCAGATGAGCAGAAGAAATGTGACTTGTGGAAACCAGTACCTGCAGAAGGTGGACCCTGGGCTGACAAACTGTGAAATCTGACAACTTCAGGATATGCTAAACATTGAGAGGCTTAATGTAGTCTGAATTTCCATGCTTCTGCTCTTAAGCAACAGCTAGTTGGGATCCTAGAGAGTAAAGTGTTGGGCTAAATGACAGAAGAGGCAGGTAAGAGTGTAAATCCTGGCTGAATTCCCTGTTTTGCAATCCTAGCAAAAAAAAAATCCGTTTCTTCCACCCCATCTGCCTAGAGTCAAGAGAGAGACTGCTCCTTTCTCTCCCCAGATCTCTGCCTTGGGCACAGTGCCACCTTTCTCCGTGGCTCTGAGAGGCTGGAGACATCTCTGTGCTCACTCTTCCCATTCCTAAGGGCTGAAGCAACCAAAGAGGCTCTTCCCGTAGCAGTGTGTCTAATGGGTACTGCGGGGAATGACCCTGGGATGTTTTTCCTTGACACTGACTAAGGAAACTCCCCATGTGAGTGCCCAGTTCCTGGCAGGCTGGAGAGTTTGTTCCATGCTGCTTCTGGTGAATAAGATCATTCTGGGAAGAGATCTTTGGCAGACTCCATCTAGGACAAAGACAGCAGCAGAGCCATCGTAGAAGAATGTGTCTGAAAACCTTGAACGTGTAGGAGAAAATACCTAGAATGGCTTTATTCTACCAGTTGAATATGAGGACATGGCTGAGCATCGTGGAAGAATGTAAGAAAGCATTTATAATTATTTCTAAGCAGCAGACACATGACTGAGCCCCAGGAGGTACAAAACAAGAGGTACAACAGCTGCAGCGCTGCTGAAACCGAGCGACAGCTCAGGAAATGCCAGAGCACTTCTGCCCTGGAAACTTCACAGTGATGGAGAGAGACTCCTGGCCAAGAAGAGCAGCAGTATTGACTGTGGGAGAGGTAAAGATCACCCACACTGAAGGCCAGCCTGGGGCTCTGCACAAGTCAAACTTGTTTAAGCTTAGTTTGATAAGAAAGCCTTGCTCTTAGCAGCGTTATCTGTGTGGTTGTTGTTCCACATGCACAGGCTTTCTATCACATTACTTCAGTGCTGTCTCCTGGTTGCATCCTGCTCAATACTGCATGAGTGCAAAAAAAGCCTGAACAGCACAAACATGGGCTTTTTGTGGAAATTGTAAGCTTCATTTATAATGCTCTAACCCACTTTGCTTGGTTATGCCTTCAGGCCTGAAGTGGATTTCATGAGATGCACCAGAACTGGGCACAGCCCCTTTGTCAGTGCAGGGCATTTCCATTGGGATGAAGCAAGCAAAGCCATGGCATTGTGACTTGTCACCCTTCTCACTCACCTGGGTGAGATACATCCACCTGGGGACACCAGCACAAAATCTAAGGCTCCATCCAAACTTTTGGGATAGTTTCTCATTCCCAGCTGCTCAGTGCGTGTGAACTGCAGCAGGAATTAGCTTGAGGAAGAAAATATGGGTGAGGGCAAACCAGAGCAGTATTTTTAAATAGGTTTGCTACCCAAACATCTGGAGCTAGAAAGGTAGGGAACAGGCAAAAAACATTTTGGAGTTGAATTAAACACGTCAGTCAAGAGGCCAAGGGATCATGAGGCTGGGAGATAGGAAGCCAAAGAAAGAGAAGATTTGGGTTTGATCCTTGGTTTTTGCTGTGTTTTTTCCAGGAATCCCTTGGTACTTAGTAAGAGAGTATTTTGAAAATATAGCACGTCATGCTGCTGGTGTATTTGGGAGCTATTCAGTACTTTAACAACTAAAGGAAAAAATAAAAGGAAACGCTGTCCAAGATGAGATCTTGAGGGGAGGGAACAGGGAAGCTGGCAGGTGGGATGAAGAGGGCTCACCACCTCACAGCCCTATTTCATTCCTTTAAAAACTTATGGGACTTGGACAGACAAGTCGAAATTGTTGTTTCTTACTTACTACATTGAAAATTCTCCATCCTATCCTATACTGAAAGATTTCTTTTATTTTTTTTCATTCAAGAGAACAGTGTAGTAACAAACTGCCAAGAAGAGAAACTGGTGAGTCACTGAGGAAATTTAGTTGAAATGATAACACTTCACAAAAATGAAAATTATTACATTTACTGTACATGGGAACAGTAAAAAGTCCTTTTTTATTGCTCTTGATGTTGAATAGGAAGGGACTGATATTTCCACACTGGTATATAATATAATTTGCTTGCCAGCAGTTTGTTTTTCTCTAACATGCAAGTTGTTTTGACAAATTTCTTAGCAATTCAATACTCTTGTCAGAACCTGTGCATGGCCATTGTGACTATGTAGGAGTATAATTTTCTGGCCTTTTAAATTTTGATGAGCCAATATCTTATTTCTCAAAGGAAATGAAATATTTCTGCCCAACAGCATCTGTCAGTTTCTGCCNAATAATAATAATAATAATAGTAACAACATGGAAAATACATGAAAAGTGTCTCTAATATCTTTTATGGCTGAGGATAAACAAAGATTTTTTTTCCATTCATCTCTTCAATCAAACATAGCTCAGTAGTATCCCTGTAGAAGACATCAAAGTTTAGTATGTTAAATATAGGATTTCCCAGCCCTAGTCTCAGTGGAACATAAGAGGATGATGCATGGAGTAAAAAATTTAGTTACCTTATTTTTCATCTGTGGATTTGGTTGCTTTCCTAGCTGTTTTTGCTATTTATGGAACTCACATTATAAGGAAGCCTGTTTTTCAGCTGCAATGAATAGGACTTTCTCCTGCTGACTGGAGCTTTTCAATCTGGTATCATAAAGACAGATGAATAACAGTAATTTTCTAATATATTGGTCAGTGATCTGAAGATTCACTTATTCAAGGTTTCTTGGCTGAAACAAAATTACAGATAGAGGACCAGCACAGACTAGATGCAGTACTGACTCCTCCATATAAATTCTTAGTTGAAATGAGTTAAGGGGAAAGATTTCCTGCCTATGGTATTTGAGCTAATAAGCTTGGTGAGGCATAAGCAGGTCTTAAGTGGGTTTTCAGCCTTATGTAGACAGTCTGGGTAGGTGAGAAATTTGCATTCTGTCTCAGACAGAAGCATGGATAAATGCAAACCAACTTGTCTTGGAGGGAGAGGGAAGCTCCTCTATAAGCTGCACAGAAATATGTTCCTTTGATCAACATAAACTAAAAGTCCGAGCTGGTAAGTTCGTTAAAGCTGGGTTATGGAAAAGTTTAGCTCTGTAAAACAAATTAGTCCATCTCAACAGAAGCTTTTTTCCTCATCTGTACCCAAATGGGGTCTTTCTCCTGATTTTCAGACGTCCAGTAGCCAAGTGCCTGGAGCAGGGGCTGGGGGAGTTGTGCATGGAGGCTCGCAGAGATGAGAGAAGCTCCAAATAGTACATGGAGAGTTCCTTTTGGGGTTGTAACCTCTACCATGAGGAACATTTGGAGAAGTGGAGTTCTTTTAGAGTAAATGCAGCCCTAAGAAAGGCCAATTGACTTGAGATGTGCTACTCTGAAGTGTTTAAGTTATGCTGCTGGACTTCAGAAAGAAGAGAAACTAAGAAGGGTGGAGAGCTCTGATACACAGTATTAGTTAATCAAGCCCAAATATACATCCAACCTTCTTATCCTTAATTAGTTTTTCCTTTGCAAAGTTTTAACAGCGTTTTCTTTCCCACAGAATTCCCCTGGACTCTAATTTTCTAGTGACAGAAACCAAACACACAAGTCAGCTTTACTGCAGAGGAGAACCAGCTCCAGTGTGAGAGATACATTACAACATGCGAGAGAGGAGTGTTTGTTTTTGTAAGGTTTAAAATATTGTTTCTTTATTTTCCACCCTAACTCTGAGAACTTTGGCATTTGACTAATTTACCGTGCGTTTAAGGCTGGTAGCAATATTGGAAAAGAAATATGATAATCACATGCTGCCACAAAGCATTCTATACCTCACTCTCTTTTCCAGCTCTAGTTTCACATGTGTTGGTTCAATGGAATATTCAATAGACATTTATAGGAAATAAATTGAGAGATGAATGTAAACCATATGGCATCTGGAGGTTTATTTGTAAAGCCCCTGCATCAAAGCTTTCTCCAGATCACACCATATTAGCTATGTTTTTCCAGTCCAGCAGAATCAGGAAGGTAACCACAGACTTCCTTGATGGAAAACACATGAAAAACAGAGCAAATCTTAATATGTAGCTAGAGCAACTGTTCAAGTAGCATCATTTGGAATAATTTTATTACTAATATATAAGGGGCATTGTTTAGTGATGAATTTCAACCCAGAAACCAAATGAAAGTTAATTTGCAAAGCTTCCTGACCATTAATTTGTAGAACTCCAAGATCATTAATATGTATCAAACCAGACATAATTAGTGTTTGTACTTTTAAAGTACATAGGGCAATTACAAACTTTCTTGAAATGAGGCACTGAAAATATATAAAGAGACTCTTTCCACACAAAATATTTCATAGCCAATCACATCCTTCTAAATAAAAAAAAAAAAAAAAATTGATTGGTTTGAATGAGAAGTTTATTTCAATCTTATTTATTTTTATAGAAAAAAAAAATAAGCTGCTCTCAATCTGAAATGCTTACTGTTTGCTGGAGTTTGGCAACAGCCAACAGTGCATCTGAAGTCAAATTAAATTGTATTCTCATACAGTATGTTACATAAATCATTAGGAAATGTCAAGAGCTCATATATAGTTGTGTTTTGAGGTTTTTTTAAGTTTCCACTTACTTTCCAAAATAGTTTTCATTTTTCAATGTCAACCCCTTTTCAGCCACTTAGACCAGCTCTAATGATTTGTGTGTTAAATTTGCTCATCACATGAATATTTTTTAATAACCCATTCAATATTTAATAAACTGCATATATTTGCTGGACCAATAAGTTACAAGGTACAATGCCAGCTCCATGCTTGTATTCCCAGCAGGGAGAGTCTTTACCTTGTGCACCAGAGTTTCACGCTCAAGAAGTGAAAATTTTGGGGTGGTTGATTTACTTTTCCTTAAGAAGCCTTATTCAAGAAGCATTTTTGCCCAGGATGAGACAAAGGACTAGGGCCTGTTTCAATACTTAACTTCTGGTAGACACTTAAGTCTCCTTGACTTTAATATTAAGCATGTGCTTAAAGACAGACATAAAATGCACTAGCATCTGTAGGAATCTTTCCACTGACTTTAATGGGCTTTGGATTACACCCTGATATCTCAGCCCAAAATAGCTGTTATTACAGTAATAAATGATTTGTAAAGCCATTCTTCTGAATAGGTACATTTACACTAAGAAATCATAATGACTTCTTTAAAAACTCTTACACTGCAAATTGATACATTTGGAATAATTGCTCTCCTCTTCATTAGGGTTTCACACTTCTGTAGCACTTTCCAGACCAATAGTTTGAAATCTCATTATGGATTTCGATAAGTATTTCTACTCCCATTTTACAGATGGGCTAAGGAGGTGAAGACAATGGGCCTCATCCAGAGTAGGAAGCTTCCCATTCACCCAGGTAGGTGCTGGACTGCAAGGTCCATCCTTCCAGAAAATACGTAGGCACCTATTTCACACCAAAACCTGTGGAGTTAAATACCTAAAATATTCTGTGTATTAGCCAAAAAAGTCTTACGCTCCACCAAAGCACAAGATGTCAGAGAAAGGTTTTATTCAAAAATTCTACTCTCCAATGATCTATCAACAAAGTATTTCTCCTATAATATTCTAGCAATTTGGGCACAGGGAAGTGAGAACATTATTTTAAGATCCTAGTTAAAGTCATGAATGACTCAATGAGCAGCATCCAGATTCCAATTGGAAATGCTCCCTAGTCCAGGGTGGAGGGAAGGCCAAGGACATGTGTTTGATAAGACACCTTCAGGAAACTACAGTGGCATAAAAGTCCCATGGCACTATACAATTGGCTACTTTCCAGGTAATTTTTTTGTCAGGGAGAATTTCTGCTTGGAGAAAAATGGTGATTTATAACATTGGACTGAAAGTGCTAGACTTCCTACCTAGGTATTTTAAGTCTTGCTAAGCGGCCAGAATCCTGAATAAGCAGCAATGAAGTCAGAAATGAAATAAACCTTTGTGAAATCCAGCCTTGGCTGTTTGAATTTCAAATACCTTCAGAGTTCAGGTAATGTGTGGATCGAGGATTTTAACTTGAGTCCATCTTTAGTTGAAACTCCCTTCTCCTCATCAATCTCATTCATTCATCAACATCCAGGTTAACCTTTAAACATATGGCAGTCAATGAATGCCACTCACAAACCTTAGAAAATAAGTATGCAAGCAACATCAGTTTAAAAATATGCAGCTAACTGCTGGAAGCTATTAAAACCCAAATAAACAAAAGAGATTATACTTCAAAGAAATGTCAACAGTTTTTCCTCTCCTAGAACAGAGCAGTTTTCTTTGCTTCTATCCCCAGCCACATCTGGAAAGTGCTTACTGCTTTACATATCTCCAACGATAAAATTAGTTTATTGATTTTTCCGAATTTCCTGATAGATTTATGCAATTTCCAAAACAAAGGTAAACTCACATCCCAGTTAAAAAAACCTGGTGGTGACTACAAAGAATTCACAAAATCATAAAAACACAGAGTTATGCAAGGGAACAAAACCAGTCACTTGCTAAATAATGCTGTACCTCTGTGACTACTGTTAGAGAGCAAGAAATTGCAATTTTAATTACTTACTTCTATATAAATGAAAAAAAATATCTTAAGGCTAATTATGGCTGATGCAAAGTTGAACTGAACCTTCATTTCCAAATAAATAGAAAGATTTTAAAATGAAATCTGCATATTTCATGGAAAGAATTAAAAAGAAAAAGGAATAATGAGTCATGAATACAGATTCAAAGAGCTATACAAAAATTAGATCTATTAAAGTGTCTGCAACTCTGTGTAACTGAAAATTTAGACTCTAATTTCCACAACAGCAAATTGTGTCATTTTAGGCAGTCCAAATGTTGGATTTTTAATTTGCTTAAAATTCCACGTTTGTAGCAGCCAAAACCTTCAAAGACTGTTAATTTGATTTTGGTTTACAATTAACTAAGCGGTAGCAACTTAGCCTATACAGAAGACTGCCAAGAAAAATGATATCTTTGGTAAATTACCAAGGATCAAAATGTGGACAACAGATTTCTCCCCTCCCACCCCTCCACCCCCCTGACTATTTTTAACTAACAATGATAGTTTTGATAGAGTAAAAGTATTTCATAAAAAATATAATGACAAGGTGCAAATTTTGCCAAACAGTCCAGAATTTCAGAAGTAGTGATATATATTTAAAGGAGACAAAAAAAAAAACCCAAACAATTTGAGTATTAAATGTACAGTAAGTGCTCTGTAGTCAAATAAAAAGAAAATAAACTCTAAGAAGACTGCTGCAGAATGGGAAAAAGCAGGTCTAGTTTGTTTATTTATAAATTGGTAACAAGTAGATTCTTTCGCACTAACTAAACCAGACAGTAATTATAAACACAGATTGGTTAAATTCCCTGCACCCTATCAAAGGAAATGAGTTCCTCTCTTTTCCAAACATTGTCATTTGTTTATTGAGCCTCTTTTGGGCTTGATTTCATTAAAAACTATGTAAAGTCCACATCTGCAACCCCCAAAACAATGTTAACCTTGTTAAGCTGATCCAGAGTCCTCATTACAAAAAAATTTGCAGGCAGCAGAACCAAGCATTTTAAAAGGGAGCTCTTGGTATATAGAGCAAAGAATTTGGATTATTTTTGTTCCATTACAGAAAACTTATATTGCTATGCAATAGAACAGGAAGCAAACAGTAACCGCCTCAGTAGTTCTGGATAATTAGTTACCTAAATTCTCTGAGGTGAACAAAATGTACTTAGATGGCAGAACATTACTGCTTGTGTGCTGAAACAACAGAGTAATCTTGGTTGAAATGAAAATCACAAATACAGGAGGAAAAAGTCATGTTTAAAATCATTAGTCTTTATCAGTAAAGTACAACTGAGTTCCCTATTAGAGAAACAGTTTTATTAAAAAGGGGATGATACTGCTTATATTAGCTAGCCTCAGATATCAGATTTCAACAAACTTTAGCACTGTAGACACTATTAAAACATCATTATTAGAGTTGCCATGCTTGAATGATTTAAACTAAAGTGAATTTTACATATTTGTTGGAAGACAGGAATAATAAATACTAGGGCTCAAGCTGGTAAGAACTGACCTAGACTTTGCAGACAAAAAGTTAAGAAATTTTGTCCCAAGCATTGCTTGGGAGTGGGGCTAGTGAAAGTCCTGTGCCTGCTGTTGGTGAAACCTTGCTGGAAGAGCTGAAATGGGACTGAGGAGGTTTTGTGCTCAGGAGCCTCTGAGGACTGATGAGGACATTCCCCTGCGTGTGCGGGAAGAGATGCTGCTGCACCTGGAGCATGTTCCCCATGGCCAAAGCAGGAGAGCACTATGGGAATTACCCCTTTTGGGGCAGATCCCTCTGTCCCCATGCACGTGGGGCTGTGACTGTGGTGTCCTGAGGTGTGCCTGTGATTAAGGCTTGTTCCCATGACTTAAGAGAAAAATGCACACCAGGGCAGCGGGATCAAAGACGGAGTAATGGGCATCACCTAATGCTCCTGGACCAATTATCCTGACAAACTGCAGATGTCTTCAGAGAACACATTGTATTTATTTACTGATTCACAGCAGCACTGAGCAATTTGCTATCACACAGCCACCTCCTCTGGTCAGGTAATGCTGGGTATCTCCCACCTACGGTGAAGGCAAATCAAGAAAAACAAACGGGTTCCCAAAAGGCAAATTCTCTTTCTATCACTGTTACTGCCCTCCTAAGGTTCCTGGGATTGGCTCCTTGATCGTGTATCCATACAAAATTTTCATATGCAATCTACCTAAATATCTGATTTATGGCAGGTTTGCTCTTACTCGAGTTCTCAAATATGGCAAGTACTTTGATAAAAAGAAGGTAGTACTTGTTACTTTTTGCACTCTGCCACCATTTAATGACACTGAATAAAACTAGCTTTGATTTTTCAATATTATAATCAGAATAAAAATTAAAATATATTTGAAGATTATGTCTAAAATAAAATAAAGAAGGACCATCAATAAGAGGGGAGCATATTAACATTCATTTTGATTTCTCTTGGTGTATTATTCCCTCTAAGCCCTTATGTATAACTTTAAGTTTGACCCCATACTGAGATTTCCAGCTCTGCTTGTCACAGGGAATTTGGGGCAATTAATGTCTTGAAAGACTGTGCTTATAGAATAATCAGGTCAGGAACTTTGTCTTTCTAAATACTCTGCTATTTCTCAGAAATATCTGTGGATTCTTGAAATAATAAGTTACAGTAACACTGGGCCAGATCCTCAGCTGGTGCAAAGTTGGCTTTTCTTCATTAACTTCAAAGGGACTATGCTGATTTACACCAGCTGAGGGAAGATGTGGCCCACAGTGTCCAGGTGGATTTAAATCATACACATGAGAAATACCTCAGTACATCCAGGTCTGTACTGAGGTTGAACATAAAAGGCCCGAGTAGCGGGAAATCCATCCCTTTTTATTTTTAAATGCTCAAATGTTTACCAGCTGACCTTCCCCTTTACTGCAGATCTGGGAATCGAGGTGCATACAATAAAGTTCAAACCAATCAACTGCTTTCAGCTGTTCTTGTGCAATGAATTTTTAAACATTTGATCATTAAGACCAATCTATATGCAGGTCAGTTTTCTGAACAGGATGGGAACAGTTTGGGAGCAGATGCCAGGGCACTGACTCATGAAGAGGGACTGTTAAAATAACACAGAGAGCACATTTATTTTGGGCCACCCATCAGGTGAACACTACCAAGACCATCTCTTTGCTGGATGGATGTACAGATCAAGACAGTTAATCTCTAGCAGAGCACCTTTATTAATTGAATGGCTGCACACTGGCAGGGGAGGACTCACCAGCCTTGAAGTGGTTATCTTATCACAAAGCAACTTCTCTGCAGGTTTTGGTCCTCCTCCAATTGGTAAATTCTCTAGAAATACCACTCCATGCTGCTATTTACTTGTTTATTCCACAAAACTGCCTTGCAAATGCTCATAAATGTGTGGAAAAATTTCAGCTGTGACTGTTTGTGATATGTTCACTTCCAACACCTACCACTCTTAATTCACAGAATTTGTGGTGGGCAGCAGCCTTGGGCTATTGATCTCTATGTCCAAATCACTTCAGTTTTATCTGTCGGTCACTGTCTGTATCCAAAGGCAACAGGACTTGGGCAAATCATAGAAACCTAGAATGCTGATAGAATGCTTTGGGTTGGAAGATCATCTCATTCCAACCCCCTTCCAGAGCAGGGAAACCTCTCCTGAGACTAGGTTGCTCAAAGGTCCATCAAACCTGACCTCAAGTTTCACACAGTCATGGGCAACCCAAGGTGGGAGAAGAGCGGGGGACTGTCAAAGTCCATGTAGAGCTAATTAAGCTTGGATGGTCTTTAGACACTCCAGTTAGGAGTGGCATTGAATGGGGGCACAACTCTAGTCTTTTGTCTCCTTGAGATGCATATGCATTGTATTTGGTGTTTATTTAAAGCCCTGTAGCTTTGAAGCTAAGGGAGAAAGCAGGCCAATCATGGCAGGAATAACCAGGGATATTCCATTTTTATTTCTTATATCTGTTGAGGGGATGATAACTGAAGCTTGCCTGATTTTATCAACTATCTTAGAAGAGGCTTTCAAAGCCAGAGCTGCTGTTCTGAAAACCCATTTCTAACCATTGTACCGGAATGTTTTTCAATTTGCCTGATCTATATATTCATTGATTGAATTCCATTTTCTTCCAGTTCACTGCTCATGACTGCCACGTACATGGTTGCTTTTGTGCAGATGTCTTTACTTGCATAGAGTGTTGCATCTAAGCAAAAACACTTAAACACCATCCAGCAAAGCTGTCACCTTGGTGCCTCTGGAAACACCCACCAAACCATCAGAAGGGTCCAGCTAAGGTGTTTGATTTGAGAGTGACATTTAGAAGTCACAAATATTTCCTGTCAGCATTATCCCAGTTCTACAGCTGCTTCAGTCCAGGCATGTAGGCATTTAGGTACCCAAAAATACCCCCAAACATCACCTAATTCTGCTTAGCGCTAAACCTGAGTCCTTGGAAAATGTCAGCACTGGACTTGAACTACTTGGAGAATTTTAACAAAAATTTTTGGAGAGCATTTTCAGGAGCTGAATCTGCCAAGGTTTTTGTAGTATATCCAGACACTGTGACATGCTGGTAGCCAAACTAGAGAATATTTGTTTAACTCAAACGATAACATTTGGGTCAATGTCAAAGAACCAGTTGAACACCATGACTTATTACTGCAGGCTGACCCCAAACCATACTTGCAACGGCACGGAGCAACGAGGAGTAGGAAACAGAAAACTGAAGGGGCAAGTCTCATTCTCACACTTGCCAAACACATCACCTTGGCAAGTCACCCAACTTGTCTGTGCCTCAGTTACACTGTCTGAAACACTGAGATAATAACAATAGTCACCTTTGAAAAAAAGTGAGAGATCCTCAAACAAAAGCAGCGATAAGTGTGAAGTATTCATTATAATATTAAAGAACAGATGGCCAAAGCAGAGATCCAGTTAAAAGGACTGCACAGAGTTATAAGAAAGCTCTTGGTGTGACGTATGCGCTTTACGATGTGCATTCCCTCAGACAATACATGATGAGTCGGCTGCAGCAGTTTATGTTCTGGATTAGAGCATAGGCATAAATAAAGCTACGTTTTTATGTGATCCCAACAAATAAATGGGAAGCACGGACAGGAATGTCTAGCTGATGGAAAAATGAGACACCACAAACAAACCACAGCTTGATGATAAAAAAAAGAAGTCTAAGATTTATATGGCACAGCTGGCTATGTGTAGTGCTTTTGTAAGCCTACAGCATCTGGTCACTTGTTTTAAATGTCTGAATAGATAGAGGCCTGAACCTTGCACAACTGTGGAAAAAGAGGCAAAGTCTCGTGGTAAGCCACACAGCCATGCATTGCACAACCCCCTGGTGCATGAGGAGGTCTGCCTGACTCAACACCAGGTAAGAAGGGGCAGGAGGTCTCCTGAACCACAGAGAATGACTGTCAGCTGCATGTCTGTCCTGCAGTCAGGGTATCACACTCATCCACAAACCTACATCTTTCTGAACAAGCTGTGCTGGAGCTGGAGCATGTCTTCTGGAAGGACATCCAAGCTCAAATGTAAGTGACAACAATTTTACCATCTCATCTCTGTGAGCTTCACTGAATTAGTTATGCTAACATATGTCACTGGAGAACCTGGTCCATTGTCCTTCAGCAGCTCTGAGACCAACCCAAAACACCCCAGATGTCCTTTTATGAACATAGATGGTGCTTTTTCGTCAGTAAGAACAGGGTGAAATGATAAATGCTGTTGCAGAGAGAGGAGGAAATGGACCCTCTTCATGTTTTCCTTGCAGAGTATTCAAGTCTTCCATTTTTATCAGATCATATTTTTACCTGAATTTTCAAGAGACATTGCACAACAAGCTGTGGGAGAAACATAGTCCCAGCTGTGGTGTGAGTCACTCCACAGAAGCAGGGAGTAGAGCTTTTTGGGCTGCAGGGCAGCACCACAGCAGCAGTAGGGTTGGCCAAAGGGTGGTGAGAAGGGAGAGAGGAAGGTACATTTTACATCTGTGTATGAAAAAAATCTATGGAAAGTCAAGAGGTTGAATGAAAAGAATAATAAAGAAAGTGCAGCAGGAACACACTGAAGACAGCTAGATAAATCTCAAATCTCTGCAAATTGTAACAATCAATGGAAGAAGTTTCTAAGACTTAAAATATTTCCACAGCTTTTAAACCTGCCATGCTCTCACTGGAAAGGTAAGTTGTGGTAGACCCAACCTCCTATTTTTTAAAAGTCTCACAAAAATGCAAAGGTTTGTGCTCCCTCTGTTGGCTTTAGGAAAGAGATTTGGGTTGGTTTTGTTTTCCTCACAAATATCATCCTTCATTTTGTTCTGACATCAGTGAAAGGACAAAAACGCATTTGTGTGACGAGATGTTATTTACACTGAAGTTTCTCTTGGTTAAACAAGAAAATGGACGTGCTAATTTCAGCTCCATCCCAAATGCAAAGAAAATGAATAAACATTTCATAAACCAACTGCCAAACTGGAGGAAGATTAAAGTATTTCAGTACTGCAGAAGGAAATACGGCAACCAAAAGAGAGATAACACCGAACACAAAAAGTTATGTCTCATATAAGTCAGTTGGTATCTGCAACATTGTTCAAGACTTTACTGAAGCCTACATGCTCAAAAATGTGTGTTGCTCATAGTATTTTCTACTGCACCTACTTTTCTTTTAGCATTGAAAAAAAAATTAAAAATTGGGTAAGATGGAAAAGCCCTATTGCAAAACAGAACTAGATGAGTGTGAGTCTGAGATGATATAGAAGACGAATAAAAAAAAATGTGTGACAGAAGGATGGATCAAATTATTGCAATTTTTTTTTCCTCTGGTGTTAATTATTTACAATGTATGTTTCTTATCTACAATCTGTTTTTCACTGCATCTTTATTCAGCAGGAGGGAGCCCTGATCTTGGTGGGTTTTTAGTTGCTACTTCAATACAAATACTAAAATATGGTATTAGAGACACTTGTTCAATTATTAATTTTTAGAAACAGAATATGAGGTCATTATCTGCAGAATATTAAACAGTTTTGGTTTAAATAACACTAATGACTTAGGCCCTTATTGGAACGAAACAGCAACACTTTGGCCTGAGAGGAGGCTGAATCCAAAGGTCTCTGTGCCTAACTCATGACCTTACCCAAAACTTGCAATTTAAATGAGTGAAAATGGACAGGTGAGGCACTGCTACATGTCACATGTACCATTTGGTTTGATAGTCTTGAAAGTAAAAGGTAGCTTTCCAGCCTGCATCCATAACCACAGACTAAGGCATGGCATTAAGGCTAAAAACTACCAGGCTATGTAACTACTATAAAACACAGCAGTGGAAAGGGTGGCCAGCCAACCCTCAGCTCTGAGTATTTGACAGCAGCACCAGTTCAGCATCCCCTGTTTGAACTTCTGGCTCCCCATCCATCCCCTCCCTGCCTGGCTGAATTTGTTTGCTGTTGGCTCCCAGCCCAAGACTTGTGACATTGCAATTAAGCCAGGGTGGCATGTGGAATCTGTAGGTATTTTAGCCATTTTGCCAAAGCTAGAAAAATCCTGACTGAACTGGAGCAGGAAAACAATTTGCTGAAACATCACCTGGAGCAGGAAGTTATTAGATGCTTGAGTGACTTCTAGAACAGAAAACTATGTATGAATATGTACACGAGGCAAAACAGATGTTGTCTTGACCTCTGCACACTGGAATCTTATAGCTGTTCTGTTTACTCTCTGCTGTCCATAATGCATCTTTAAGCCAGGTGCTGCCACTTATCAGGTATCTACATCTCTTGTTTAAACAAATGTTAACTGAACTTGACAGCAAAGGGGACCCCTGCAGCAAAATCGGCAGAAGACAGCTTTAAAGCTACCTTCAGTTCTCACTCCTGAAATAACTGAAGTTTTGTGTGACTAGGTAAGGAGCGAGGGTAGAAAGTTAAACTTTTGACCCCATCTCCATGGGGTTTCATACACCGTCTGCCTAGTTCTTCTCTGGCAGGGTGTAAGACTCAGCTTTGCAGGCAGGAGGAGAGCTGGTCTTCAAGAGCTGGCTGGATCCGTGGCATGGGCTCTGTCCCCTGCCCATCAACCTCTCCTGGGTCCTTTGAACCAGCACAAGTCTTCTATGTCTATCACTGTAACTCCTGCTTGCATCACAACTACTGCTGGCATCATGAAGTGTTCCTTGCACCATGACTGCTGCCACCTGCTTCCCCCAGGGCCATGTCCTTGGCTCCATTGGAAAGAGCTGCAACTGTTGGACATGCTGTGATTCTGAGAGCTGAACTCTGATTCCCCCCTTTCCCATTCTTGCAGCAGGGTTGCTCTTTTGGGTTTTTATTTGGGTTTTTTGTCAGTGACAACTCACATACAAGCTTTAGGGCAAGACAAGACCACAGTGCTCTGGAGCCTGGTCTTACACGATGTCCCTCACCCTGGCAGCAGAGCATCTCCACCATGAGCTGCAGATTTCTGCAGGGACTGTGCTCCCTTGGGAAATCACACAGCCAGAGACAACTGGTGTGAAATTAAACTCTGTCACCTCTCTGTTCAGGGCAGCCCTATAACTGTTCAGCCATGAAGGAAAGACAGCAGGCACTTATAGAAGGTTTTGCAGGAAGCTTCTGAGCCTTCCTCCCCTCTCTCCTCCCAGCTCCTGGAGCACACAGATGCCATAAAGGGTCTTTAGACCCCCACAAGGGCCTGCAAGGAATTCTGATGCTAAAGCTGAGGAAACACCACCACTGCAAGAAGATCAGTTTGAGGGGTTTGCCATTAGCAGAGAGCCAGGCAGCATGGTCAAGGCTTCATCCATACTTCATCATGATAGATGTGAAGTGCCCTTGTTTCAGAGCTGCATTACAGACTTTTTGGTGCCTGGTGGAGAATAGTTTAGAGGATTTTGGCACAGCTATTTCACCATCCAAATGCTGCTGAGGGGATAAAGATTCTTTTCCTATAAATAAATTCTCCTCCTATCAAAACTAACTTTGGATTTAAATTTGTCTTCTGATTGATTGGATTCCATTTTTCTGAAGTGTCTGTCATTAACTCCTCATAACTGCTTCAGGAACTCAGAGACAACCCAGCATGCATTACATGATCAACCTATCAATATTTTAATTAAAACTGGATTAAGGCCATAGCAAATAGGTACTGGTGCCACTGAAAACTTTGAGAAAACATGCTGAAACTCTGTCAGGATCCTGCTATTCAATTTTTTTGGAAGAGTTTAGGAAATCCTAAAAACTGGAGGGTGAAGAGTTGGATGCAGCATTTGAGATAAATCCCTGAAGTTGATTTCAGAGAATCCAAACAAGTGTTTGTGTAGAACCAAGAGAAGACACTTTGCTAACCTTTCAAAATGGGGAATGATGTTGGTTATGTTCTTCTAATAAAAGAATATACCTGTCTAGTAAAAAAGCATGTAACTATCCAAAAAAAGCCTTTTGGATACAGAATTAGCAGTGATGTCTGCAGGATGGCACATCTAATTTCTGCTTTAAAACAATGGCTTCCAAGAGGAAGAAATTTGCCAAACTCTGAATAAGACCAATCACAGAAACGGGTAGAACATCTTATCCATTGAAACCCACGAATGGATATTAGAGAGAGCAGAGAAGTGCTATGTTAAATGTACAGGGCTACCTAACTATCAGAGGTTTGAAATTCCATGATGAAATAGAGTTTCCTCTGTCACCCTGTCCAATGAACCCTGGTTGAGAAGGAGGGGGGTCAAGTGAGAGTTTACTGACCCTCTGGGCACCAGCTCAGACTGTGGGCAATGGCTTGCATGGTCATCAAAGAGAACAAGGAAGCCTGTAGTGGACAATATAGTGAGTAATGCCTGAAACAGAGGCCACCTCCAGGCCAGGGAGGACAAAATGTTAGGCAGATGAGGGTGTTTTTGAGGATGCGCAGACTTCAGCCGTGACAGTCTCATCCCTCATGTGACAAACTCCGCAGTCAGCAGAACTACAGACTGCCAGAAAAAAAGCATCACTAACACTCAGGAGGTTTTTAGAACAGGACAGCTTGTTCCTGCTGCAAAAGTGGGAACACTAAATGAGCTCAATAATTTCAGTCTCTAAACCTGTCGTTACCTGCCCTGCTGCTGATAGTGCTGTTATCTTGTTACTTCTGCATGTGTGCTTCCTTCCAGGATTTTAGTGTTATAGCTCTGAAAGGATATCTGGTTTGCTTGAACATCACGAGACTAAAAAGATAAACTGAAACAAAACCCACACCTATAATGAGATGAGAAGAGCCATGCATTTCAATGAATGGAGGCCATACACTCCATGTAGACCTGAGTTTAGTTACAAAACAGTGAAGAGCAGCACTAGATCCACTGCAAGTGTATAATTTACCAACCATTGAGGCTTTGTTAATATTCCCCTTTTACAGATTTTTTTTTGCACTGTCTGATTAGCTAATTAAAGTTGTAGGCTGTTTCCTTTCAATCAGAACTGTGAGCGTGTACCAGGTGCCAAACATCATGATGTGCAGAAAGGCAGGCGAGCTCGGAGAGATGGAGGGGTGCAGGAGAGGCTCAGCCCTGCCAAATTACCCCACTCTCAATGGGCTAACCCATCTGGTTTGGACATTAATCCTGTCCTGGCACGAGGTTCACTGCACCATGGAAAAGGGGTACAGCAATGGGTGTGACCATCAGAAAAACAAATATACCACTGGAAAATTTGCACTAGCTTCACACAAGACTGGTTGGGTTAGATGAGAGGGACAGCCCCTAGATTAGCATCCCTTGGAGCAAACTCATCTCCAAAGAGCTCTTGTTGGATGTGCTGGCACATGAGCAGAGAACTCAGCCTGATCCAGCTGGGCACAGCTTCTTCTACCCTGAAAATCCTTCCTGACATCTTCACCCAGAGCTGTTCACGGCATTCACCACTGAAAAGCGGGTTTTCATTGTTAGCAAGAAACTGTCAGTAAAGAAATGATTGACAGCCCCTCACAGAGCAAAACCAGCCCCAAAATAGGTACAGTTTCCTGTGACTGAGCAGCACTGCCTTCTGCTTAAGAGAAGAAAAAAATATTTGGAGCTCTTTGGGATCAACTGGATCACTGCTTTCTTTGTTGTGCTGCTTAGTAAATAACCTGTGTATGTCCTGAAAAAGGTGAGACAAATCTTTGGTCTGAAAGGTGATTAGAAGGTACTAAATCAGGATATAAATGTACTTGATACATTTACAGGTACTTAGTTTAAGATTTAAATGGAAGATGGGCTTTCAAGTTCCATGTTCTGAGCTAGGAATTTTTGTGTTTCCACTCTAAAGAAGCTTTATAGGTAAAGAAATAATAGCAAGATGCATTTTGCTGACTTAAAGACTGCAAAAGGGGCACAGTCTGTAACAGGGTTGGCTGAGGTAAAAGTTTCCCACTCCCAATCCCTGGAAATTACTGTTTAAATAGAATTCTGCTGAGTTACCAATTTAAAAAAAAAAATTGGATTGAAAAAGGCAGTGTGGTATAAAACAGGGAAATTTTTGATCTACTGGTAAGGTGACCAAAGTATAAGACAACAGAGAGGAAATGATCAAGGCAAGGCAATCTAGGACTTCTAAATTTAAGGATAAGCTGCAAAATGCTCTGCAGAGGTACAGAAAAACCTTTAAATATTTAACTATAGTTGTTTTAAATGCAGATTGGGCTACATTTTTCTTGGCATTGTGGATTTTTTTCCATTTCAAGGCTAGCAAACCTCCTGGAATCTTACCAATAGCCATGAAAGATTTAAAAATTTGAGTAACTGTGGTAAGAATGTGCATAGCTGATGAATAGGAAGAAAACATTTAGACCGTCTTACCATTCATCCTAGTGTTCACAAATTTCTTTATCTAAAATTATGGCAACTGGGAAAGACCTAAGCTAACATTAAAATTATTTAACCAAGAGTTCAAATGCACATATTTTACACAGTGGTAGTTATATTTCTTTTGCCCAATGGAGCTCACAATGATAGTTTGCTTACAACCAGAGGGATCCAAAAAGAAATAATGCCAACACGCTCAGCATATTTCTAAAATATTTTTTCCTTTAAAATGTGCGTCATTCCAAAAACATGTCTGAGTGGTTATATTTTGGGTGAGGAACAAAATCAAGAAAAAGTGTCAAATACATCCTTATACTAAAATATTTCACAGTCTATTATATAAGATGGTTATTTACACAAACAGAAGCTTAATATGTGCAAAAAGCAAGGGGGGAAAAACCTTATATTTTGGATTTGCTAGAGCAAACCAGCAAAGCTACAGGTAAACTGGGTAAGTCATTTAGGTCAAACTTGGTCATCACGCTGGCTAAATCCTGAGCTGGCATCACACCAGTGTAAAACTCCTTCCTTTACAAAGGCTTCCACATTCATTGGACAAAGTGTAATTTTGTACATTTGTTCTGTTCATCACACCTGATTTTTAACTCAGGTGACACAACCGTCCCTGCTAGTCCCTGCTTTGATTGCATCCATCAAACCACAAAACCATTTGCTGTTCTCAGGTGGAGCAGGATCTGTGCATCCCACAAGTGTCAATTCACACTCCCTGCTTCTCCTGAAGTTTGGCAAGATTGTGATGGGGCTGTGTGTGACAGGCCACTGCAAACCCCTGAGCTTCACCTTCAGGGAGAGACTCCTTGGAGATCCACATCTACCTGTCAGTGTGCTCAAGGGCCCTTCTTCACCCTCTGCCCTGGGAAGGGCTCTGGTCCTGTTGACAGATCCCTGGTTCGTGGCTTGCCTGGGGTGCTGAGCAATTCTTGCTACCAGAAGTTTCTGTAGCTGGAAATTAATTTAGCCCAATAGGTAACATATGACTGCAGGAATTTTGGCAAAAGAATTAGGAGTTAAAATAAGACAGAGCACAGGGAAAAGGTTACAAGGGCTAGTCCAAAGTGATGCTAAAGGCTTTACATGGCTATGAATATAAAGGAACTTGTAAATAGTGGTTTTGATAGTCTTTTCTGAGGCTTATAAGTGACATTTCCTCTACTTCACCTTACGGCCATAATAACACAGATTTGCTATGCTATATTTTTCTAGAAATCTTGCAGGACACTGAGAGCTGACTATAACCTATTCATCCTTTCTGCATGCAGAAGCGTGTGTTCTTGGACCTTTAAAAGTTTTCCATTTGAGGGAGTAGAAATGTCTCCTCTAAGACCCAATTAATCATTGCATGCTGTGAGGCACCTCTAATGTACAGATTTAACGAGACAAGCTTTCCTGGTTTAGTTTTTTCCACCTTTGAATAAGTACTCCTTGACACATAAAAATCAAATGTAAACAGCACTAGGACCAAAACCCATGTTCTTGGAACCGCACCTAATTTAGAACTGTAAGAACTTGGGAATGTTTATATTTCATCCCCAAAGTCTTCATCTGTTTATATCTAAGCTGCAATCTGAACTTAGACACAACTACAAGGCTCAGTGAAATAGGAGAGTGTTCCCTTGAGCCATAGTCCTGGAAATCCACCATCTTTTTTCTTCATTAATATCTAATCCTCGTTTAGTAAGAATTTAGCTACTTTTATCCTGATGTGAAACTTCAGGGCTGCCTATTTCACTCTGCTGCCTGCTGCTTCTAAATACAGCAATGCTGGTGGCGGAGGTGGTGATTGTGAGTCATAAACACTCTGTCATTGTAACATGTCAGATTTGTCCAAAAGAAACATATTTTTATATCTTAGATTATTTTATTATTAGTTTAAGAAGGTTCGTTTAGCTCCTAGCAAAGCCACGAGGAAGAATTATGCACTTAAGCAGTTCTATCTCAGATGTGTAATGCCTTGCAGTCATTTAACATGCTGAGACAAACAAGAGAATCCCCAGAGTGCTCATCTACTATGGGACTTATTTCATACTGCATCAATAATGTAAATTGAGATGTGAAGATAGCTCCTTGTTTTTCTAAGGTATGATCGCACTAGTGCAGACAACATCCACTCAGCTTCACTGGAAACAAACACTGGAGTCAGCTCCCTGATAAAAACCTGGCCCATTCTTTATCTGAACAGAAGAAAAAATTATACTATCAACAGGAAATTGTTGGGAGCAGCCTGGCTTTGTGAGATCAGTTGTTTGCTGCAATATTTTCCAAGCCTCAGGTGAAGTGTTGGAAGACCCACTGCAGGGGTTAATATTTCTCTCTAATATGACTTCAGATATTAGTTTTTGTTCTTCTCAATGAACTACCCTTACTTACATTTAATCACTGTGGTGAACAGCAATTCATATAAATAAACCTCACACAAATTAATTCAGCTGGATTTTTTGAGTCTATAATGGCTCACCCATGAAAAACTTGTATCATCTTACCTTGATACTTTTGGACAATTGAAGGCTACTTGGTGGAAAATGGAAGTCACCAAGAAATTGTTTTTTTCTCAGTTTGACCTCTTATCTTCCCTAGTAAGGCACTCAGCATTATGCCTAGTTAACATCCTGGTGCGGTGCCCGTATCTGCTATTGTACAATACATCGAACAAACATAAAAGACATCAATCAAAATCCTCAAAATGTCTTTTTCTGCCAAGATGCATAAACGTTTCCTATCTCCCATCAAATTATTTTAATTACAGCTGCTGAGCTTCGTAATTATTTTTAGCCAGGCTGACTTTTCTGTTGTTATTGAACATATGATATGCAATATATTGCATTTATACATCCTACTGGGTTTTGTTATAGCAGAGCGACTCCTGTAGCTGAGATGGAGATTGTTTTTGTGGTTATTATGAAATCATTCGACCTTTTGCTGGAAATTTTCCAGCATCTTTAGTATCTTGCTGAAGATTTGAAGAGAGCAAGGCAGTGAGAAAAGAAAATTTTGTATGTTCTCTCTGGTTGTTTCCTTCTATGGCTTTTCTTCTTGTCCCCAAAATGTTTCATACTGATGATTTTTTTACAAAAATCTTATAGCTCCAAAACAAATAAAACTGAAACATGATATGGACAGATTCTTACTGACAAGAGGCACCAAATCAGGTTTTCTTTTTTTCATGACTTGCTATAATGCAAGATCATAGAACCAGGACCTTATCTTTGTTTTCAACTACACATCCTTAACTTTGCTTCATTTTAGGGTCTCTCCCTGCAGGCAATAAAGCATAAGGTAATTCCTGAAAGAAATAAAAAGAAGTAAGCTTGGCTTCAGCTGAGTAAAACCAATTGGGTTTCAAATTTACACCAGCAAGAGCCTGTATGTTTGAGTGCTACTGAAACACACGCCATTTATAACACGACAATAGTGATCCTCTTCTGAAAGACATTGCTAAATGTGCAAGTCACTTAGCCAGGAAGAATTTGTATTGCATTTCTGAAAGCAAAATTACAATAGCTGACAAAACATGAAAGTTTCATCATGGTGGATTAGAATGCGCACGAGGAATTCGAGGGAATTTATCGTTACTCAACATTTCAGCTGACACTCTTTAATGCATCTTTGGGGAGCAGATTTGTCTGCGCTCTGTAGAAAACCCATGTGCATAAAGAGGTTGGATTACAGAAACCTAGTAAATAATATAACAAACAGCTAGTTAGGCTCTACCACAAGAAGAGCAAATACGTGTTGTTCTTACGTTGCTGATCCCCAAAGAAAATATCTTTCTTTACAGCTAAAACACCTGTTCCTTTGCCCAGGAACTTCCATGACAGGAAGGGATTGGCAGCTGATTTTAAGATTCCTTGTCCCTCCCTGCTTGTCACAGACCATGCTTGAGCAGGTTTCTTTACATTTCAATACATAACAGAGTGCTTGCAGATAGAAATCTCGATGCCACCTCTCCCTGTCAAGTAAGAAATGCTCTCAGCTGTTATGATTTCCAAAGATCTGTCAAAAAAAGGCCAAGAAAAGTACACAGCTGATATTTCTTAGACACAGAAGATAAAACAAACAAACAAACAAAAAAATGTCCTTTTGGCTGAAAGTTGGCATTGAGACACAGTGCCAACTGGCCTTGGATAAGGTCAGGAAAAAATTTAGCAACCTTAATGCATTATTAAGAAAGACACCAGAGAGGAAAGGGAGGACATTCAGCTCTCAGTCAAGTAAACAGTAGTCAAAGGTACAGCATGAAAACCCTGGGGCTAGATACAGAATCACAGGATACAAACAAACTTAGGAAAACAAACAGAATGAGCTGTCCTAAGTTCATCCTGGAGCACATGGCAGCTTATCTAGCAGCTTTCAGGCTATACTTCATACTGCAGCATAAATGGGACATTGCAGTAGACTTTTAATGTCATTAGCTTTCCTTTTATTACTCCAAGACATTTTAATTATTAAACCAAAAGAAACATGGCAACACTTTGTGCAATCTTTTAGGGAATAGTTCTTGGCCTTGTACCATGGGTCATTAGTACACACTGGGAGGAAAACAATTGTTTCTGCAAAGATCAGGAGTGAAACAATGTTTGGCAGGCTGGTAAACAAAACTGAGAAAGAGGTTACTGAAAATGGACAGGACTGATCATAAAACATCTGAAGGCAAAGCTGTGAGAGGTGTGACTTTGTATGAATTTACACATCTAAAAGTTATTAAAATGTGAAGGCCACATGTGGAACTCTAAATGTGGAACTCTAGTTCTACAGAAGACACGTGTATGGTCCATTCAACATTATATTCAAGTATTAAGCTGTGAACTAAAGAACAAACCCATTCTAAGATGCTCAGACAGGAGTATATTTAGCAGGTGCACTTCTGTATTTCAACCTGCTGTTGCCTTTGTGAGAATATTGTGGAGTTCTGGATCCTCACTTTGAAAAGTACATTGAAAAATTAGGCAATTATTGTAGAAAGTCATAGGAAACATTAAAGAAATTGAAAAAGATGCTGTCTCATGGAAAAGCTCATTTAGCCTAACTCTGACGGGATCACGGAGCAACTTTATCACAGTCTGTAGAAATTGGATAATGCACTTAAAGAATGTTCCCTGACCACTCGCCAGCCTCATCTCAGGTTGCAGTGGAGCCTCGGTTGCTGGAAGTTTTTAAACTGTGATTTTAAAACTGAAACTAACCTAAAAATTTTGTCTGTTTCTGGCATTTTCAGGCCTGGGCTACCCAGGAGGTCTCAGTGGCTGCACATGGTGCTCCCCTCTGTCCTTACCCGTGTTTTACTGCCCAGCATTTCCAGTTCTCACTGATGATCCTGAACATTTTCCATTTGCAAGAAGCACCAACTCACACCTGTCACCCACGGTGGGCAACTGCTCCCAGCATCAGCAAATGCTGCACAGTAGGCTGATCCTAGGATCTGTCTTGCCCTTCTGCACATGGTCACCCTATTCTGCTCCTGCTGGATGTGGGCAGGGGCTGCTTTCAGTGCCCAGGATGTCTTTGCACTAAGAAAGAGCTCAAGCCTTTCCTAGATAAGAAAAATCCTTCACTGATCACAAACTCTCCTGCCCCACAGAGAATATTCTCCCTACCATCTCCAGGAAGCATCCCTGGAGCCCGCCCTCCCATCCACCTCTTGGGAAAGCAAACAAATGAGGATGTGGCCCCACGCCCTACTATCATATATAACACTTTTAATCATCTTACCTACGAAAAGTGCCGTGTAAGCTCTTTTTATCTCCTGGCTAGTTTCATATTAATATATTATCTCCCTGCAACTCGTGACTACTTCCAGCTAGTGCCAGAGAAATAGGAAACTGTTTAGATGCATTCTCCTGTTCCTATGGCAAAAATCAAAGAAGGGAAAGGCGAAAGTATATTACAGAGAATTGAAAACAGGTACGTTTTATTAATGTAGCTGATAGTGCTGTACAGTTCACTGTTCTTGTTTAATTGGGCTACATATTGATTCAATTGTGGCAATGCAACTAGACAAATGCTCCTTAATTACATTTTAAATTCAGCTTTCTGGGGCTGAAGGTGCTTTTGAGAGCAACACGAAGCTCCAGCCTCAGTGCAGCACGGGCTGACTTAAAGTTGAGCTAACGCTGAGTGGATGTGCCCAACACTGAACTACGGCAAAGCCTTCATTAAAATAAAAAGCAGCTCTGTAATGATATTTACATGACATTCAAAGTGCTCTTTGTTCTTACCATAAAATACATTCCAGATAATTCCACACTACCAACTGTAGTTCCCATTATTCAATTTTGAGATTTTTCTCATGTAAGCAAAGTTTTTTGTAACATGTTCACTAATTATTACTTTTGTAGGGAAAGGTTCAGAAGTATTTAGGCTCCTAGGAGAGTGAAGACAAATGCATTATAGAAATAATGCATTTAGCCTCCAGGAGTAGCCCTCAGCTCACTTATAAAAGCTCTTGCCAGTCAAATCTACAGAATACAATTTGATTCAACTCCGGGGGAAGAAAGAGAAACACTTGCCTGCCTTCAAAGTTCAAGCAAAGATGCTTGAATTGCAGCTGCCAAGATGGGAGGTGGCAGAAAATGGAGGACTTGAATCTAGGGGGAGAATAAGTAAAAAAAATATTTATACATTCTGTCGTTCAGCTCTAATTGCTTCAAAGATTATTTATTTTTCATTTTTTTGGAAAATAGCTTGCAGCTTCTTAACATATTTTTCAAAGAAGGAGCTGGAAGGCATAATAAAAAGCAAGCAGGGATATGCTTTCTGAATAGACTGAAATAATTAATGTGAGAATGCTTCCGCTTGAGCATTTTTTATGAACAAAAAATAGATTATTTTTGCTTTTAAATTGGAGATAATTTGTTACACGGAAGTGGTGGTTTCTTTAATCTTGAAATAATGCTAATTACAATGGTATTTGGGATCTGAATTTTTGCAAAGCTATTCCCTCTTTTGCTGCTGACATAACGAAGTTACTTACAGACTTCAGAGGCTTGTGGCACAGCCCCACTTTGTTTGCCTGTTGTCCCTCTTGGTTTTCCAGTCCCAGACCTCATTACTCCCCTGATTTGATTATGTGGGGGTTTCATCTCCTCTAGCTCACAGTCACTCCACCAGCAGCTGGTTGGAACAATCCATGGTCCAAACACAATTGTCTTAAGGTTCTTCATTAAGAGCAGCTCTTCCCAGAGTGTGACCAAAGCTCACAGTCACAGCTAAGCCCAAAGGAACAACAGCATCTCCCCAGACTACACCACCCCACAGCACATTTCCAGGAGGAAGGTAGGAAGGTTTTGTCTGTTTATTTTCCACTGAAAAGCAGCTTTTACTTATTTTACTGTGGGATTGCCAGGGAGCTTAGTCATGGAGCTGCGCTGGGCACCTGCACAAACACAGACAGAGAGCAAACCCAAACTCTGTCCTAAAATCCTGTAGTCGAAGTGTATCTCTGATCAGTTACATGGATGTGCCTGGACACTCCCTTAGCACCCCTTGGATTTCAAATCAAGGTCACTTTGATTTAGCAGAGAAACGGATCCTGAGGCTCGAGGTCCTGCCCACTCCCTTTCCACGGGCTCTTCCCAGAGGTGTTTGCCACGCCGTGGGGCCGCATGGCAGGAATTCAGTGGGTGTGTTTACGTGCTGGAAAGCAAATGCAGACACTGTTTCTGCAGCCACAGAGTTTCATTTGGCAGAGAAACAGGTGCTTATCCACCAGGCAAGGCCGACACTCCCTCGTCTCAACTCGTGGCTGAGACACAAACAGAAACAACGCGCTGCAGGTACACGGACGCGCCGTGTTCCTTTCTCCAGGCATCTTTCATTATTCAGCATGTTTTCACCACTGAACAACAAATTGTTAGTGGTATAACAAGACAGGAACACGTGTTTGGGTATGGTGTGCTACCTGGAAAACCTGGCACTTGCTCTGTTGAGCTGCAGTTCCCCACTCTGATGAGGTCAAAGCAGCAGCCAAGAGAGCAATGAAGCTTCTGGTGGTTTTGAGAACAGGTAGATGAGAAAGTGTTGCATTTTTCAAGGAATGGAGATGATGAAAATCCCTATTTTTGTGTCCTTTTGCAGGGCAAATATTACCTCTCCTCCATTAAACACATATATAGTCCAGAATAGAGAGCCAGGTGAGGTCTTAGGTAAAATGATTTCCAGGTTCTAGACCTGAGTTACCAGCAGGCTGACAGTGTTATTCAATGTGATCAAAGGAAAAGCAGGGAGCAGAGGGAATTGATTACAATGAAATTTTTTTAGCTGTGCCGAGATTAGTGGTGAGCAAAACATCTGCAATGATATGTCAGGAAAACAGACTGAGCTTTTATTTTGAAAAGTATTAGCTGGTCTAAGGTAGGAAGATGCACAGACCTGTGAATCATCAGCATAGAGGTAGTAGTTAAATCCATGTTTTAAGATGAGAATGGATAAGGCCAAGCCTCTAAAATAAAATCAGAAATAGATTTGAAAGGTGAACCAGCTGAAAACAGAGATGTAAGACTAAGAAACAAGTTTTAAGAAGGGTGGGGATGAAGGCTATCAACAGTTCAAGGCAGTCACAGGTTTTAGGAAGGTTATTCCTGGTGCACCCCTCTGCCCTACAGCAAGATCAATTATCCTCCTGTCTTTCCTTTCAGAAGTCTGTCTGCCCTGCTCTGGATGGCCTCCAACAGCGGAGATCCCACAGCCTCTGCAGGCAGTCTACCTTAGTGCTTTATTATCCTGATTGTTATGAAAGTTTCCTGATGTCTAACCGGAATCCTTCGCTGTAATTTAAGCCCATTATGTCATGTCCTTTCCATTATGCACAGATTGTTTCTGTCTTCCCTGCCGCTGTTTCTTCTGTAATTACTTACATGTCCCCTCTCAAGCACTTACTATTTAAGCTAAACAACCTCGTTCAGCCAATCTGTCCTGCTAGCTTGGGGTTTTGAGATGTTGTGTTCAGGCTCCTTTCCAAACAAATGACAACTTTTCTTGAAATAGGGAACACAACCCAGGAAAAAGGGCATGTACAGGGAAGGGATAACTTCCCACCCCTCCCAGTGATCGGTCTGTTTGAACACTGCATATCACAGCAATATGTCACCTGGACCCTCAGCCAGGCTGTGATTGGTGATACTAAATCAGCCAGTTTCTTTCTGTGTCTAATTGGGTAGCTTGTTATGCTTAAATACCATTGATTTGCACCCATAAGCTGGTATTTCTGTGCTCAACTGCAATCTGGGCAGGACTCTGTTCAGAAAGATCATTTAGCTGAGGATAGAGTGCATCTGTCCTCTGTATTTCCTACATATTGATTTTTGGTATTGTTCCTTTGGAGAAAATGATAAAAAGCTATCAATCTAGAATCAAATTATTTTTCCATCAGACTTTAATGCCTATTGCATCTGGGCCCAAAAGATGTTTTAAATTTCTATTATTTACAGACTTCTTGAGTCTGTGAAATATTCAGAATGACATTCTGTAAATAATGTTTCCCATTTTTTTCCCTGCAAATTTCTTTCTGGAAATAAGACACTCCTCTATTTTATATATTTATATTTGTTCAAAAATATGAGCCTTGGTGTTTTGAATCTATCGGTCTCCGCAAAAATATTTTCCATTACCAAAAGTGCATATTCATGTTTTCTTATCTAAATGTCCCTTTCACAAAACATCTACAGGAGAGCATAGATTTCCAACTCATGCCATGGCCCAGCATGACTTTATATTGTCCCTAAACCATTTGTCCCATCAGACACTCAGAGCAGCAGCCGACTCTGTTGGAGTAAAACAGCCCATATTTATAGTTTCCCTTTCTTTCCAAGCTATTAGCCTAGAAGTCTACTCCTGTTGGCAACTCTTACTGCTGTCTATTAATTTACCAGCTACCAGCACCCCAGCATGCCTGTGATGGTGTAGTAGCACAATCATTAGTTTCTATTCTGCAGTGGCAGGATGTGACAGGGAGTCTACGATTTCGGATGATTCTGGTGTCAACTAACTGTGACACTCCATCAAACCCTGCATCCTTAATGTCATGGAGAGTTACATCCTTTCATGGGTGATAAAGCCTGGGCATTCTGACAACCCTGGTTTAAGTGTCCTCGTTGGCCTCGCTAGGCTCATGTCACTTCATTGTTTTATAACTTAAATTGTCTCATATTGAAAATGAGGATTCAATTTGAGATTTTATTGTTAACCTTTAAGGGCCTTGGAGCTCAAAGTCTACTCAAGAGGTAAGTGAAGTTTATGCTCCAATTCTTAATCTACCTTCAGTTACACACTTCTGCACACGTACCCCATTGCTTCCTGATAGCTGTCTGAAAACTTTCCAGTTTTTAGTGACAGAATGGAATGAATGCAGATCTTCAGCTGTTCTCAGGGATGTTTTTAAAGACGGGTTCATTTTTCTTCTGTTTGTTTGAATCTTGCCACTTGTTTCACCTTAAAATTTTATGTTAGATCTGGAAAGAATTGTTCTTGCCCAGCCTCCTCTTTGAGGAAAATGCTGTTAAAAAACAAAAATTCAGTGAAGCTTCCAAAGGGCAAATGCTAACTTTCAAATTGAAAATGCTTTAAATTTTAGTTTATAACAGGAATCTTCTTTGTTCTTCAAGTGGTCATTTTTCTTTTTATTAAAACCTGTTATTATCACAGAAAGCATTGCTCTTTGTGAAATAACATTTCAGTAGTCAAAACCCCAATTTTCCCTAAGGAAATATTTCAAGGGAAAACTTTTTACATGCCCTACTTAGCACCAAGTCTTCCCATTTAAACACCTCCACAAGTGGCCAAAGTTTCAAAAGAGATGCTCTTCCACTTAGGCACCCGAAGGAAGCGTTTGAATTCCGAGCAGCTTTTGAAACATCAGGCCACCTTGTTTGAGGTGTGCGAGAGAAAGACGTGCCCTTTTCAAGATGTAGCTCCAATGATGGGTCCTTAAGAACTTTTGAAAAATTCCCCTTTAAGAAAAAGAGGATTAGATCAAGGCGTGAATATTCCAGGCATAAATACGGCTATAACTCTGAAATCCACCCCTATTGCACGTGTTTATATGGTATTACAGCTTGCTTTATCTTTGTGTTTTCAGTGCAAGTGTTTTACATATGGACTTGAAGGGATTACAAATCAGCTGCCTTCAGAACAGCACACAAATTGTTGCTGTTGGGAAAGGTGTTGCTTTTGTTGCACAGAAACACACCTAATTTTGCTTGTGCAGTTGGGCTTTCTTGAGGCCAGGGCTGACATCCAGCATGCCATTAGGTGTGGAAAGAGGTCCATCGTGCTCCAAGCTGGCAGAGAGCTTGCAAAAACTAAGCTTAAAGAGAAGTGGATCCAAGCCAATCCCACTGTCAGCTCTCAGATCTACTCTCCTGTTCTTCCCCTGTAACAAGTAACCTTTTGCCCTTCCATTTTGTAAGGCATAAACTAACTTTTTAATTAGGATTAGTTTTTCCCCCGCTGGAAAATGTATTAGCAAAGATTATTGTCAAAGCACAGAACTGCTTCCTCTTTATCTGGCACAATGCTGCTGTAGAACAACCAAGAGGTTCACAGAACTCTCTACATCAAGATGCTGTGCAGTATTTGCAACAATAGCTCAGAGAATACCATGAAATTGGGTGTTTTCAGTCATGCTAAAGAACCCTCCTCCTCCTTTCTTTGTATCCCCCCTCCCTGTTTCAATTCTGCCATATCATGACCTATCAAACTCTATTATTTTTCCTCAAATAATCAGGTCTGGACACTTCACAATAAACCAAACTGTTGCTGAGAATATTCGTTTGGATACACTTCATGGGATGCTAAGAAAATGTCAAACTTGAGGAAGATTTCCTTCCATTTCCACAAGTCAACAAAACCTCATTGTCAATAACATCAAGGACTGTTGACAGATCTAATAAAATCAACATAGATTTATTTTCAGTGGCCATTGCCAAGTAGAGATCAGCAAGAGATAACCACCCCTATATTAAACACACATCTAAAGCCAGCACGGTAGGGGTGAAGGATGCTTGTGAAAGACATAAACAGCCTTCTCCTGCTTGCATCATCCCAGAGATAGTACAGAGATGAAAAATTCCTGTCAATATACGGGCTAAAATCACCCACTGTGAACAAACTCATGAATTACAAAGAACTGGCCATAGCATCAACAAACTGGAAGATTTTATCATCAGAGTGCTTTGGTGGCTCCTCTCTGCTGTAAACTCTTGTCACACCAACCCCAATGAAGCCATCAGCATCAAACAAAAATGCAGCAAGGACACATGTGAAACTGGGCGAGAGGTTTTCCCATACATCCCTGCTAGGAAGATGGAAAGGCTGTTTTTGTGCTGCAGTCAGAAGGGTGATCTGATAAAGCACTTTGCTGAGAGCCCCTCTGCAGAGATAAGCCCATCTGCTCCAGAAACAATGCACAAGGAAAAACAAGGCAAACCCCAAACAAACAAGCTCATCAGGATGTATGATTGAGGAATTTAGACTGGATATATTTAAATGGATTACCAGAGCTGTTTCCCATATATATATATATATATATATATACACACATATATATATTTACATATGCTTGCATATAATTATTTTCAGATGGTCAGTGCAGATCAGACACTGGACACAAACTGATTCTCCTGCTGTTCCTAGGTGCTGCATTTAGAAGTGGCACTATCTTGGCTACCTTCCAAACTCCACAGATCTTCCTGAACTATTAACCTACTCTTCAGTGGAGAAGATAAGTCTGGTGATGAAAAAGAAGAGTACTAACATGTTCTCTTCGATTTTGAGTAGGTCAGTTCAACCAAATTCAGCTGACTCACCTGGATTACCAAGGTGAGGGTGGAGATGCTTTTCCACTTTGGCTGAGAGACAGTTTGGTTGGAAGCAGAGCTGTGTCCTTTGAGGGCTGCAAAGCATCTGCCAGCAGGACATCTACTACTCATCAGCTAAACCATCAGTAAACACTGACACCAATGAGTTCCTCATCTGGAATTATTTCCCCTATATGACAGATCTGGAGTGTACTCATTGACAGGAAATAAGGCAAACCCATGGGTTTGTAATTTGGCTTCTACAAAGCTTCAGGGATTCTCAGCTGGTTTGAGAAACAAAACACTCCTGGTCAAAACACTCCAGACCTATGTCTACTATCTCACGACCAAAATTTTGGTGATTGCTTCTATCCATAACACCTGGTTGGCGGCATTTCATCAGCTGACATTAAAGGGCATACAGAACAATATTAAATTTAAAATAAAATTTAATAATTTAAAAATTTAATAATTAAATAATTTTAATAATGAAATAATTTTAATAAAATAATTTAATAATAACATAAAATTTTAATTTTCATTTAAATTAAAGATTTTAATTTTCATTTAAATTAAAGAATTTAAAACTTTCAAAGCCAGACACTTCTTAAGTAAGAACATAAGAAAGCCCATGAGAAGTGGTAGAAAAGATCTTTCTAGCCTGGTATTTCATTGCCAGGGCTGAGANATCTTCCTGAACTATTAACCTACTCTTCAGTGGAGAAGATAAGTCTGGTGATGAAAAAGAAGAGTACTAACATGTTCTCTTCGATTTTGAGTAGGTCAGTTCAACCAAATTCAGCTGACTCACCTGGATTACCAAGGTGAGGGTGGAGATGCTTTTCCACTTTGGCTGAGAGACAGTTTGGTTGGAAGCAGAGCTGTGTCCTTTGAGGGCTGCAAAGCATCTGCCAGCAGGACATCTACTACTCATCAGCTAAACCATCAGTAAACACTGACACCAATGAGTTCCTCATCTGGAATTATTTCCCCTATATGACAGATCTGGAGTGTACTCATTGACAGGAAATAAGGCAAACCCATGGGTTTGTAATTTGGCTTCTACAAAGCTTCAGGGATTCTCAGCTGGTTTGAGAAACAAAACACTCCTGGTCAAAACACTCCAGACCTATGTCTACTATCTCACGACCAAAATTTTGGTGATTGCTTCTATCCATAACACCTGGTTGGCGGCATTTCATCAGCTGACATTAAAGGGCATACAGAACAATATTAAATTTAAAATAAAATTTAATAATTTAAAAATTTAATAATTAAATAATTTTAATAATGAAATAATTTTAATAAAATAATTTAATAATAACATAAAATTTTAATTTTCATTTAAATTAAAGATTTTAATTTTCATTTAAATTAAAGAATTTAAAACTTTCAAAGCCAGACACTTCTTAAGTAAGAACATAAGAAAGCCCATGAGAAGTGGTAGAAAAGATCTTTCTAGCCTGGTATTTCATTGCCAGGGCTGAGAGGAGAGGCTCTGGGGACGTGTACCTAAAGAGGACAACCACATGGTGCCTTCTGGGGATGCTCCTGAGGTAGCAAATTGTAGAAGTGTTGTCAGGAACAGATTTTCTGTGGCACAAAGTTTAAATATGATATTAGGAAGAAATTCTTCTCTGTGAGGATGGTGAGGCCCTGGCACAGGGTGCCAGAGAAGCTGTGGCTGCCCCTGGATCCCTGGAAGTGTCCAAGGCCAGGTTGGATGGGGTTTGGAGCAACCTGGGATAATGAAATGTGTCCCTGCCCATGGCAGGGGGTGGAACGGAATGAGCTTTAAAGGTTCCTTCTCATCCAGGCAATTCTGTCTCTACGATTTTGGCACTAAGAAATAAACATTTTTTTCATCCATTCAGCCATCTTCATGTTTGACCTCCTGACTGAACCAAACACTGTCTTGAACTACCTCTTTCACTTTGTCTACTTTCTTTTCAAACTACTCTCAGTAACTTTTATTAAATGATTACACAAATGATTTAAAAATCAGCTGGTTTGCTAAATACCATCATCTGCCTTCTAGATAAAAACCAATAATCCCTGGTGTTTCAATCTAAAATTTAATTTTGTCTCTGAATTTATTTTAATTTCCTCAGCACTTCTGGATTGCCCTTATTACACATAGCAAAAATCTTATTTCCAGTCTGGCAGTAGTCCAGAAGTACCTGAAGACTTAAGAAAAGGATTTCCTCCTGCACACCTTGTCCCAGTTGCCTTTTCTTGCCACAGAGGACGGATCACCCATGGATGGACAGATGGTCCCCTGGATGGCTCCAGTAGGTGCTGAAGAGTATTGAAATGCAGAACTCCTGCTATGCCTGTCCCATTTCTCCCTCCTGTGCAGGCAGCCACAGTGGAGAGCAGTTCAAAAGCAGTTTTCATTTAAGCAAAGCCAGAGTAAAAAAAACTGGAGAGTAAAAATGACACTAAAGTACTCCACAAACCCCAATTCTCCACTTAAAAGTGGTCACTCAAAGGCTCTACAGGGGTAATAGCAGAAATGCCTGGCCATTATCCTGCCACATTGCTGCTCTTTCCTGTTCTGTCTCTGTTGGGACTGATCCTATTAGTTCCTTTAGGAAAGGAGGGATGTGATTGCAGAGCACTTTTGTGAGGTGGCTGGGGCAGGGACTCCTTTCTGCAAGGCTTATAAATTCTTGAGCTCTGTCCCAGAGGTAAGTAAGTCACTGCAGTAAGGAATAATGCTCATACATCAGCCTTCTGCTCTGCAAGTTGTATGGTATCATTTGTGTGGGGCTGTGACTTAAAAACCTCAGATCTTTTGATGGTCACAAATGGACTGGAAATAGCAGATGCATTTTTCATAGTAGTTATTGCATGTCTGGAAAAAAGATTGCTGAGACAAACAGCAAACTACAAGGATCAGAGTCATATCTGCTGACTAAAAAGGGCCTTAAACACAGTGAGAGCACACACTGGATGAGATTCTCCTGCTTTGTGCACTCTTACAGCCTCCAATAGAGCCGTGAGAGTCCTTTTCTCTCTGTCACAGGAGCACTTGGGTTGGTGCTGCAGAAAGGTATTAAGCATCTGAAAGGAAAACCCCCGTTCCTTGTGGGAAACCACCAGGTGTGAGGTAATTAAGCAGCATTTTGTGAGATGACAGATTTCTTCTCAGAAGTTCCTCCAGCTCCTGTTCGGTGTCCGGGTTTGGATGGGAGGGTGGTGTAACTTAACCCATGGAGAGCAGACAGGAACAGGGCTGATGTCCCTGGGACCTACCTGGAGGGTGGGCAAAGGGGACTTGGGCTTCCAGTAAGCTTAACCCCTCCACGAGTGTGAATTGATCATTTCATGTTAAAAAAAAAGAAAAAGCCAATTTTGCATCTGACCCGCTCACCCTCATATGACGACATGACATCTTAAAATCATAGTGAGTATTAGAAAAATTATGTTTTAAATATGGGCCTTTGTATCTTTTATCACATTCTCTCCTGCTGTGGTTATTACCTAATAATTTTTGACACTAGTGATTAAATATAAAATTTTTACATTTTATGATTCTATTTCAAACACACAATTGCCAGCATATATATCAAGGCCAAAATTAGGCTCTTCTTAAAGAATCTGTAATTATATTTATGCATTAAAATGTCAGCTGTTTAAAATGAGTGATCTCAAACAATATTTTTATGTAATTGTTTTAAAAATCAAACTATTAATCAGACTTTATTGTCAATCTCAACTAATGGCTCACTTTTCAATATTTTAGACCACTCAGGATGTTCTCTAACTTGAACAATCTTTATCAGCAATTTTAACAGTTATTTAAACAACAACCACAACTCAAATGGTGAGCACAGTCAGTAAACAAAATCTCCTCAGCAGCAGAACTCGGCCTAGAGTAGAAGTAAAATCCATTACTGAGAAAGCACTTTGTGGTTTACAGTTCTGTGCAACACTCAAAATATGAGAGAGAAAGTTAAAATGAGACCTTTCTTGAGGAGGTCAGGAGCAGGAAACTTAAAATTTTATTTCAAGAATGATTTATTTTTCTGGCCTCTCTTTCCTAGATCTTTCTTATACACTTGCTTAGGAGGCCAGATCTCCCTTCCAGTCAATAATATATAAACAAAATAATCTTCGAGTTCTGTTCTTCCCTAAAATGGTGTTGCTTTTGCACTTAGTACATGTCACAGAGCCAAGCTGGATCCCTGAGTCAGTGATGTTGCTGTTTACTCAAATGCCACTGGGTATAAGAATCACATTTGAAGTAACGGATATTTTTAATATCCCAGATGATGAGCTCACATAGCACAATAATTTCAGGCCAACAGCAAATCCCAAAGAATTTAGGATGTGGCAGCCAGTGAAGATGCCTGGCTGGAACATCTCGAGAAGAATGATTTAAAAGAGTGGGAGTTAATTTATAAGTTTTTAAACAGTGTGCCAAGGGAAAAATAAGTCTTCTGTACATCTGCCTACATTTTTTTGAGATCAGATTTCAGTGACTGAATGATAAAACAAAATGAAACAAAACAGAGGAAAAAAAAAAGAAAAAGCCCAACAAAAACCAGATGAGCGGATTTGCATGGGAGGCAATTTATTCTTTAGTTTGCCTGCAGGAAGAAAATAAAGTGATATTGCAATTTGATAAGTACATACTTTCAAATATTACACCTAGCTCAATCACAAATACGGATTTCTGGATCTTAACTGCAGCTTTTAATTCTGCTTTGACAAATTTATGTAAATAAATAGACCCGGGACGGACAATCCCTGGAAGTCTAAATCTCTTTTATGCAATCTTTGCCTGAGCTTCCCCACTGGAGGCTATCTGTAAACTGGCTGTGAGTTATTGCTTGTGCTTGTTTCCCTCCTGAGCAGTTCTCCAGGTGACTCCAGCTGCTGTTTAAAGGAAGCACCAGTTTTTGTCTATCTCAAAATGCAAAGGTGGCTGTGGCATTTTTTGTAATTTTGTCAATTACCTGGTATGATTTCTGCATTTTCTCCACTCCTTACCCATGGAATTATGTTTGAAAGGAGTCACTCATGTCATGGGAATCCAATACCTTGAATTCTTCTGTTAGCACTGGGTTACCAATACCCAGAAAAAGCAATGGTGACTTAGCTACACTGCCACATTTCTCTTGGTCGCACTTGATTTCCACCCAAAATTATAAATCAGTCCATATTTGTTCATACTTGGCTTGGGACATCTTTTGTCCCGATCCTGGAGTAGTCCAAGGCCAGGTTGGATGGGACTTGGAGCAACCTGGGATAGTGGAAGGTGCCCTTTCCCTGACAGGAGCTGGATGGGTTTTTAAGTCAATTCCAACCTGCACAATTCACCACAATTTATGGTGATACTCAGCCCACATTTGCCAAAAGGTTCACGAACCCCACTGAACATGGCTTAGTCTCTGGATTTGTAACAAAAGCCTCAAACAAAGCAACTTCCACCCTGCTGCAGTTTTTTTTTAAGGAAACTTTATCATTATTCTAGGAATCAACATTCTACTTGCTTAGAGGGTAGTGAAAAGTTATTAAAATAATAAGATTGAGACACAGTGCAAATTAATCTGCGCAGGACTGGAAGACTTTTGCATGAAATTAAAGACTTGTAAATAAAGTATTTCAGATGCTTTAAACTTGACAATGAGGATGACACTTCAGGCTGGATTACAAGACTTCACCCAAAAGTTACAGTGGCCCCCAGACAGACAGACAAGGAAAAAAAAATTACAAAGGGATTTTCAAATTATAGATCTGGCATGGGGCAAAGTTTGATTATTTTGATGAATTTGGCTCAGACAGCAAAGGTATAACTGCAGGTAAAGAAGATCACACCTTCATGTAGCACTTTTCAATGCTTTTTGGTACAAAATGATTGCAGTTACTGGAAGGAATAACTACATTTTCTGACTGCTGGTGAGTCCCTTTGCCTCCTACATTCAAACTCAATGGCACCAAAGTAAAAAACAGCATGAGGTTGAAAGTAGCAGTAAAGAAAACACCACCAGGTATTATTACATGCTACAGGATCCCCTAATTCAAGCAGTAATACTTTCAGTACCCTTTGATTCCCTGGACAGGTGATTCTGCTAGGACTGGACTGCATCTCCCGCTCACCCAGAAAGGTGGGATACACCAGGAAAGCACATTTTTGAATAGAAATCAGAAATTGAACTGTTCCCCTGCCTATTACATCTCCAGGTTTGCTTCATATACGATGAGAAGGGTGTTCTTTTTTTGTCCCCACAGTCATGGAAAAGCATTTGGTGCACACTGAGAGCTCCTTGCTCACCGACAGTGCAGGCAGTTGGCTCTGCTCGGAGATTTCCTGACTTTTAAGGCTGCATTCTTCCAGCCAGTCCTGCTGTACTTTAAACTGCACTGTATGAGTTTCCCTTTCCTTTTTGGAATAGTATAATTTGCTTCATAAATTACATATGGTGGAAGCCTGTTGAATGAATAACCTTGTTGCACAGAAAATTAATTCTTTTGACAGGTTTATTTCTTTAACAGATATTTCGTGGAGGATTTTACTGCATTATTGTATATATTGTGGCTTGCTGCACAGAAAATGTTTCACAGTATTTCAGCAGATTTATTCCTTTAACAGAAATAACTATTCCTGTCCGTTTACCATTTGTTACCTATGAAATAAATTTCTTAGCTAGAGATTCTTAAAAGAAGCTCACTTGTTTTGCTCTTGTGTTTCATTTCAGTGCAGAGAAAATACATTTTCCCTTCAATCAGCATTCATTTAAATGCATGGTAATATATACAGTTGTAATGAACCATATTTTGTTTGATTATGTTAATCTCTAACAGTGTTAATTTCCTTATATATATGTTTATGTGATTTTTTTTTTAAATTAACTTTTTACCATGCCTTACTGGAATATCTTGGATTATTTAAGGCTCCACACACTATCTTGGCATGAGAATTACATAGCACAGATAGCACGACAGCAAAGGAAGTCAGATTGAGTGCCACATGACCTGATTTAAGCAAGGCTAATTATGTAATTAAGATACTGAAACAGGAGCCAGAATCTCTGAGTGCTGCTCCTGGTTTAGCCAAGAACCTCCAGTGGGACATTTAGCATTTAGCTTTTCTGTTCACTACTTCTCCCTGCTGTGAAGGGGGGTTCTGGTATTCAAAAAGCAGAATACGCAGAAGAAAGCTGCTCTGGGTGCACTGCCCACAGCACACTGGGCCTCAGATGTGCAAAGTCTTTGTAAAATAATTCCAGTAGTTTGCACTGTTTTGGTTTTTAATTTTATCTATTAAATTTAGGAAAGAATGAGTCAGGTTTTTTTATTTTCCTCTTCCCCCCACCTCCGTCCCCTTCCTCCTTCATTGTTTGGATGCTTAATCTAGGAAGTTCAAATTCTGTTGGTTTGAGATTTAGAATTTGGTGGATAATCAGCTTCAGGAAACTGATACTCTGAGCGTGTCAGTGATGTCTACCCTACATTATACTGGGACCCAAGAAATAAGAGACAAAGAAAGTAGACATGACAGGAGTTTATGACTGACTTCTCACAAGATAGCAAGACAAGAGACACTTGTGTTATATCAGTACAAACCTCGGCACAGCCCATAAACTTCTCCAAATAAATGTTTGTAGACTGCTGACATAAAAAAATAAAAAAAAGAAGGGGACAAAAAAGGCCCAGAAACTGATTTTTTTTTTAATAGCATGAAATTTTTTTCAGTATTTTCTCATCAATGCCTGTGTACTTGAAACATGAGAACTTTCCTGTCCAAGACCATAGGTCTTCCTTAAACTGAGCAACACCAGCACAGTTTCTACACATTGGAAATCAAAACACCATTTTTTTCCAAACCCAAAAGCAACCATTCCATCTGTCCAAGACAGAAAACTCTCTCCTCAAAGCAAGAGCAAAACATATTAAAAATACAAACATAGGTAGGTAGGTAGGTAGGCAGATAGATTAGATAGATAGATAGATAGATAGATAGATAGATAGATAGATAGATAGATAGATAGATAGATAGATAGATAATTCCTCATAGTCTGGAAGGCTATGAATTAGTATTCATATGGTTCTTACAGAAGAGGAGAAAGACAGTGGCATACACATGAGATCCCAGTGCATCACAAAAATAGGTTTTATGTAAAAATCACGTTTGCTTTCTTTAATCTTGGGGTAACGTTAGGATTACATTTGGCTCCACTATCATATTCTTCTAAAATCCTTTTAAACACTTATCCTTGGACCGCTTTCATGATTCTGATGTGTGAAAAATTACAAAATAGTATGTGGTGAATGTAAAATCAGAGACATGGCAAGGTGATGCCAGTACGGCGCGACTGCAGTTTGGAGTGGTGGAGAACACGGCATGGACAGCCACCATCTCATACCCAGAACTTACACCTGTGTGGATTTCCATGCTGGAGCATTTCAGAGGCCCTGCTCTGCCCATTCTCTGCTCTGCCCATCAATCTGAACAGCCCGAGTCTGAAGCACAGGTCTCTGAAGACAACGGCGTCAGCGCTTAACCCAAGCGAGCAAAGGAACAGAAGCTTTGATAGGTCACATAAATACTTTGCAGGTGGGTGGGTGACAATGTGTAAGCCATAGTGAGAGCTTTGGATGGCTTCCCTGCCGTCCTGCCGAATTTAGCAGTGCTCAGACTCATCTGCAGCTGAAACGTGACCTCCCGATTTAGATCGCGCTGCTCTCGAATAATACTCCAGGAATAGGCTTCACACTCCTGATCCAAGCTGCTTTGGGGTAGGGATCTGAAAATTCTAATTCCCCACAGATAGGGCTAGAAAGAATGTTCTTTTAATTAATGTAATTAATTTAATTCTTGCTACATCAAGGAAACTTTGTAAGTCCTACTGAGAAGGTAACTCTGGTAAGGCAGAACTCTCAGGAAAGAAAACTTCACCAACACAAACACCCCAGAAGCTACTCAATGTTGTGTTTCATTGAAAAAAAGAAACAGAGAACCTGACTCACTGCTTCATAAATAGAGCAAGCTAGAGTTGTGTGGCAGGGAAATCATCAAAACTCTAGGCTAGGCTAGGAGTGAATTATTCCCAGACATACAGACTGATGGCACAGGGACACGTGGCACCAGCTCAAGTCAATTTCTAGGGGTAGGGGGAAATAATATGGACAAATAATATAGACTGGCTGGACTGTAGGGACTTATTTCAATTGCATTCCTTGCACAAAACTTTAATCTGCAAAACACGTGTACAATAAGATTGTGTTTTAGTCCTGTGCCGCCCTCCCCCCATCATTTCTTCACACCAAGTCTGCTCTTTCTGAATTTTCTCAAGATTAATGAGCAACTCTGCAAGTGGCCACCACATACTCCTCATTTTGCAATTTCTGGGGAATACCCTGTCTCGATTGCTGTTGTTTAATTATAGTCTAGTAAAAAAATATTCCAGTGTTCTCTGAGAGAGAGGCCAATAGGTATATGGAAAACACATGAATATGCAATTTTAACAGCTGAAACTATATATATCTGGCAGACCTTACCTAATGGTTCAACCAAATCCCCTTGGCAAGCTTATGCCAATGTTATTTTTACTGTTTCACTGGTTTGTTATATATGTAAAAGAATAATATTTTATCCAAGTTTCAAGGCAGCTGGTTCATTCATGATAGGCCCAAAAGGCAGCTTTAAAAAGGACAAAAGCAAAGTATTTTTTATGGAGTAGCCAAGAGTCCGCTCAGAGGCAACTGTTTGTATTTGTCACCTTGAAAATCAAACAAATTGTCAATCAACAAGTTACCCACAACTGGAATTTGAAATGCTAAATTATATTTCTCTGACAGACACACTGGATTTCACAGCAGAATGATTTCTTTTTCTTTCCTTCACAGGGACCAATCCAAAAGACATAATGTGAGGAAAATACAGAATTATACTTTGAAAGATTTGGAAAATGCAAGTTTGCAATTACAGCAATGGCAATTTTGTGTGCCTGTGCACCCATGCAAGCACAACCTCATCTCTTCTGCTGGACTTGCCCTCATCTGTATTTGCACCCAGCTGTCTTCCTCACAATAACCAAAACATCAGAAATTTGTTGAGGATGACACACGATCGACAAGGAGATTTTAGTCATGCCATCAAATTAGAAAATTCTCAATCCTGACTAAGATGCAGCTTGGAAATGAGCTGCCAGCAACACCCTCTGAAGCAGATGGTTCCCACCACTTGGAATGCTCCTTTCTGTGCACTCCAGTGACTCCTGAAATAACAGAGCTCTACAGATCGGGAAGGGAAGATGAGTGAAAGTCAGACAGTGCTGAGCTCCACTTAGCAGCCTCTTAGCCATGGTTTGGTCAATGCTCCTCTGCCCACTTGAGAAAAACCACGGGCAGGTCGGCACTAATGACACGTCTTTATCCTATCCAAACTGTCTTTATCCTATCTGTACTACAAACAGCCACTGGATATCTTTCAGCCAGTGTGACTCAGACTTGTTAAAAGAGGGATATCGGAGCAGGATGTCATGAAGTGCAGGCCACTGGCACAGCTCAGCATAATCGAAGCAACAGATGGAACAGAATCTATTGTACAAATTGTCCAATAAAATAAATTACTTATAAGGTGTCTCAAAACATGTTGGAAAGCTAGGAATCATGAGCAATATCACATGGTGAATAAGGATCATAGTTTTAACAGTTTGGATGCTCGATGAAGGGCATGGTTTGCCAAAATTTGAGGAAGGTTATCAGTCACATGACATTTTTAAAATCAAAATCTCCTGCCTTTCTAAAATGTTCTTTCTTTAGGCCATGAGTTACTGAGAACAGTGAAGGAATAGCTAAATGAAATGCTAAGGATTTTGCTCCGCAGGATGTCAAATTAGATTATCCACCCTTTAAAGCTATAAATACATGAATTATTACACTTGTTTTACAAATGAGAAAACTGAGGCATAGACTATATCAAAGGGCTTTATAAATGTGAACAACTCAATAACATTCTGCTATTGTTTATTATCCATATTCCTGTTTTTAAATGACAGAACGTAGGCACATAGAAATGAAATGACTATCTAAGTCACACCAGTCTCCTCCTTTAACCTGATAAATGGGTAAGTAGGCATGCCATTTTGACATACTAATATATGTGTTAAGGTATTAATTTCCCATACATCTTGAATATATGGATCATTGGGGAGCACTTTCTGTTGAAAACAGCAACAGTCATATTTTTCTCACTTGAAACTTTTTTCTTATTGTGATACTTACATTAAATGGAAAAAGTCCTTGTTTTTCTCTAAGCTTGGCAAGAACAAAGACTAAAAGGCATATTAGTTTCTGTGGCAGAAAAGAGGGATTTGGGGTTGGAATACACTATGGTCAGAGCTAAGGAGCTGGGATTCCATCCACACATACTGGCCCACAGAATATCAGTGGTAAATTCCACTCAGTCCATCCAGGGTGGACTATTTTCGGTGAAAAATTAATCAGCGGTGTTTCAAGGTATTTAGGAGGGCAAAGAAGCAATGTCTTTCCTTTATGGCTACACTGCAGTGATCAGTGCCTCTGCAGGTGTGTAATTTAAAGAGGTGCTAGGAGAAAGATGAGCATAACCAGGAAGGATGCAGGGTGTATACGAAGGTGACTGTAGAGGTTGCAGCTGAATGACTGCAGGGCTGCATAATCCTCTATCAGATAACACTTGAGTTTATTTGCCTTGATTTGAACTCTCTGCTTAGGGCCAGGGCACAATGCTCAAAGGTTAACTGGGTGATGCCACACAGCACAAAATAGCCTGCATGGAAAAGTTTCTCACAGAATCAGGCATGACAGTCCAGATCCTGGCCAATGTAGATCACTGCAACAGCAGTGCATTCACAGAAACTGTATTTCAACCATCCAGTCAGTGCTGTAACACTGCAGCTCTCAGATCAATCCCAGCAGAACTAAGCTCACCTTCCAAAACCCACTCACCATCCAGCCACTTGCTCAGTCTGGCTCAGAAATAATTAAAAGTTTTCTTAACGATATTGACCTGTGTCAGGAAGCAAAGTCTCAATTCATCTGTTTGCCTCCCAACCAGTGCTAATAGTCAGGAATATACCAAAAAGGAAAAGTGACTGACTTATCAATATTATTTTCCTTGTTCTTGATCTAGGTCATCAAGTAGATTAATATGTAGTTGCAAGCTGTTCATTCATTGTAGAGGAGCATGTACATAGCAGGAAATATCTCCCATGGCACTGATAAACTCTCAGAGGCTATAGGCCAAGGTGTTTATGCTCCAGTGGAGACATTTGTGCCAAGTACCTGCTCCCAGTGATATAGTTATAAGCATTAAACTCGAAATGTAACTTTAAAAATCTATTACGGTCTATAGCTTTTATTATTTCCAAGACGGACAACTGTGTTGGTTATTATCAATATGTTGTGAAAGGAGCTCTGATGCCTGGGATTTGAGGTGGGGGGATGGGGAAAAGGCACCCGGGAACACTTAGACCAAATGTTAACAAACTGATAAAGCGTTGCAAAAATGTTTGAGGCAAATGTTTCCCTTTTCCAGCCCCACACCAGCTTTCAGCACACACCCAGCAGGAGCAGTGCAAGATAACCTTTAACTGATAACATCTACACACTTCCTTGCCAGGATCCCTCTTTGTGACTAGGATGGCAATTTTTCCAGTCTCTCCATTTCTAGGATCTTCTTTCCACATTCCTCTCCTGTTTCATCCATCTGTTGTCTATATGGATGTCCCACAGATTTACCCAACCATCACTGTCTCTGAATCCACTGTACCTGCTACTGATTTTTGACTGTCTCCTCTTTGCTTCGTACTGGTAACTTTGCCATGATCTTCAAGAACAAGTCTTCCTAGTGTCTGTGAAGGAGGAGACTGGGTTCAGAGACACAAATTTGTCTCTTGGCTTGGAAGTTTTCCTTTTTGTTGCCAAGTTCATCTCAGTGGAAAGTTCCTTGCCGGTGGCAGGGGGTTAGAACTAGCTAATCTCTAAGGGCTCTTCCAACACAAACAATTCTATGATTCTGTGATCTTTTTGCTGGGAGAATCTGTCATGAGCTCAGATTCCTTCTTTCCTCCCTCAGGTTTTCCCTCCTGGCTCCTGACCTCACGTTTGGCTGTCACAGGTGAACAGCCCTCTTGGTGTACCTGCATCATGAGGGCCACCTCTGGCTGGTGGTCCCTGTCAGGACACTTGTGTCCCCTTCAACATAACGACAGGGGAGGGGAAGGAGAAATGGGAAACTCATGATTGCAAAAATCCTTCCAGAATAAACATACACAGAGAAAAATGCACAGAAACAGCCCATATATGACAGGTCACAAAGTAAAATCACCTTAAAAGAAGGAAAAATATTTCCAGTACATTGACACACTGGAAATCAGAACACTCTTAAACTAGATTTGTATTTAAATTGCCTTGGAGGACAAAGACAGAAGATATGTCTTCCAATAAGAAGTTACTTTTCTGAACACATGAAAATGTGGAATGTCAACAGCAGTGGGTGTTTCAGGCTGTTTACCAGTAAAATGGTTACTGCACCCACTGGCATGTAGTGCTACAGCACTTTAAATGGGTGAACTCTTTGGTGTGAATCCTGGGGCAGCAGGACCCGCATAAGACAACAGAGAACTTGGCCTTCAAAGCTTCAGAGACCTAACACAGAACCAAACCCAAAAAAGTTGTGATTTCTTGTCCTGAAGGATTAGGCTTGTAGTTTTACACGATGAGCTGCAGCCCACGTCCCTTATGAAAGAAAGTAAGCAGTCTCAAAACTGCATATTTGGATTAGAAAAACATTTACATACATGGCCCTGTTATTGCCCATTGCTATTAAAAAATGTAGATCTCTGCTGTTAAACCCACTAACACATCTTCATTAGGAACGATGACAAAAAATAGATCCAGTCAAGAAAATATTTGTGTTTAATACAGACCCAGTCTGTGATGCTCTTGTGGCCATACAAATGTTTTCCTCTACTAACTGACATAATGAAATTTTTATACTTTCTTATGTTCAAACACTCTATAGTTCTAATATTTTGAATGAAGTTTATAATTCTTTTCCTTCACCAGCTGATACAATAAGACTAAAATAAGCATTTTTGTAGGCTCAATGAAAGAAACAAGTCAGAGTTAAACTTAAAAAAACCACGAAGAAAAACAGATTCTACAGCAAAAATAAAACACCAAATGTTAAAAAAAAAATATAGACATCAGCAAAATTATTTTCCTATCTTGTTGTGACACTATGAAGAAAACAAAACTCAAAATGCAAGTTTTGATTAAAAAATCTGTCAGTTCACATGTAATTTAATATGGAGTGACATATACTGCTAAAAGGTACATTTTAACATTAAAGACCAAAACTCCAATGATATAACTCCAATATTACAGTGATGACAGAATGGGAGTGCCTTATTTTAATCCACTGTTTATCTCAATGGGGTAATTTATAGATCACTCGACATGTTTTAATAGCAGGCATAAAAAGGTACCCTCTAATACCCACTTGCTTGCAAGATCTGACATTTGGAGTTACATGTTCAGAAAATACCAGCATCTGCATTTGTTGGACATATATACAAATAACCAGACATCCCACACACAGTTTATAAAAAGTGATCTATTAATAACAAAACAGCTCTGGAGACATACTGCCTCTTAATATTCAGGTAGAGTATCAAGTGTTTAAGTTAAAATAAGGGCAGGAGCACAAAGAGTGGTCAAGGCATTGATTTGGCTGCCAAATATAGTTTTTACCATCATAAATCTCTGGCTGACAACTGCACAAAGGCTGCTTTACCTAAACCCTGCCAAGGAAGGGTGTTTGCTGCCGGATTGCCTGATAGTCACTATGACAACTGATGCCACAATTAGACAAGTACAATCCCACTTTCAAACAGGCACACAAGTCATTAATTCAGCAGGACTTTTGTTGACAATATGTTATGAGGGAAATATTTAATGCAATTCCGAGGCTGATATATTCTCCTGTTATCTGTAGTAAAATAAATTGCAAGAACTGATGAAAACAACCATTTAATTAGTCTAAAGTGAGCCGAGGAAGCTATCCTGAACATTTTGGTTTAATGAACTCGCAGGTGCACAGAGCTCCTTAGAGTTGCAGTAGACAATTTGAAGAACATGCTAAGAAAGATGTCACATTTGGGGGGACAACAGAAGAGAAAGAGAATAAAATGTTTTGAAAAGAGAGCAAACAAATTGCCTTCACAAGTCCCCCGTTTTATGAAGATATCCATGAGCATCTTTTCCCCTGTGTGAGGGAAAAATCTCTCAGGGGCTCAACAAGCTGATCTGAGCAACTGCAGAGGAATAAGACTGATCACCACTACTATGACATTTTCCCCACCTAGGAGAAGTGAACTGACTTGTTTACAAAACTATTTCCCACTTGATCTGTTCTGTGAGGCCACTGGGAAGGTCATGAAGAAAGCAAAAGTGTCATAGGGGGAGGAAAATGCAGAACAGAAAGAGTCTCATACAACTGTGAGTATTAAAGAAAGGGCTTGAGGGAGTGAGGGGACAAAGATCAGTAAGACATTGACTCACATTCACAGCAGTGACAGGGGGAGCTCTGAGACCCTCTGCTACCGAAGCTCCCTGAGATGTCCTTTGCATAACCCATATATTGCTGCAAAGCAGTTGCTCTGGGGAGGGTACCACCAAGGCAAGAAGCATTTGACATTTTTGGGCTTGGATGGCAGGAGGAGGGTGAATTGACCTTGGCTTGGGCAGCAGCATGGTCTGGGGGATGTCCTAAGGTCATTCCAGTGAACAAAAAGAATGCTACCTGTGGATGCTGATGGTGCATTTAAGTTGAAAGAGAAGAGTGGTTTGGTTGATGAAGCTGCTGAAATCTCCCGGTGGTTAGAGCCTGAGCCCAATCCAATCCATTTCAGCCCCGCAGCAACCAAATTTGTGAGGCCTGTGCATGAGTCATCCCTGTCCAGGTGCCAATGTGTTCAAAGCCACATTCTGCACTGCTGGTGGGGCCGGGCATGGGACAGAGCGAATGTGGGAATGTCAGTGTAGGCAGTGGGAAGCACTGCACCTTTTCAAGAGCAGATCTGGGCAGTGTCCCAGGCCAGACATCCTTGCATCTCATTTCAGCTACAAGAGCAGAACAAGGAGGCAGTGAGAGGCCGGGCTCTCTTCCCATCCCTGCTCTAAGTGGGCACTTTCCAGCCACTCCTCACCTGAATGGCCTCTGGCAGCATGGCCAGGAAGTGGACAATGAGGCCATTTTGCACAGGGCATCAATGCCCTTATTTCTGAAGCTGCTGAAAGGAAAAACAGCTCTTGGGCTGTTGGCTGGGCTGTCTTCCTGTGGATTTTTCCTGGTTTTGGCTGGAGTAGAGTTAATTTTCCTCCCAGGAGATGGTAGAGTGCTGTGTTTTGGGTTTAGGATGAGAATGATATTGGCAACACACTGATGGTTTAGTTGTTGCTGAGTAGGGCTGATGGAGTCAGAGACTTCTCAGCTTCCCATGCTGCCCTGACAGGGAGGCGGCTGAGGGCTGCAAGGAGCTGGGAGGGGACACAGCTAGGATAGCTGACCCCAACTGGTCAAAGGGATATTTCAGACCATATGGTGTTATTAAACTGCCCTTTTAAATGTTTTTTTTTCCTCAACCAACTAATTTTATTTTTTTCCAGTTCTCTTCCCCATCCTGCTGGAGGGGAGCTGTGTGGTGGTTCTGTTGCTGCTGGATTAAACCACAAAAGGCATCAATTAATCATTTCCCCAATAAATACTGCTGCTCACTCTCTACTAACAGTAGTACAGGCAAAGTTATGCAAAACTGTGCTGCTCTCCACTGCAGCCATAAATAGGCAGATGAGTTCTCAGCATTTTGGTGTCCTTGAACCTTAAACCTGAGGAAAAGGAAAGAGTCACCCAAAGAAAGAAATCTGATCTAATCTCTCAAGAAAATGATGGTACAGATGATCTTTGTTTCTCCATCCAGCCCCATTCCTCTCTGGTCCTTTCCATACACAGGAACCACTGCTCTTCTCCAGCTTTAGTTATCAGTTGCCACATAAAGACAGGAAATGAAGTATTTTATTAAACTGAAAGCATAGTGCATTCTACCCTAACAGATGTGGTATCAAAGTCTGTTACTAAATGTTGCCTGTGATCCCTCTAATGGACCAACTTCTCAACAGAGGAATCTCTGTTTGCAGCCGCTGTGGAAGATGGGCACAAGAGCCCCAGGAAAACTCCATTGTGCCACTTAAGCGGAAATTATGAATAGCTTTAGAAAAAAAATTACAAAAATAAAGCAGTAATTTGGTGTGTGATTCCCTTATACCAAAACAGTGTGTCTAGATGCTTGCTGCTGCTTCTGTGATTCACAAGATAGAGCAGGACTACTGTGTGCATTATAAAGAAAATCAGATAGAAACCACACTATGATAAACAACGTTAGTCATGCTACTTTCCTCCTCACATTATGATGCTTTTAAAAAGCAGTCAAATATGTATCATTCCAATTTCACACGCAAACTGGTACAGAGAAGTAAAATGAGTTACTCAAGATCAAAATGTAAGAGGGCAAGTCTGCTTCTCAGATCCCCCTGCTCATGTGTAAGAAATATGCCTTGAGTTGGACTCCAGTGGTCCTTGCAGGTCATCTCCAACTCAGGATATTCTAGGATTCAATGATTCTCTGTCTATCCAAGTCATGGATTAGACCAGAATAATTGATCCTGTTTGGTAACAGTAACCTGGTATTTGCAGGAGAATATGAGTGACGTGTTTTACCAAAAAATCAACAGTTGCATGAAAACTTCAACTTCCTTTCTAAACAAAATTCCCCACATGCCACTCCCCTTCAGGGAAATTTAGCAAGAGCTTAGTCCAGCTTCATTACAATTAATAAGGCTTCTGCCTACTTAGAACCAGCCACAACCATTTTCTCCCTTTGCCTCCCTTAATTGCTCCTCATGCCGAAGACTACAAATAATTCAGCAGCTATTGGTAGAGGAAACACACAAAGCTCAAACTATTGCACTAAAATAAATTTCCATGTTCTTATGCCTTGTGGCACTAATGGATGCTTGCCTGCAGGGTTTGTTTTGTCAGTTTTAATTTTAATTAGGAATTAACTCTGCTATGTGTCTAGTTTCTTCACCCCATTTTTTCCCCCCGCTGGATTACATTTCAGTTGCATCATGCCACCTTCCTAAGGCTTCAGAAAGGGCTCTGCACACTTAATGATAAAGATTCCAGTTTTCCACTCTGACTCTTTCTCATGTTTGATTACATCATCCTCTTCTAGATAAGTGTGTTTGTTAACATAATGACATTACTGTTCAATTTTCGCAAAGCAATTAATGATGTGTTTAATTTGAAGAATCTCAGTTGTTTATTGTCCGCAATTAGGTATATTAACCTCAGTGGGAGTAGTAAATACTAATAAAAGGGCTTTGCTGAGTGGAAGTCTTTCAGAAGGGTATGCAGACAGCACAACTGCATATTTTTATGTAACCAATTCAGCATGATTTTGATGTATACAGGTTATTAGAGTTACTTCTTGTAACAGAAAGAATCCTACATTATAGCAACAGACAGCATTTTCACTCTCCACCAACTTGGCTACAGAAAATACATGCTTATTTTGAATGAAAACTTCTTTTGTTTTGCCTGGCAAACATTGAAAAATAAATCTACTCTGATTGAATTGATAAGGACCCCTGCCCAATACACTACTAAGTAGCAATATCCACATTTTCTTTTCCATGGGATTAGTTCACTGCTTTTTCAGATGAATCTGTGATGGCATCGTTAGTGCCAAATTCTTATGTAAGTTATTAGATATTTAAACACTGATGTTTGAGTGTCCATTGTACCCTTAAAATAGATGACTGCCAGCTCTTGTAAACTCCAGAGCAGAGCCGAAACATTTATCTGATCTGAAAGCCATTTATTGAAACTATATTTTGTGCCTTTCAAGTGGCGCTGCTATTATATAAGGGGAAAGCTGGAACCAACACTGCAAAATCCTAATGATCCTCGCCTGCCTCACACAAGTCCAGTGGACCAGATCCAGAATTCATTGGAAGTGACAGGTGCCTGTCAATGCCAACATCAGTGGCACTGGGCGGGAAGGAGGGTAAATGACAGTGATGTAGGAATTTCAAATGGATTCGTGGACCCAGACAGAGCTGGATGAGGGAAGGAGTGATAAGAGTGACAAGGAAGGTCTCCCTGTTCCCTTGGGTGATACTTCTGGCACCTGTGCTTTGGGGTTGCAATATGATGATTTTTCTGGCAGGGGGTGGATTTCTGGAGGAATAATATTAAGTTTTCTTTCTCAATGCTGGTTGTCCAGGGGCTGTTTTTGTCATTAAACACCAATGACCTGAGCTGTGGTGGGATTTCACACAGAGTCCCACTGTCCCAGGTGACCTCTTGGTCAACATCACTGCTTAATTCTGCAAGATCAGTACTTTCAACATTTGGATACTTGAGATTTCCTCAAGGCACTACAGCACTGCATGTTCCAGTATTTACTGAAGGAATATATCAGTGTTTCTGTACAGCCACCCAACATGCAGAGCTATTAAAAAATAATGTTCATACTGCTTTTATTTTGGTCTATGAATAAATATACTGTGCAACTTCCTTCCAAAACAAATGTCTTCTCTCACAAGGCCTGCCACGTTATGTTGCATCTCTGCACATTAAAAGTTAAAAAATTATTTATCCTGAATTGTTAAAATTTTCATTAATGGCAATTTATGTCACTCAAAGAAACCTCCTTGGGAAGAACATGGCATACTTGTACAGACCTATTATGAGAGTTGTCAGAAACATTTGTCCTTATGAAATATAAATAGACAGTATGTTAGATGATTTAGTGAGGGATCTCTTATTTATTTAAAAACAAACATGTTTTTTTCATTTCTCCTTTCAGGAAACCAGGTCATGTAGATTAGACAAGGAGGTTCTCAGGCTAATGATAACACATCTGTAAATATTTTCTCAAAAAGCTTATCCATCTTTCCAAACAGCCCAGGCTTCGACCTGCCATGGGGCAGAAGGCATCACCTGAGTCCTCCTCCACCTCTCCCTGAGGACACACCAGGGTTCAGCGAGGCCCCCCCACATCACCTCCTTCCCTGGAGATTTGATTTCCAGAGCACCCTCATGGGAACACTTTCACCCAGTGCATCATTTCCCCAATACATTCAGCTCCTTGGAGCTGCCTCCAAACATCAGGTGAATTTCCCCCTGAAAAAAAAAAAAAGGGTTGTGCTGCCTTTGAGTTAGACCTGGGTGGGTAAACAAGGATCATTTCTTTGTTCTTGCTGATAACAGCTTAACAAAGCTGTGTGCAGAGCTCCGCAGTGATGCTAAACTTAATTTTCTACAACTGCTGAGGTTCATAACCAGAATCCATTTCAGGTGGACATAAAAATCCAGCCCAATATTTACTTGCCACTGGATACAAATGTTACCTAGTGAAGTCTGCACTAGTGTCAGAGAGGTGGATAAATCCTTCAACTTTGTTAAATGTGGAATAAAGGAGAGAATAACTTGAATTAAATTCCTGTGCCCACTTGAAATGATGTCTGGCTGTGCCTCTGTACCTGTGCCTGATTTTTGCATGAAAATATTCTCTTTGTCCCTATCTGGTGTTCTCCTTCAAAAAGGAATTGAGTTTAAAAAGAAGGCAATAATGTAAGATTTTTAAGCAAACAGTTCAATATTTCCTTTAAAATGTTCTCTGTATTCAAGAGCACTTTGATTTCTATCTTTTTTTTTCCCTCCAGGCTTTGAAACTGTACCTCTTTTAAAAAAAGACCATCCCTGATTTTAGTCTTTTGTTCCTTTATGAGCTTTGTCCCCGACTTTTAAATGTGGAGAGAGTTGAGAGGCATGTTGTGAGGGGAGAGAAAATAAAAAAAGTAAAAAAAAAAAAAACTTGCAAACTGTGTTAAATACACCTTTTGTTCATTACGTTTAATATAACATTCACTATGAAGATTGATATTGAATTATACATTAATTTTAATGCTAAATAACTTTTCTATTTAAAAAACCCTTAGTTTTCTTATAATGTACAGTAATTAAAAAGTGAACCAAAAGAGGCAGCAATAAATCAGAGTGCACAATGCAGTAAAAATATTATAATTAATATTTAACATACGTTTTGATTACTTTTAGAATAAGTACAAGAAATATCAATTAGAATATATATTCAAACTTTGCTGCCTTTTCCCCATTATACTCTGGAAAGGGACTATTTTTAATTCTGGATATTGCATACAAAATAATACATAGTCCCTAATTAAATATAAGGCTGCAATTCAATCGAGAGTTTCTGCTGATGTCATAAATAATAAGAGCACAGCTCGAGGTATCAATGAATGGCAGCCAAAGCCCGAGATTGAATTACAACTTCAGCATTCAGTCTGTGGATCTGTATTGTTATTTGCAATAGATGGAAAATGATTATTATTATTTTTTAAATACAGACAAAAAGAAGGAAATTTGAATTCAAAATCGGTGACTCGGTGGTGGAAGATTAGAAGTCTTGTGATTAGAGAACACAGCTTATTGGAAATTGAAATGTACAAATGTGCCAGGCAGCAAATCTGTGGTTGAGGCTAAATTCTGCCTTTTGTTTGTCAGGTTTTTGAAATCTATGGGCAGCTCATTCCTAAAAACACAAGTGTTGGTGTCCTTATCAAGAGTTTTGCCTCTGCCTACCCTATCTGTGTCCAGCAACCATCACTGGAGCTGCCCAGCTCTCACCTGGCCTGGGGGTCCCAGCAGGGAGCAGAAATCCTGGAGCTGCCTGGGTGAAAATCAGTGACACCAAGTCACCCCAGCCCTGCTCATGGAAGGAGCCTTCCACCTCTACAGTCTTTTACCCCCAGTGGGTTTTCTGCATAAACCCCAATTATTTATCATTTCCACTCAGAATAAGTAAGGGCTGTACACTCATGTGGACATTTTCCCCAAATAAATGACCCCTTAATAACCAGAAGGATTTTTATTTATGTAACATATTGGATTTCAGTTATGTTATGGCAGCAGAAAGAAGGTAGTTAATCAATATGAAGGCTTGCTTTCAACAGATTGCACAGCACTCAGCATGACAAGATCCCCTTCTGCTACACCACAGGTCACTCATTTGTATTTTAGGGCCATTTTTCCATGCTTAGCACATCCATCCAGCCATGAGGATGTACACCTCTCCATCTGACTCTGGCATGCAAAAAGTCAACAGTTTAAAGGCGCTAAAGTGCCAGGAGTCCTGAGCAAGGTGTGAGACACAGCTGTGATGCCACAGAGCCTAAACCAGGTTGGTGGCTTTAGAGGTGTTTGTCACCTCGTTTCTGCCCAAACTCAAGGCATCACAAAGTCCCTTCTCATTGCTCCCCCCCGTCCTGATTCTGTTTGTGCTGGTAGTGGGGGCCAATACTTCCCCCAGGCTAGGGAAAAATAATAATGGTTCTGGCAGAGTCTGGTCAGTCTGCCCTGTGATACAGCCACATGAAAGGGTGCAAGGTGCCCCCCTTTCTTCCCTGGGCAGGTGTGTACTGAGGGCTAGATCCAACTTTTCAAGAACAAAAATTTGATGGCTTTTAGCTGGAAACACTGTGGCACCCTACATCTCACGTGCTACCTTCTGACACAGGCTGGCTGTGCCAGAACCCACAGGTTTCTCTTTACAAAATCAGTATATTGCTGTCTAAGAACAAGTATTCTGTCTCATTTAGGCTAAGAAGAACAAAGAGCCAAGAGGCCCTGAAAACACACAATGAAGCCCCTTGGAATACAATTTCTCTTTGTATGGTACATTTTACTCAATATTTAAATATCCTATTGTTCTTAAACGCATAAATTTTATTGCCTTTTCCCTAAAAACAGCCATTTCCTAAAGAGTCTTAAACTATACAATAACAATTGTAGTGATAGCCTGTTTATGCCTTCCAGGTGATTTTTTGAAGGGCAGAAAATATATGTTTCTTTCAGACATTTGCTGTTAACTCCAAACAACCTGTAGAAATTTTGATGGTCACCTTCATAACATCTGAATAAGGGTTTAATTGTGCCCGTAACTGACCATATAGACATGGGCCCATGGCTTTCAAAAAAGGTTTGTCCCTGGTATAAAGAAACCTTGAGAAATCTTGTGAAAGCAGACAAGGGAACAGTGAAAACAAGGTCCAAAATATTGAGATGGTCTTTCCTAACACACAGTACATCTCAATGCTTTTTATCAAGACCAACATGAGCAACATAATTTACTGCCAAAATAAACGTGCCATAAACACAGATACTTCGATATTGCTGATAAACAGGTATTTCAATTTGTAAGGTATATGCTTACATTGGTAGGTGGGAGATGTTAGTCCCAGGGTGATATTTAGAAAACACAAACAGCTGCCTCTGTCCCCAGACGCACATAACAAAGTAATAACAATCTTCCTCCATGATAAGCTGCTATAGGTGTTCTAGTTACCTCTCTCCTATGTCTCACTTGATTCTGAATTAATCAGGATTTGGTTTTTTCTTTTTCAGCTTTTTGGTTTTGGAGATGATTTCATTAGGGCTAAGGAGGTCAAGTTCTAGCATCTGTTGCGCGACTCTTGAATTGAGACTTTTCTAGGTTCTTTGAATAGTGAAAGGCAAATCTTTAACAGACACGCCTCTCACCATCTCCTCCATCCATCAGTGACTCCCTGGCATATCCAAGAAGCAGTGCCTGGAAGCAGAGGCCAAGGCCCATCTTTGCCAGCTACAACTCAAATTTAACCCTACCTGCACTCGGCGCCGACCTGCACGTGTGGGGTTGTGTCTCCAGCCACTGCTGCTGAATTTGGTCCAGCCAGGGCCTCATCTGCAAAACACATCAGTAGGAAAGAGGTGTTAGATGATAGATTCTGTGGCTATTTCATCTCCAGATGGAAGTAGCTCTTCAAATAAAATGCCAGCAGAAAAATCAAGCTAAATAACCCAGTGGTTTGCTGCCCTGAAAATATTTGGTGCTGCTTAGGGATGATAGAGCTTTTCTGTTTGGAGGAGGAAGGGCTCGGAGACAGTAGCATTTTGTTTCCCTCTCTGCAAGGTGGACATGGGATAATAGGAGAGAAGGTAAAGGAGGGGAGCTGGTGTATGTGACTGGGTGTGAAGGACAGCAGATTTATTCTGGGGGCAGAGAGAAACACACACTAATCCAGTGGTGTAAATTCATGGAAAGGTTTGGGAATCTAGAGGAAAAACAGCCTGTCAGGTCCAGGCTGAGCTCCTGGGATTATGATGCTCTTCTCTCTTACTATTGGTTGTTGTTACCAAAATACATCTGCTGCTTTATGCAACTGAGGCTTCCTATGAAGTGCATACATAGGCTCAATGATTCTTATAATTACAGGCTGAAAAGAACTTTGCATATTCATGAGTATCACACCATTTGTCACAGCTGTAGACCTCCAGTAAGCAATGCCTGTGATTAGGGTTTTGTTCTTCCCAAGTATATATTTTTCCATGAACCCTTATTGGTTCTGAAAAGTTATGATCTTAACTCTCCACTCCTGTCAAACACAATTTTATTCCTTTTTACTGCCAGCAATATGAATGAATTCCTGCTTCTACAGCCAACATCAGGACTAGCCGGAACTGGAATTTGCATTGATGAGGCAGTATTTTATTTAACTAATGTAATAACCTACAAAAATCTATAGTTGGAGTGACAACAATTTTATTATCCCAAGTAAAGAGCTGCCCATTCATTTTCTCCTCTGTGATTTAAGACCACTAACCTCTAGACCGCCCTGCTCATAAACAAACAGGTCTTGTGGACCTTCTTAGGTTCACAAAAGAGGTCAAATGAAATAATAAAGACCTGGTATGCTACAGGATGTACTAACCATTAAGCAGCAGATTAAAGATTGAAAGTTTTTGAAAGCTGGACAGCCAAGTATGAAATCTAACCCACCCCATGGACATTTCAACATAAAATGGTAGTAGAAGTGAGAAAAGTAGACTTTTTTCCTTCTGGAGCTATATTTTTCTAACACAGAAGACAGAGAAGTGTAATCAGTCATGGTCAAAACCCTGCCAGTGAGTATTACTTATTTAGCCTCATATTCCAGGTGACTCACAACTTGTCTACCTGCCAACATCTGAAAATAATAAGTTATAGTAAAGTTATTAACGAAAACTATGTGAACTTTGAAGTAGCTAAACCTAAATTAAATATAAACATACAAAACAGCCTGGGGCTAATTAATCTAATTTGGTCTCAGCCACCTCACTCCATTTTTGTTTGTTTGCAGTTGTTTTCCTCCCTTCCTCCTCCTATGTGGTCTGCAGAGAGGGATGATCTCAAGGCTGGTCCGGGGCAGAGATTGCATCTTTCCGCTCCTCCGATCAGAAAAGCGCGGTCACTTTTCCAAGAAACCACTCGACAAAGAGCTGGTTTGCAACAAGCTCATCTCTCTGGATGTGCTGGGAAGGAGGGGAGCTGTGCCGAGGCAGATGTGTGCCAGCTGAGAGCCCGGCTCCGGGAAGCCTCGTGCCCACGCACCATGTGTGGCTGGAAGGGGAAGCCCGTCCTCCTCCTCCTCGCTGTCAGGTGTAAATTGCACGCTGGAGGCTTTGATGACAACATGGTGCTCCCTCCAGGAGCTTCCTCAGAAAGCTGAGCCTGAAAGCAGCACCAAGGGAATCACCTCTTCCTTGATTTTTAGATGTTTTTGAACACTCTGAGCTCTTTTACCACTCATGAGGCTCTTCTGCCATCCTATGCAGGAGGACAACGTGCCCGGGGATTACGCAACACTCAGTGATTAGAGAGGTTATGTTGGCCTGGCCATTTTTAGTATTAGAGGTTTTAAACTGAAAAAGTGGAGGGAAAAAAAAACCCATGCTAAAAATAAGCTCTTGATTAGGTGTGGGAAAAGTGAAGATTCGAGGAAATCTCAGGGCTGCAGCCCCAGTACGAGGTAACAATAGACTCAAAACACAAAAAAGTGTCAGTGCAGTTCTCTTGTAAAAAGAGGAAAATGCACAATAGCACAACAGTGAGTTCACCTATTATATAATTGGAGGTTGTGTGTACATGTGCAGACAAGACGACAGAATAAAAAGCCTCCTCTAGGAAATCCAAAACTTGGCAGCTTTGGCCAGGTAGAGTATGAGGCGGGTAGTGTCTAACAACAAAAAGAAACAGTCTGTAACTAAGGTTTGAATCAAGCTACAGCTCTCCTTGCTAAACAGCAGCCAGATTTACTGCTGAAAAACCCATAAAAACAAAGGGAGAATAAGTCTGGCACGAGAAATAAGGCGCAGAGAGAGAAAGGCAGAAAAGGAGATGCGGCATTAAATACACCAAGGCTGAGTTGTGCATCTGATTTCATACAAGGATAATTTGGAGGCCTATGCATTGCATGAGTGGATTTCATTCATACTGTTTCCACATGGTCTGAAGTGCCTTTCCCAGGAGGCCAAAGGAAACCCAACCTGCCTGACAGGAGGGAAGTGGAGCAGCTGCTGTGCCCTCAGCCCCACCAACGCTTTGCTTTGGCATCTGGGATGGCTTCCCAGAGCTCTCCTCTTTCCCACCCCAGGGTGTCCACCCTACCTCAGGGAGCTACTGGGATCTCTAGCTTCACAGATTTTGTTAACAGTACAGCAATCCTTGATATGGGCTTGTTTACAGGGATTTTCCTGTCCCTTAGAGCCTGACTATATCCAACACTCTGGCTAAGGTACATGAATTTACACAGAAGAAACAGTGAATCTGGTGCTCTTACTGTAACAGGATGAAATGTTTCAATAAAAGTGTGCGATTCTTGATATTTTCCAGGGGGTGTGCTCTACAAAGATATTATTGACTGTTTTGGTAGAAAGGATATGTATGTTCTTCTCTAACAATCACTTGTCAGGTCATTTCTACCCTGAAGGTGTCACAGATCGTTTCACACTTACCCATATTAAAAAATCCCAAAATACTTTCCTTAACATGAATTTAGTGTATTAATAATCCTCTCCTTGTTACCCCTTACTCCTACTACTACTTCTCACAGGGTTCTCACGCTCATTTCCAACTCAATTGCCACAATCCACATATATGCATTTTGGCCATAATAAAACTACAACCAAATCCATAATTTAACTTGTTTCCTTTTCCATATCCACCACATCAGTCACAGCTCTCCAAATGTTTCATCTTTCTAGACTTCTTACATTTAACAAAAGAAAATCATACTAAAATGCACTAACGGCGAAAAAAATGCTTCGGTATTATTTTTTGTTTGGCACATTTCCTTCAGTTCTCTGATCTGCAGGAGTTCCCAAGTCATACAATAACTGACTGTGTCACTGGGATTTCCATCCTGATTCTGCAACAAAGCTGATGGGGAACTTCTCTCTACCCCATCACCTTGCTGCACACACAGGATGTATTTTGAGATGTTACAAGATCATTTTGATGTTCCTTTTGATCAAATAGAGTATTAAACCTCAGATTATTAATGTATAGAGACAAATGTATCTCTCTTCCTTATTAATATCAAGATTAAAAGGTACTTGAAAGGTAATAACTTATTTCCATTTTAAAACTTATAATACAGTAAATACCTTACAAATGATGATGTATGTGCTCATAATTGACTCATTAGGTATTTGCCCAAACAACAGACATAGGGTCATTAGCAAGAAGCTTGAAGTAGTCCATGTTTTGTGGAATGTGGGCTGCATTTCAGCAGATAAATTATTCCTCCTTTCCCCTGTTTGAAACTCAAATCCTTGATGCACCTGTGGACTTACAAGATGAGGGTTTGGGGGTTTTTGCTGTTTGTTTTTTCACCAAACTAGATGACAGAGATAGAGGAAAGCACACTGAGCAAATTCCAGAACAGCTGTTCCTACCTAGGTTTCCTTTCTTTTAACCCTCCCCGCAACTGCACAGGAAAATCAATGCATTATTTTGGGACTTTTATTTTAGCAGAAGGCTTTGTAGCCACCAGTGCTCAGACAGACCCCTGAGAGCACACAGGGAAGGTTGCAAAGAAGGTAAATTCAAAACAATGTGACAAACAAGCTCAGACCAAATCCCAGGCAGGATTTTTCTATGAAATGTTTTCACCACCAGTGTGAAATCAGCCACCTCTGAAGTTTGACCACATTGAAATTGTGGTCAAGAAGATGGTAATTTAGACCCATTCTGTCATGTTTACCATTTTAGGCCAACTCCTACAGATATGTAAATATTTTACTTGTACGAGCAGTCCCACCAAGGACTATTTGCATGCATCATGTTAAGAACGGGTAGCATGGTTTCCAGAATAAGAATATAATTCCTTACCACCCTAAAATGCATGAATGTATCAAAGGACATTGACAGAGCCCAGGCCAGCAGACAGGCCCCTAACTTATTTAACTTCTATAAATATGGTTAGTCATGTATTCTAATTTCTAATTGCCTAAATACATTTGTAAATCTATCCATTAATACCTGAAGTTTAAGCTTCGGGGGCACATTCTCAAGAACAACTTCCTTTAGATCTCTCTGCAAAGATACCACTTTTTTCAGGAGAGTTAATAAAGTCCTGGCAGGTGCAGAATATAAATCCATATCAGTGAGAGGTACAAGTCTGTTCATTCCTATTCATGAACTGTGTATTATTTATACAATGTTTGTGGGCTCAGCAAAGCAGAGGATATTTTTTAAATAAATGTTTATGTTCAAATAACTTTGCTAGTCTTATCTAATCTACCTTCAACATCTTAAGCACTGTAGGTGATTTTAAAAGTTTGCAAAATATCTCTCATCTGCTTTTACACATTGGGTTTGGCAAAAACCAGACGTCTGAATGTTTAGCAATTCTGACACACAAAAATTATCATGATGCCATCAAGTATCTTAAATCTTTTGCAAAAGAGTGTTAGCAATTGATCAGTGGGAGGCTTTTCCTCTCCCTCTCTTCCTACTCAACCCCTGACTCATTCAGCTCTTTACTGATTGAACAGGCTTGTCCACTCCAGCCCTGCAGGTAAATGTTGGGCTCTTCATTTTCCACAGGGAGAGAGGGGCACTACAGACTAAGGCCTTGTCCTTGGAAATGTTCACTCAAAGTCCCCACAGAGTGCTGAGGGGTAAAGTCCTTAATATCTGCAAAGATCTAGGCCTGCTCAGCCTCTTCACCACCACAGGGAAATGGCACAGCACCATGGGGGTTTATTTCTCAGCTGCACCCTCACCACTGGAGCATCCTTTCTCTCCTAAATCAAGTTAAGATTGATTAACTTGATCACACTCCTATGAAGAAAATCAATTTCTAATCCTTTACGTGTTGGTAACAGAAAAAAATCTTCTGTCCCATTCAGAAAGCCATGTTGAAAACTTCAGCAACATAACACAGGATAATTTTATTAAGTTTTTTCCAAGTTCATGTTTTCTTCTTTGATCCTGTTAAGTTTTGGGCCCCTCTAATCCCTGCTAGTGGCATTCAGCTGGACAGGCCTGTGACACGTTGTTCACAAGTGCACACTCAGAGCACTTTGGCAAAACCTTCGGGGGAACTTTCTGCCTGCAGACAGGAAATGTGCTCCAGTGCCGAGCTTCTACCAGGGTACTAAGGGCAGTCTGGTGAAATGCAATGTCCCTGTCATGCTACAGCCACGCTTGGGCTGTCCCTGAGAGCCTGATGGATCACAGAATATTTCCTGGTGACACAGTGGCCAAGGTTTGGTCTGCATGACCATTGCATGGCTGTGACATCAAGCACACGGGTGTGAAACCCACACCAACATCCAGGCACTGTTAGTCTTGATTTCTTTCAACTAAATATCTACAATTTTTTATCCTTTCATGTTTGAAGAGAATGACCCAGTTACAAAATCGAGTGTAGGCTGGGAAAAGGAGTAGGTGGAAGGGGAAGAGCTTGATCCTGTTTGTAAGGGAGGTTACAAGTATTTGGGTGTCAATTCATATGAGAAGTTTCACTTGACATTATCTGATGTGGTCAAAATACTCAACCCTACCAGTTGGGGTTTATAATAGGAATGCCCACTCAACCTTAGCTCCAACAGCCACATTGTTGCAATATAATACACCCTCACTGGACCTACTCAAGCTGCATTTTGATGATTTGGCTTACAGTTAACGTGCAATCCCTGGCAACTCCCAGGCATCAGGACTCTCCTGATTGTTAAAATGCTCTGTCTGAACATGGCTCAGACTTGCTCACCTCCTGAGTGCTGTCTTTAGGGCTACTTGAAAAAAGAAAAGGCCCTTTCTATTTAAAGTGACAGTACACAGGAAAATGAATATACAGCTTATGAATAGCTACAGTGATTGTAGTGTTCTTTTACTGACTGACTGCACGTGTGAAAATTACCCTCCTTTGCAGGAAGACTTTGCTGCACCCTCCAATCCCCCAAACCCTGCACTGGTTCTTCCCACTACGGAGCAAAGGCTCGTCGCTCGTGGAACGTTGGGAGGGGGATGTGGAAGGAGAGGAACAGGCCTCCATGGTCTTTGGAAGCTGGCCAGGGCTGAGGCCATTGGATCTAAATTTAGGAGGGGTTTCACTTAATAGGGCTTGCAGCTGTGCATAGGTTGGGGTGTGAATTCCATCTCTCCCGACATACAAAACCAAAGCTTTATTAAAGAAGCAGTGACTTTGAGCTATTCTGAAGTACCCTATCATTTTCACTACCCTGTTCATCTGTTAAGGCATTTATATGACACATATAGGAAATAAAAGCCATCAATAAACCCTGTGTTTTGAGTATACAGATGCAATGAACAATAATAGGGTTAATAACCAGGAACAATGCAAACAGAACCATTACTTTGTACCAGTATAGTTTCTCACAAATTAATGTTCAAAAGTATAAATTCCCTAACCACTAGTGTCAGAGCTGGAAATATTATTGCCTCTGTTTTATACGTAGGGAAACTTGGAGCACAGAAAGGCTTTGTGAATACCCAGAGCCATTCACAGCCATACCAGATCCTTACTTTGAGATCACTGTGCATAAAGTGCAATGCCAGGGCAATATTTTGGTGCTTTTCTTTTGGGCATGGCTCGATTCAGTGGGACCCCGAGCACAACCTGATGCTCTCCAAATCTTCCACTAAGCAGCCAAGACAGGAAGAGTTCAACGCCACAACTTTCTCCTACTCTGGTCCAACCAAAAATCAGTGCAGGGGTAAAATCAATCAGTTTTCTAAGCCTTCACTAAAGGATAACTCAGGAGAAGAGGACTTGCCCAAGTACAAAGTCTTTATTTTCTAGTATATATACTGAAATTCTTTTTTATTTTTAAATAATTCTATGGTTATATATAGATAGATATCAGATATACAGATATTCTATTTAAAGAAGGCTTCAAAAATACATTTTTTTCCTTTTCTCCATGAGTTGGTTTTAACTCTGTATTTGTGCAAGCTCACAGTTTAAAGTAAGAACTTGTGCTGCAATTTTAATTGAGATTTTTCTCTAAATTTATACATATGGGCCCAGCCTTGCAAAACATTTCCGCGTAACAATTATCAGACATGACCTTTTCTGCTAAGCCACAGAAACACAGCCATGCATTGTGGTGCTCAGCACCCTGTGTCCTGATTCTTCAGCACCCTTTTTCTTGGCCTGGATGAACGTGCTCATTTATGATACCGCCACAGAGAACATTGCTCTAACACAAAACTTAATCACTTCTCTCTTTGTGTCTGTCTTCTGATTGCCCCTTCTCTTCCAAACTAAAAATAAGTTCTTTGTGTGTGCTAAAGCCCGCTACAGCTTCAGCTTCTCTTTCCCATTGTCTCCAGTTTGCCATTAAAATGTACTGAGTGCTCTTAGTTACACCATGACGCAGCCTCCTTTGCTCTAGTTAAATTTTCCAGCATGCACATTTCTGCTTTTCCCCAGTCTATCCCCACAGGGAGAGAAGCTCCTCATAAATACCTAAAGAGCAACCTCCTCCACTCGCTTATTTGTTATTCCTCCTCACCAGCTCGGCAGGGACAACAGGCCCAAATGAAATCTTTTTTCTCCTCCTGTGTTTGTGGTCTAATAATGGCTGTATGTTTGACCATGACTCATTGGATACCTATGTATTCTCCCTGGCAACGAGCAGAATTGCTCCGTTTTTGAGACCAGACTAGATTGGGTTTACCAAGGACAACATAGAAACAGACCAGACTTTATCCTTCTTAAAACATTTCACCGCTCGAACTAAAAACAAGAATTGTAAGCACTCTCAGACAAAGACCATCATTCTGTTTGGCATTTCATAACACCAAGCTCAGTGGAGTCCTGGCCCTTGCCTAGGACTCTGAGAAAGAGTTTAGTTATAGAAATAAAATAAAATAAAACAAAACAAAATAAAATAAATCAGCTTTTTGAGTGAAGCCTGTATAATAAATGCCTGTCTTTATATGTAAAACTGGAGAAACAGCCACATGCCCCCATAGGTACCTGTTAGACAAGCACACTGAGTTGCAAAGTCACATACACACAGTGATCACCATTAAAAGCTTTTCAATTTTCCACTTGCAGACATTGCTCTGTACAGAAATGGAGTTGATGCAAAATAAAGCTATAGTTATTCAAAACTCACCTCTTACAATATCACCCAACTTAAGTTGTTCAAATTATCTTGCTTTAACTGATTTTTTTTTCCAATTGGCTAAAACACCTATTGTAATACTTAGCTGTGAACAAAGTGCAGAAATGAAGGGCTTTGAATTGTTTCAAATTAATGGCTATAAAGTATGACTTAAATGCTTTTATTCAAAACTAATTATTTGAGAGCAGGTATTCTTATACTTCTTTAACAGCAGGATGCAACATTTTTAGTATTATGAAAAAGAAGCTTTTGCCATGTAAACTCATGGGGTGAAATCTCATCCTTGATCTTCAAAGTGTGACAAAGAGCTATTGATTGGGAGCATATTGTCATTTAAATTACAATTAGGGATGGGTGAAAGGTGGTTATTCAACAATTCAAATCTTTTTAAAAAATGCTGTCAAGGGCAACTTAACCTTAACCTAAACACACACTTTTAAAAACTTCTGAGAGTTTCAAGTGTTTCAGAGAGCAATATGATGTGTTTAAAGCAACAAATCTGAAGATTTTGAGAATAACATATAGTGCATTTTATTAATGCTGTAATTAAAAAAGCCCTTGTGGAACGCTTTCATTGCCTGTTACCATGAAACACACATTTGCTCCAAAACTGAGCGAGGGAGGTGGAAGGGGAGGTCTTTGCAATTTTTAATCAAATTGTATCGCTCAGTTCATCTTGCTAGAAGAGCTAATAATGTGATTTAAAATCCAGATCCAATTTCTACTATAATCAATGCAAGTCCTGGTCTCGGAGGAATTTGGTTATGATCTCAAGAGCCAAGTGAAGAAGAGCACTAGACAGGTCTCAGGAAAGCTGATGCAGTTTGCAGTTGCTGCTGACCAACTGGCAGCCTTCAATAGGCCACCACTTCCATCCTGCACCCCCTCTCTTCACTGAGATCCCAGGATCTCAGCCCAGAGTCCATATGGCCCACAAGACCCTGCTCAAGCAGGGAAATTTCAGTCACTACTGAGCTGCCCACAGTCTATGGTGAAGGTTGAAATTCAGTCAGATTTTGCCCAGGGGACCAGCCAAGGCAGAAGCCTCTCCTATAAACCACACGCTCAGAGGTACACCCTGCCACTCAGCAATCTTTTGGGCCCTTGTTGGGGTCTAGATCCATGGTCTAGACACAAACACAAGCCACGGTGAGAGTACCCAGCAGTGTCACCTGGCGTGTGTTGGCAGCGCGAGAGAAGGGCTGTGCCAGCTTCTGATGGGCTTCCCTTCGATCTCATTAGTCAGTGTGAGTTCAAGCAGCTCTCTCTCCCCTTTCAGAGAGGATTATGCTGCCCTGCCAAGTTAGGAAGAGCATTCCTAGCCCTGCAGGACAAACAGCTTCCCAGACCTGTGTTTATTTTCTTGGATGGCATATGTAGCCCATTGTGTGATTAGGTAGCACAGCGGGGTTCAGAAAGTGGAATTTCCCAGAGTGCTCTGGGCTCTGGATGGTCGCCAGCATCGGGATCAGGGAGGAATGTTTTCTTTCACTATGCACTGGTGAATGTGGCAGAGTTCGAAAGAGATTTTGACTTTCCCCCTTAGCACTTGGGAGGTGAGGACTCCTTTTTGCCACATATACAGTGGGAACTATTTCCTTGCCAATTTATTACATATTTGGGTCCCGCTCCAATATTGCAATGAAATCTGTGGAACCTGTTAGCTTCAAGTAAATTTACATCAGATTCCCCATGGGCTTTTCTTCCCGTGGTGTGTCTGTGCTCTGGTGGAAAGGGCAGAGCTCGGAAGTCTCCACCAGATTGCCTCAGCTCTCTGTGCTCCTTGGGCAGTGCAGGATGTGTGGCACATCAGCAAGGACTGTAGCTAAGGTCAAGCTTCCCGTATTTTGAACTTGTTGGCACAGACTAGCTGCAAGAGGAGGAGGAATTATTTTGAACAAAAAATACCACTGCTCTGTTTTGGGAGTGGTGATAATCAGAACATCCTATTTAACTTTTGACCACAGAGCAAGGGAGAAGAGCCAGCAAGGTTTTAGGAGGGAGAGCTTTTACATGTTTCTTTCTTCTGATCTGTTATCACACTGCTAAGTAATAAAAAGGAAATTTTGCTTAATATACAGTAATAACAACATTTGAAGCTATTCAGTTGTCCAAAGAATGGTAACTGTAGTCCACATTTTTTGAAACAATTGTGACAAGTAGAAACTTTTTACTGTGAGGATGGTGAGACACTTGTACAGTTTGCCCAGAGGAGCTGTGACTGCCCCATCCCTGGAAGTGTCCAAGGCCTCACTGGAGGGGACTTGGAGCAACCTGGGATAGTGGAAGGTGTCCCTGCCCATGGAAGAGGAGTGGAATGAGATGATCTTTAAGGTCCCTTCCAACCCAAACTGTTCAATGATTCTATAGAGTAGTATCAGCACAGGAAAAAAAGGCATTGCATAAATCTTGTTTTAAAGTTTGTTAAGTCTTCTTTTAAACCCTGATATACTAAAATCTCTCAGTAAAACAGCCCTGCTTTATTTGGAATAGGGACATAAGACTTGCAAGGCTGGCAGAGTGAGCCCCACTCAGCTTGCCTTGGGTGTCAGAGGGTCAGAGGAAGCACTTGCTGCTATTACTTCATTTCTCCAGTTGCATTTTTACTGCATAAGTAGATGAAATGGGCAACCTTACCTCCTTACTGATAGCAGCAACTCTGCGCTTGCTAACTGGACTGCCATCAGTAAAACCACTTTGTTTTGCTGTGCCCGCTGCTCCCTTCTCCCATCTTGCTGTTTATTGACAGAGTTCAGTATGTATTTAATAGAGAAAAGGCAGTAGGGCCTGGATCTCAGCTGGCTGGAGTCAAGTTTGTAAAGACAAGAAGTAGCTTTATCTCAGTCACCAGCTGTGATCAGTGGGGGGAGAAAAGAATCATGCACGCAAGTGGTGCATCCATTTGTTAACCCAAAGAAATCGAATAAAACCAGTTTCTGAAACTTTTCCAACGTGTTGCAAAGACCACGAAAAGGAAAGTAGCAACTAGGTACAAAATTCGCAAGTCATTGATATATTGAAGTACTAAATAATATTGTTTGTCACTGCAAATAGGCAATTTACATTATCATTGCTTTAGAGCTCCCAGAACACACAATATCCATTGTATAAGAAATTACTGACGGCTTTTACCAAGGTTAACTCCTATTTTGTTAACCCAACACTTTGCAAGGTAACACGAAAATTTAGAAGCGGGAGAGTTTTTTGATAAAAAGCGTGCACGTAAAATTTCTAAACGTTTGGCAAGGGAGCATCCAGCAGGGAAAGGGAACGGGGATGCGAGATGCGCCAGTGCCGCCTTGTGGAGGCTTCAAACTCCGTCCAGATCCTGTTTACTCGAGCTAATGGCTCATTTACAAAAAAAAACTCCCCAATGCAGGGCTCTTTCATAACATTCCTACAAAGCAATTCTGCAGATAATAAATAAAACAAAGGCAGAGGAAAGCTGGGTTTAATTCCGGATGTAATTCTTATTTAGGGCAGTGTGGTAACTAATTCTCACAGCTACAAGAACCAGATTTTTTTCCAGCCATGCAATTTGCAGAGGACTTTTTTTTTTTCATTTTCTCAGGAAATAGTGCTTCCGGTTGCTATCACCAAAAAACATCAAATCATCAACAAGAAAAACAGTAGGGAAAATGCAGTAGCTTTGTTCCCCATCAGTGCTCCTTGCTCATCCTCTGTCCTAGGGCACTGTACATGCTTAACCTGAGCAGGTTTTCATGTCAACTCTCCAGTCTTCTCTGCTTTGGGTTAGCTTAGCAATTGTCTCTCTCACTATACTTAGTTTTTCTGACCTAGCCATAATCAGAATGGGCAGATGAATATGAACTTGCTTTTAAGAAATAGTCTCCATCCTAAGGAAAAAAAGAAAATGTCTGGGTTTGGGAATTTTTTTTCATTCTCTGACAAGTTTTGATTTTAGATGAGGTTTTTACCAATATTCTATTTGATCTTTAGTATCTGAAATCCTTTTTCTCAGTTCAACAGACACAAGTTATACGACTGTTTCATACTGATTACTGAAAAGAAAATACCTTGGAAGTCATTTGCCTCAGATGGGTCTCGAGTCTCTCTCATCTAGCTCACTCCTAAGGGGTATCTTTTGGCCAAAGGAGTTGGGCTACAACCAGAAAATGAAGTTTTATGGCCCCGAGAGCTTTGATTCCTGTTCATAAATATGGCAGCAGCAACATTTAACATTTTCAATCACTCATTTTCTTGGGAGCTAGGGAAGTGTTCAGATATATATTCTTAACCACTGCTGGTTCATTCGAGATTTTTTACAACGTGCATAATCCTCAAGGGATAAGGAGTTGGATAAGTGGCCACAAGGCTTCTGAATTATCACTCCCATGCACAATACATTTTGTTTAAGTTATAACCACATAATTTAAACTGGTTACTTAAATTATAAAATACTCCCAACCCCAAAACCAATGCATTTGCATTAAGTAACATTAGTGTGGGACTGGCTTATGCATTTCAAGATTTTGTGGTTTCCCAATTAGTCCTCCAGTAATAGAATCACATTATCATAATTTTAAGGTGTTACGAATGTGATATCCAAATTAGAGATCAAATTCCCTATATTATGTGTTTCTTCCTTGAGGGCTTACCAACCAAACACAGGCTCTGCAAAGAAGGAGGTGTGCTGAAAATATGTGTTTTCCATATCCAGCCCCCACTCTCAGACAGGCAAGGAGCAACTCTGAGAAAGGCAGGTTGTGAATAGCCCTTAGATGAACACTTCACAAGGTTATTTCTGAAGAGCAGGGGAACCTCCAGAAGCAATCTTTAATTACCAGAAGTTCTCAAGTGGTAAATTTTCAATAATTTCACTAACATCAGCTTATACAACCGAGATTTGCTCAAATTCATTTCTGGCTTGCACACGATACTGATATCTCACTCAAACTAACCCCCAGTGCAAAGTCCAAGTCTATGGAAACTGAAGAGTTTCATTTTCTTTCCCACTGGAACAAGATGCTATGACACGGAGTTGTACAACTCAGCCTCCTTCACCTCAAGGTTGGAGAATATTACTGAAACTTTCATCAAACAGAATAATGATTTCCATCTGTAACCTGACTCGTCCAGTGCCTCTCCCAGTTCCTGGTAACTTACTTTCAAGGCACAGAAACACTGTGAATGTTTGGATTTTTTGGCTGCCCAGACTGTAAAAGGAAGAGAAAAGAGCTTGAGTTACCGTGTCAGCCCAAAATGGGAGAGGTTAAAGTTCTCAAAAGATATATAACAAATCACTGAAATGAAATGAAATAAAATACAGCTGTATGCTAGAAACAACTCAAACTACACTCAAACTACACTCACAGCAGAGGTGATTTCAAAATGCCTCCAGTAATATTCCAACATGGATGTCCTGCACAGGTGAAAACAGGAAAATGATGTGATCCTTATTCTAGAAACATCACCCATTTCTGCAGTGACTGAGGTATTCAGCTCAAAATTTTAGCTAATAAGACAGCTTCACTTATCCAAACACTGAACTTCCTCATCTGGACACTCCTTCCTTGCAGCAAAAATATGAAGTAACAAGTACCAGCCTCATCTGACAATCTTTAATCATACTTGGCATTAGTTTAAAGATTGATTAGGTATGTAGGACATCAAAGAATAAACCCCAGGGAATGAAAATGAACAATGGTGTTATTTTCTTACAAGGGCATTAAGAACAAGTTGTAGCTAGATAATATTTATGACTACTATAAACCCACCTATTTTGCTTACACCACAAAATATCCCAGAAATATTAATGGATCAATACTGAAGAATTTCAGAATGACTCTGTCCTTTAATAAAAACATAGGAAACGAAATCTTTTAGATTTCTAGGAAGGATAAACACAATGAATAATAAACAAAATGTTTCACGTCCATTACTTAAAAAATGGTAGAGCCTATAGCAAAGTCTAGATGAAAATGTATAGAAAATTTTAAGTCTAAAATATTCCATTCAAATCAATTCCAGAAAAGTAATTTTATTCAAGTTTTTTGTCAAATAGACCTAGAGTTTGCAGACAGCCTAACGTTATCCAATTTCAGTATTTTCAGGGTAACGGAAGAAAAATATTCATGCAGAATTAAAAAAGAATAATGATCATTTAGGGGAAAATAATTTTTCTCTCCCTTAGATAGAGAAGGTTCAGCCCAACAGATCACTGAGCTGAGGATCACACAGGCTCCTACAGCTCACTGGAGCATTAATAGCAGCAGCTTCAAACAGTCTGGCATTAATACACAGCATTTTTAAGATGGCATGGCTTGAGGGAAAACAACTTTGCAGAAGTGCTGGCACCTGAGAAAAATGCCATTGTTTTCCAGAGATATCTGAGTTTAAAAATTGTCAAAATAAAATTGCCATTAGAAAATGATCTTTGGGATGCTTTCCCTGCCAAGTTGGTTTGAACTGGTCATTTCCAGAAAGCCACTATAGATTTGCCCCTACAGAGTCTCAAACACAGGCTTTTAATTCAGTAGGCACACAGAGAAAAAAGAAAGACAGTGTGAAAAGATTTCTTTTGGGCACCTTGCATTTTTTTTCCTTTTATTGCGTATTAATATTGTCATTAACTATCAATCACCTGGGGTAACCTGCACATTGCAGGAGGTTAACCTGTATTTGAAATGCCAGTCAACAAATCACACGGACAAAGCCCCTAAAACATTTCCAATAACTCCCTGTAAAGCTCCTTCCTTCCTTTGCTCTTAAGTGATGCATTTCTACAGCCCCCAACCCCCCCCAACACCACCAGGTCTGTGTTAAGGGAATCCACACCTTTTACCTTCCCAACAGGAGCAGCCTTGAGGTGTGAATTAGGATGAGCAGCCCCAAGCTCTGCCAGCACACACCCGGCACAGACATGGACCATGAACCCCATCTCTGCCTCCAGTTAAGTCTAATCCTGACTGAATGTGTTCCCCCTCTTCCCTCTCTGCACCAGGACTGCAGATGACTCCTGTGGGAAGCCCAGCAGCTGAAGGACCAGGTGCTCACTGCTAGCATAATTATTTTGTAGCTGTCACAACTGGCTGTTAACACTTCTCTCCTGGCCTTCCAGCCCTGTGCACAGTTGACTGCACTGTTTTATTCTCTTAGATGTAATTTTTTTCCCTCCTTTTTTTTTTTTTTAATTTTTTTTTTTTATTTTCAGTTGATTCCTGGTGTACAGTTCTCAATGGTGGGAAATACCAGTTCTTGGAGGGCTGTATATATGATGCTCTTTTAAGATTCAGAAAGCCTTCCCAGATGGCTGCATGATATTTGAAGATTGTATGAAAATACATACAAGACGAAAAACTGAATACATCTTTTTGTGCACTCAGTTTACCACAAGGTCAGGGAAATTTTGCAGGAGAATCTTTTCATCAGCTTACCTGCCTAAACAGGAGATCTAAACCATTTGGCCCCTTAACATCCATAACTTTACTCTCTGTGCCATCAGGAGCACTGGTAATACCAAAGCAATCATTGGTGTGTTTAATACTGTACTCAGGGTTAATTTTTTTGTCAGGTAGTAGACTAAAATTATGTGGTAGTTATCAGCCAGTTTTAAAAATGAGACATGGACATGAAAAAAAAGTAAAAAAACAGATATAAAAGGAATATTTAGACAACTAGTGGTTCTGAACAAAATTAATTCCACCTAACTCTTAAAATATAGAATATTTTCTTTGCTCTTTTTCCAGAGTTTTCCACACAGACTTGCATGAATAAGTCAAACTGGCAGCTGCAACGTGTAAGCAGAAAGGAGGTCATCAACTTTTGATAGATCCTCTTGTAATCAACAGGTTTTGTGGCGGGGGTTTTTTTTAACATGAAAAAAAATTTGCTCAATTTGCTTTTCAATATAACTCAGGCTTCCTTCAGTTTGGTAGCATAAAAAGGTTTAGCAAATTCAACACTCAGGCAGTGATGGTTCCTGCAATGCCCCAACATAATGTCATTAAGTGCTCAACAATGACTTTAAATAAGTAGCTTTTGGAAGTTATATGTCTTTGAAGTTTCATTAATTAGTCATATCATCTGGAATGTATGGCTAAAGTAAATTACACTGTTTAAAATATCTACTCTTTCAATGTGAAAAATGAAAGGATCCAGCTACCTTGTCTTTATACTAATGAAGATATTATTAATTGGTTTAGCAAAAACATAGATCTAACCATAATGTGCAACAGTTATTAAAGATAATTAACTACAGATCATTGGTTTGAAACATCTAGTCCAAAATGATTTCTGAAGGGCACATTATTCTATGAGATAAAATAATTAAATTTCTAACAGCTGCATAAGACAACTGTGGCATATCTAGTGTTTTAATTTCTTTTGTTCTATCCTCATGGTATTCCTCTGTTTTAGATTTTGAAAATGCTGCGAGTGTTTCACCGTGAGCAGCCTGTGGTAGACTGAAATATTTCATGTCTGAGGAAAAATGATGATTGAAAGAAAAGGATTAAAAATGACAGCGCAGCTAATAATACACACACGCACGTGTGCACGTGCACACACATAAAGGCAGCTTCTCCTCTTCGAAGGAGAAAAGGAGATGATAGGAAACCCGTGAAACAGAGGGTTAAAAATGTTTCCATTCTAACATTAGCTACACAAGTCCTGCTCGAACTAAAACAGCACATTTGCAAATTAAAGAAAGCCTCGACGATGAAGCAATGCCAAATACTTGTAGATTAATTAATAATGGAAGCATACACAGGCACATAAAATTAAGCAAGAACAGTTAAAAAAAAAAAAAAAGGCAAAAAAAAAGCAACTGAGGAGCTGGAACAGAAGTCTGTTTATTAAAACCCATATGTTCCAGGTCCAGAATTTCTGAGCTCACATCTGCTCCAGTACCATTCCCAAAAATGTTTGCGGTCAGTATTTATCCTACGTGCCAGTACTGGGTTCAGCATCAATTTCTTGATCTCTTTTTTTGATAACCATAACCTACAAATGCTTTCAATAGCCTGGATCTGCATTAATTAGAGTGCTGTTTGCTTACAGCATTAGATCTCTCCCATGTTTTGTAAGAAAACTCGTGTCCCAAAATATTCCTCATTTGCAGCAAATTTAGCTGCTTCAGCAGAGAGTGAGATTTAGACAGGAAAGGCAGGGAGGCAGGAAATAACATAGTTCAGTCAAGATTAGGTGTGTTGCTAGCTAATGTTGATTTAGCAACAGAAAGACTGACAAAAAGGCATTACCCAGTGCCCCAGAATCCATAAAGTGCAAACAACAACAGTATGACTTTATTTTATTTGTTTTAATATCCATATTTGACTTTTATTGTAAGAATTTTATTTATTGGCACCAACTGGTTCCTCTGTGGCTTGAAAGGGTGGGGAAAAGTTATGAGGACCTTGCAGGCTTTAAAAATATTTTTTTCTAAAAGCCTCTAAAACAGTGGACAAACAGTGGCATCATTTACTTCAGCTCCCACACGTTACCCTAATCAGGCATAGGAGCTGTGATACATCTATAAATATAATTTGGGGTAAAAGAGGCTTGGAAAGGTCACCAGTGACAAAAATAATCGGAGTGTTGCATTTCTACATAGAGAAATTTGGAGTCATTTTGAGTGTTCATTGCCAGGAGGAAAAATCCTATCCTGCAAATGCCTAAGGAGAGATGAAACACAAGCAATTTTTGGGCAGTTCTGGGGGTTTCTGTAGGGTGCTGTCCACACTGTAGAAATAAGAAACAATGGAATGGTCCCTGAAGCCAATCCCCTCCTGCCTTCCAGCCCTTGTCAGCACTGGGACTGTGCAGATGCTGCAAAGTGCTCCCAAATCAGCACAGCTGCAATGGTGTAAGGGAAAACAAGGGAAAATGGGGGAGAAGGACCCCATGATGGTTAGACCAGGTACACTGCAAGTGGGGAACACCAGGATGCAGGGGCACAGAAAACCCTCGAGTGGGAGAGACCTGTCCACGCTGCCCATGTTTGCAGAACTCCTGCTTCCACCCCAGAAATACACTTTCCCTGAATATCTTTTTTTTTTTTTTTTAATTAAAGATTCCCAGACTAACACATTTTCCAGTGATCTTAGTCAAAAAGCCTGCAGAGGATTTTAGAAGAAAATGTTACTGTGAAAAGGAAGACTTTCCTTGGCAGAGTCGCCCTCACTCTCCGCACGGCGCTGTTGTGTGAGGTGAGCGTTTGCAATCTTAGCTGACCTATTTGTTGATGTATTTCAGGTAGCCAGATGTCCTGGTACTTTAGGAATTCAGAAGAAAATGATATTCAACTGTTTGTCCTGGTTTCGATGCGATCAGCCAGCTGGCTATCCACTGCTCCCTTCCAGTCCTCCCTCCCCCACCAAAAGCCTCCAGGTCACTTGCTGACCCACAGCACATCCCTCCCTACCTTCTGAGATGAACCTGGGGTCCAGCTACATCTGTGCTGAGGCCTCTCGTTGTGTGTCTGGCACACAATGAATGTGAGGCTCTCCAAATGTCAGAGCATGCCAGCTGATGCACATTGAGATTTAGAGCATCACAGATTTCATTGCACAAACAAACGCTCAAGAACTTGACAGGGGAGTTGCCGTCTTTGCAAGGGAAGGAAAACTTGCCAAGGGTGATTTAGCTACAGGTTAGGAGAGCACTGAGGAGAGGAGTAATGAGGAAGGCTGGCCAAGCACTGGGTGTTGGGGGAAACAGAAACACAATCAGTCAGCCTGCAGCCAAGTAGATCTCCTATCTCACCCTCAGGGTGCTCCAGCTTGCTTGAATTCCTGCTCCCAGAGGAAGAAATGCCCCAATCCTACTGCCAGCTACCAGAACGTTCTTCCACCAGCACAAGTTCGCCCTGCCAGTAGTGCACTGTGCCTTGCAAGCACAGGCATCTCACCTGCACCAGAGCATGATGGCAAAATTCAGTCAAAAGATCTTCCTTGAAAATTATTTCCTTCATCAGGGAAAACATTTGCTCAGGCTGAATGAGTCACATCACCGAGAAAGCCACCAGTCCAACATATCCCAATGAAATTCATGCTCCTCTCTGCTCCCTCTACACCCTCCAGCCTTTCCATCACTGTCCTTCATACCACTACTCCCAGTCCACACATCCCCCTGCCCCTCACACGTGGTTTTGCTGTTGGCACCTGGAATCCCAGGCAGCAATATTGTCCCAGAACCTCTGCTTGCCAGGGGAGCATCTCTCAGTGCCTGAGCTGGAGCAAAGAGGGGAGCACAACCCTGGCTTTCTTGAAGGTTCGTGGCCCTCCTCCCTCTGTTCTTCTGAGCGGAACACAGGGTTTAGCAGCCCCATTCTGCTGCAAGGTACCACATTTGGAGACCAGAGAGAAGCAGAGACAAGGATGGGAAGATGCTTGGTGAAACATTCTGGGCTTCAGGCAGGGATTAGCCCCTCTTGTGTCTCCACAGCTTCCTCTGCCAGAGGGTTAAATTCAAGAAAATATGGTCTGGGAGAGCAAAGTCCTGTTTTCTACAAAGGAAAGGAACAGCTGCTGAATACCTGGGACAGCAAATGTCAACGGGGCTCCATTAACGTGCATTCCACTAAAGGGCTGGATTTCCCTTCCCCTCAGTTGTATAACTCTAATTTCACTGACTACAGTGATTCCACCAGTCTAATTAGGCCCCCAGATAATAGTCAAAGTACTTATTATGTTATCTTTTCACTGATTTTATATTATACACATTTGTCTGTTAAATACAATGATACGATTTTGCAGATTTACAAACTTCAGTTGGCAACCCACTTAAACACCACAAGCTACCTGCCACTGGTCTGGTATGTCCTCTATTTACAGCAGGCCCAAATATTTGTTTTATGCTGTCAATGAAGAGAAATTGTTTGGGGAAAGAAAAAAAAAAATAAAAATAATTGAACATCAGCCACTGAACCAGCAGGAACGCAAAATATTTCCATGAAAGGGAATCCAACAGGACCAGCGATCTGCAGGGTAACTATTCTCAGTGTGAGGAGGAAGAGTGAGCCAAGTGCAGAAGCCAGGCTTATTTCCTCTCTCTCCATAGCGCGTCCTATCCCGGCACTTTCTGGAAGCAGGGTACAGGGAGTTCCTAGGGACGGCCATACTATTCCACCCCCTGCCGGGAAGCTATTTATTGTAACAGCCGCAGAATCTTTTCTTTGTGTTTCTGCTCTAAACAGCTGGCCGCGCACGCAGGAGAGGTGCAGCTGCTCCTTTCCTGGGAGCTGTGGGAGCAAGAGCGGAGGTGTCGGGAGGGAGCAACGTGCCCCGGCGCTCTGCCCTCCTCCCCTGGCCGCCGCCAACCACACATAAACAAAGTTACTAAAACAAAGGAACAACACTGAGTTCCTAGGTTGAAAATAGCCCTACGCTCATTCAGGAAAAATTCCCACCGGGATTGCTGATGGATGGCACTGCTGTTGCTGCGGGGGGTTGCTGTTCCCCAGGGCAGCTGAGCATCTCCCCCCGACCTGGAGCCCCACGGCTCTCCCAAATTTGGTGCCTAAACCTTCTTTCCGAAACGGTTTCTGATGTCCGTGGTTTCTGCACTGTTGCTGGAGGAATTATCCAGCAGTATACTGTGTTATAGGGTGTCTGAGTTGCAGCGATTTCAGAATTTAGGAAAAGCAATAACAAAAAGTAGCAGCAGTGAAAATCGGAAGATCAGCACTTCCTCTCTCATTGTCCACAAGTTCTGCCTTGCCTGCCAACAGACTTGCAGGTATCATTACACCTTCCTGATTAAAGCAAGGATACCACCATCCTGTGTTCCAAAATTTAAACTCAGATAGAGAATTTTATACTGGCTGAAACCAAGAAAATAATGCATTGCCTAAATAATATTTTAAAGATGCTATTTTTCCCCTTGGGCTTCTAAGAGGTGAGGTGGATAAGCTCTCTTTTCCTCATATCTGTCTTTCAGAGGCTTATTATCAGGTGCAATTTTAACAAATGTTTGTCATTTATTCACGGAATCACAGTGAGACCCTTGTTTCTAAAACTGCACCTTACACCTCTTGTTGGGTGTTGTTCCTAATTCAGTTGGGTTTAGTTGCTAGAAATAAACGGGGCTTGGAGAACCCATTTACAAGGCGGGTGTCTGCTTCCCAAGGCATTCCCTGGCATCAGCCTGTTCCCAAGCCCAGCCCTGGCCCCTCTGGGCACCATCCCCAGCCATAAAGGGCAAGCCCAGGGAGATGATTCAGCCAAGGAGTCTCCCACTGGTCACAGGAGAGAAGAAAGAGGTGTTTGCATCTGTGTTGCATGAGCTCAGACTGCCATAAAAGACATTACTTAAAAGCCTGAGAGATATTATTTATTTTAAATTGAAAGCAAACAAAGCAAACATTACTTAACCGTGCCTGTTTTCCCAGTATCCCCCTAGACTTGCTGAGGGACCCTGGAACTATGGCAGGCATTTTATCTTTCCCTCTTCTAAATAGCAAGTTAAAAATTAACTGCTTCATCTTCACATTGCTCACTCCTTAAGTAGTTTAAACTTACTTTTAACTGTTACATGCCAACAAAACAGGTTGCTTAATTGATTTGACCTTTCACAGTATTTTTTAATTTTCAATCTTAGTTTCATTGTTCCATCTGGCACTTTAAAACGGCATCTGGTTAACTGTACTTAACCAGCTGATCACTGTACAGTTATTTTTAAATGTAATGTATGCTTAAACAGATGTTATTTTTATAGATGTAGATCTAAACTGCACTTGTATACGTGCTATGTCTGCATAAGCTCTTTCTGCAATTCAAATGTTGACACCAAAAATTACAAGCCAGAATGCTTATGAACTTCACTATTATGTTACTGCACTTTTTTGCAGCTTGTTAGGTAAACATCAATTCAGTTCTTTTTTCTCTGTTCATTGCACATAAATAAAACATTAGCGTTTAGTTTATAAAGTGATGAACACTTTGCTGTGTTGGATTTAGCTTTATAAATACAACTGCTGTCAGCAAGAAAAAAAAGGATTTATTGAATAAATAATAAGAAAGCTAGAGGAAAATAAAAGTATATATATTATGCAAAACACTGTGTCTGTCCACAGGTCATATAAGGGTCTTATAGAATCATAGATATCCCATGTGAGAATATTTAATAATGGTGCATTTTTGAAAGATACACTTTGTCTCCTGAAGCAAGAGCAGATTGGTAAAACACAGTCCAATTCTGATGGCTGTAATTGTTAGCAACAACTGGGGGCTCCATTTTTATGTTTTTATTATCATGGAGAGCCTAAATTCAAAGGCCCTGTGAAGTCAGGAGTTTTACAGAAGCAATCAAAATGAGGAGTAAGATATGACTAGTCTAACCAGCTAGCACTGGCAATCTATTAAATAAATACAGCTATATCATAATTATTAAATTTTACTGAATATTGCCTGATTTTGCAGTTGCAAGTAAATTCATCTTTATTCACTAAGATTAAAACATCATTCTTCCAAACACCCAACCGAAATCAGTGTTAATTACCAGGGCAGGAACACAGGTTAGCCAGAATACATATTTTTTCAATTAATTTAACACCTATAATTTGCTTAGTCAATGAAAATTTTTGAATCCATGTATCCCTTAGATAGGTCTAAGAAGCATGATATAGAGTATGCAAGCACCCAATCTTAAAAACTCAGCTTGATTTTTACATCAGCAAATAGAAAAAGTTTTCCAGTCAGGAAAACTGATTTTTTTTTTTCCCCCAGTCAATAACAAGTTCTGCAATATCTAATATATTTTCTCTGAAAGAACTTAAAATGTAGTATCAAAAAGAATTTGGGCAATAGGCAAGGGCGTGTGTTACGGTGCACAAAGGATGTGGTCGCGGCACTGAATATTTCACAGAGAACTTTTAAGTATCATTCTCAAGGTTAAAAATTGCTGTTATACATAATACCTCAGTAATTGATAGACATTTTCTCTCTCCAGAGCCCATTTTCTGTGAAAAACACCACATAACATCTGTTCATAAACAGTCCTTCTGTGAGAACACTGACACAGGTCTTGAGCTTCTACTGGCTCAATTCCCCTGCCATACACAGATGGCACGAGGTATTTATACAGCTGAATTCTTTGTAATACAAGCTCAACTATATCTTCAGGTAAGACTGTGGGCAAACATGTGCTTATGCTATTCTGCTGACTTACCTCAAGTCATTTAAACAGTTCCCTCTGACACAAAGACAAATTGTGTCGTACCGTTCTGCAAGTGTTTTGTCTCAAAATCACCTTCAGCAATCAGCACAGAGCTCTGCAGAGATAAGGACATTTTGGGACGTAGAAAACCCACCAAGTTTCGTGTTAATGAGCTAACAGTTATATTGAGATTCAAGACTCAGGGCTATTCTCCTTGATTTTGATGTATCTGTTCTCCTTCCATAAAAAAAAATATTTGTTTTGATGGTACAATACCTTGTTCTTTTGCATGCAAAATGTTAAATAAAGAGACAAACTCTGGCATTCAACTTTCACATACACAACAAGGCAGCGTGTAGGTTACCCACAGTTTTTTATGTGCCATGCTAGTTATTCCTTCTAAGCAATTATAATACATTCAAAAATTGCTTTCTTATTTATCTCCATGAAATGATGGAAGGCTTCAGTTGACTTCTGAAGAAATCTAGGTGCCATGGCACCATCTGCCAGACGACATCCTAGTCCTACGCACACATATGCCCAAGCTTTGGCTGTGGTCTGTGTACACTTAGGAAATAAAGCACATACGTAGAGATTTGCAAGGTGAGAGCCTTGAGAACGAGACGCTCCAAAAGCAAGGACAGCCTGTTGGTGTTTTGAAATAGGAGAGGGAGAAAGGGTAAAGTAAACTTTACCCAAAATTTCAAACGTACGTTGACATCTCCTTCAATTGTTCTTTTCATACCTTGACCCCTGTTACTGAAGTTGCTCAAGTCCATGGTGTTTATAGACAATATCATCTACATAAAGGCATGGGGAAAAAAATCTGAATTCTTGACAAGAGAACCTTTCAATGAGGATACATCCTGATAAAACTTTTGGGGGAAAAAAGATATTTTAGGTCATTCTTTCAGGCAGAAGTAATATATATCTGCAGGGGTCTGGCCACCAACAGCTTCAACTATACATGAATTCTGATTCTATCTGTGGAACATTTAATTAAAAGGTTTTTCTGGAACTATTCATCCTGCAGAATAAACCAGAATGGACTTTCCCTGCTCAGGGGAAGTATGGGATGTGTTTCAAGACACCTGTGTCTCTGCTGGCCAGGTGTCCACCATGCACAAGAAGGGTAAAGCAATAGTCCTAGAGGAGAAGAGCAAATCTGCTGCTGTGTGTAGTGGGACTGGGGAACCCTCCAACAGGAACAGCAAACTCTGCTATTCCCAGAGCTCCACTCAGAGTTACATCTCCCTCTGCATTTTCAAATATGAATGAGTCTGGATTTGTCTATTGGCACTCACAGCTACAGAGACTGGATGGATAGATCGATTTCACGGGGCAAGAGGTGTCCCTTAGTGGGGGACCAAAACCAGTTAAAAATTTTAAGAGTGGCAGTTAAAACAGTAAAAGAAAGGTGGTTCTGTTTTCAGCTGCACTGCAGACTCCCCGCAGGGTGCAGGCGTGTCACTGGATTGGTCTCTGCAAATGGGAATATCACTGATGCCTCCTGGTCTCAGGAAGATGTGAAATAAGCCCATTTCTGTTTGTGATGTGCTTAAACACTATAGCCATCAAAAAGCCAATAAATAGCATGTCCTCACTAAATGTCTTTGTAATACCCTTTTCAAATTTGGTGGCTTCTCAGTTATATTTGCTTTTTTTAAGCTGACGGGGAAAATACAGTCAAACACAGATAAGTTTGAAGAGAGATTATGTGGAAATGGATGCTACTTGCTTTTTTTTATACTTTATTATATAGGAATTAACTCAGAATGATATTGGTATCATTCAATTTAAATATAGTGCTTGCTTATGGCCTGTAAGATGATCCAACACATTGTAAGCAATGCCTTGACACAGCGTATGTGATGAATACAACTCAGTGTATCAAACACCAACTGCACTAAATCCACAATAATGCTGCCTTTTTGTAAGTTCTTTATGCTCCAGTAGTTTTCATTTTTATGATAAGTATGAACCAGACCAGCTTGGAATACATTCCACCAAGCGCTTGTGCTTTTGCAAGAATCAGTCACCTAATATTTATCAATTAAGGCTTGTAGAATAAATAATGCAGGGAATAATTTTATAACAGAGATGTTAAGAAAACATAATTCTCTAAATATAATTTGGCCTGCTTCTCTTAACACTGAATGATTTTAATTTTTCCTTCTCTATAAATTCTCCTCCTTGTTACCCAGCATTGTTCTACTCAAATGATGTTTCAACTGCACTTAATGTACATTATAATGATCATGTCTTTAGCTTTTTTCTTTTGAAGTTGTATTTAATTACAAAATAATATCCTGTTTGAAGAACATGGCTTTGATATGTCCCTCTGCATTTAGTAATTACAAACTTGTTCTCATTATCAATATATTCTGCATGTTGTTATTTTGTTGTGTTTGCCTATTTTTTATTTTTAAACCCAGGAAATATAACTTGGGTGACAAGAGGTTTTGATTGTAGATTACAATAGAAGTAGAAGTCCATTTCAGAGCCCTGATGTCCACAGCCAAGACTCAGTAGTCCATGACTGTCATCAGGATAAAATTCCTGGATCAGAAATGTGAGAAACGGATCAGTGGCTGGGACGTGACTGTGGGGGTCAAGAAAGCCAGCATGGTCCATCAGCCCCACTGCATCCATCTGTAGTGGGTCTGCATTATAACTAGCAGGATAGAAACCCAGCAAGAGGCATAGCTAAACCTAAACCAAAAAATCATCTGAAACAAGGATTTACATTCCACTCTCATCAGCATCTGAAAAGGGATTGGCAATCTCTAAGCTTCATGTGTCCAACACTGAGAGATTTAAGTTATTCACATTTGCTAGCATTTTCAGGACTTCTGTAAAAAAAGATGTTTCATGAATGAAAGCCATTACAACATCCAACACCACCCAACAAAACCATACATTTATAGGCAATGCAGATTAACAGAGCTGCCACACTGATAATGAAATCTGCTGAACAATTTTACTGAGAAGTGAATCTGTCTGCTGATATCTCTGGATGATTTTACTGCAGAGAACAAGATGCCAGCTCCTGCCCTGACAGACCTCAGCAGCACAGCCAGAAATGAAGGGGATGCTCTGCAAGACCTCCTTGATATATTGGAAGCAAACACACAAACACAGAAGGGTTAAAGGAGTGAAGTCTTAGGGAGGTCTGGGCAAAACTTGCTTTAGTTTGGATTTAGACCAGAATTTGCCATTTGAGTAACCCTAACATATACATGACAGAGTATAATGTATGTCCTTTTTCTGAGCTGGTTTACATAACTGCCTCTGTAGACTCTGGTCCAACTGTGGTGCCTTTCGGGAATTTCGCTGTGGTCAGTAAGATCTTTGTTTTAATAAGGCTGCATAACAAAATATAGCTTTTGCTGGCTGTAAAATATTAAGTGGGAAATACAGTGTAGGGAAATAAGAGGCACCTAGTGAAAAGGGGTGGTGTTTTTTTAATAAAACTTCCATACAACCATAAGGCACTGGAGGAGCTTGATCCTTTCCCCTTTATGTATTCACATTCTCTGTGATGCAGAGCGGAAACGTTAACTTTAATTAGTGCTGCGGACCCTGCAGAAATGCCTTGTACATAAGAAAAGGAAAATACTTAAATATGTGAGCTAGAAAGATATAGTTGGTCATCTAGCTAAGTGTTTGCAAGATCACCCTGGAGATTGAAGCCACGCCAGGACGAGGACCTCATCTTCCTCCTGGTGTGTAATGCACCTCCCTGCTGTTAGTGCTATAATAAATAATAATAATCTGTTAGCATTAGGTGAGCATCTCTCGCATGATCAATTTCCTGCTGTTGCAGGAGGGTGAATGTTGGTGGACTTTGATCCTTCCAAGATTTTATGTTTCTATCATAAGAGAATCATAGCACATAAGCACATTTTTTACTAATGCAGTAAGTAAGGTGGCAATATATATTGCACTGACATTAAATGAATATTAAAAGGAATTGAAACCATTTCCACATCATGAGGGGAAAAAACCTCCAAGCATTAGATATACAGTAACGATTCAACAAAGATACCACTTTTAACCTTCTTCATAGATTAAAAAAGTCAAATCCATTAGAAAAAGAAAACCTAGTGTTAAAGGTATACACTGATGTATCTGAAAATACCAACGTTCTTTTTAAGTCTGTTTTGCCCATTGACAAAGCTCCCCTTTGCCTCTCTTACACAAACACCCTGCACACCACCCCCATCACTTTCCTGCTCCCCACTCTCCTCTCATTGTAACATCTCAATAATGTATTATGGTACAAATCCTACATGCACAAGGACTTAGTTTGAAAAAAAAAGTGAAATATGGCACTTCTGCATATAAATAATACAGGCAGATGTTTCAAAGAGGGATATACATAGCAAAACATCTTATTTGTTGGAGGGTATCAATTCTGTGTACATTACACACTTGTAATTTACGTTACTTTCTTATTTTTGTTACATCTCTGCACAGCCATATATTAAATTAGAGATTTCAAACCAGACTGAACAGTCCTCTTTTTACCCCTATTTTGTTGCATCTTGCCAATTCAGTGTTTTATTATGTTTTCTGTCAAAATATTACTCTTGTCCTTAGGAAACATGTATTTATTCCCACTTGGAATATAGTGTAACTACTGTAAAGCACTGCTCAAAAGATGACTACAAATTCTGTCTGAGAATAGAAAACATGAACTCTTCTATTATCCAAATATTTTTCAAAGATTTCGCTTTTGTATGCTTGTCTGTTGCTGACACACATAATGAGATCATGGGAAAAACCACTCAGCTGACCTGAACTTCTGGGTATAGAAGTATAAAACTATGAGATCTAATAAACCCAGTGCATGACCCCGTGCAGTTTTTGGACTTAAAGAACTACATGCTATTGTGAGAGGAATGAGAGCCTACATATTTTTTCCTGTAGCATGGCAGAGTTCAGCTGTATTGTATTTACAGTTGTCAATAAATGTAACGACATAACGTGAAGCATATAGACATCTCTGGTCTCCAGCCTCACCAAGAGAATATCCCGACACCTTCTTGTCACACACAAGGCAGATATTATTTTTATGCACCAAACAGTAGGCAGGATGCAGCAACAGACTGACTCTGTGCTACCACAGTGTGTCTGAGAGGCTGTCAGCACATACTTTGCCTACTTAACGTTGCTCTTTCAAATAATATAAAAATACTTTGGGCTCCAAGTTTCAACCTCGCTCTTGCTATGCCTGACTAGTAAACAGGGAGCCAAAGTTTGGTGCAGCATCTGAGAAATACCTTTATATATAGAAAGGGTGCTCTAGGAGATAGAGGTTACATATCTCAGCTGTTGAGCTCTGCATACAAGACTGGTTATTAAATTTAAGGGAAAATTTAAGATCTCCTAAAGATTATAAACTACCCTTAATTAACCCCCACGGATCCCATCAACACTGGAATGAGCATAGCTAAATGAAAGGCATCGCTGTATATAATCTGGAATCTGTGGAAACCAGAACTTTAGCATATAAGTATATAGGACTAACTCTGTCCTCTGAGACCCAAGGATTATTTTGGTTTTTAGGATTTAGGTGAGCACTTCAGAAGAGTACTAAATTCTGAGGGAAATGCAGAAATCTTTCACTGCTTTAAAACTAGATTCTTTCGAGCATATATAGACAGAAAAATCCTTTTCCCCAATAGTACAAGTGCTATTAACTTAGAAAAGAAGCATTCTCATTATATGAATATAATCAAGCACCAAAACTTAGTATAAAGGGCAACAATCTAAGGCATGACTGTTCCTGTAAGACTAGAAAAGATTTGTTTTATTATGTTAGTTCTTGAAGATGCTAAAAATTTTCTTCATCCTTCACTTTTTATATTCCATTAGCTTCCCATTTAACTATAAATAAAGGATGAGTGAATGGTTGGTAACACAGACATGTTACAGTATAATCAAAGTGTTTATTTCTTTTAAAATCTTACCCTCGTATACCTGGCTTTGATTAAATAAACATCGGAGTGTGAAATAACAAAACATAAATACCTGCCTAAATTAGAAGTTATAGATTCATTTTAAATCATGGAAAATTCTCCTCAGCCCTGCGTTAGCTGGTAGCTGCACTCAGCACTGGAACATTGTTTATTCTTTACTAACTAATCATCCTTCATGGTCTTTCAAAAGTTCCTGGCATTTCACTAGTTTACACATTGATTGAATACTGTTCCCAGAACTGCTTGTGGCACTGTGCCAAATGCTGTGATAATCAGCTGGAAGATTTATTCCAGTTGAGGAGTGTTATAAACATAAGGATTCATAAGGCTCAGCATCAAAAATGAATACTGATGCTTTCTTTGAGAAGGCTGAAAACTTTTCAACGAGACACACTAATAGTCTTTGCAGCCTCCTTCAATATACAGGCTTTGATTTGAAAAACATAGTCATTTAACTTGATTTGATTTAAATATTAATAACTATTGGAGGTTTTAACAAATTAAAATATAATTTTACAGTGGCATGTGCAGAGCAAATCATACATGAAAAACCTTAAGGAAATTCACAGATTAACTACTGTGCAGAGGATCAGACACATTTGCTGCAACAGGATATATTATTATACTGGGAGATGGGTGGAGAAAGAATACAAAGGAAGCTGAAAAAATTCAAAGGGAAGCAGCTGGCAGGTAAATGCACTGAGCCAGAAAGAAATAATAAGGAGAGAAGCAGTGAGTGGAAACGCAAAGGATAATAATTTCTTAAATAAAGCAATAAGAAGTAGAGAGAAATGTAAGCTACAGATGAGAACCCTGAATAAAATAGAAAACAGTAAACATTCCCAGTTAGAAAGAGGGAATTGCAGTTTGATTATTGGCCTAACAGCAACTGTAAATTAATATTACAGAGACTGAAAATGTGATACTGAGAGACTATCAGCTTAATTAAGAGCCAGTGAAACCACAGAGCATGGCTGACTGGCATGTCCAAAGTCTACAAGGCTAAGAAGTGCTTACACAGAAATTAAAAGTAGTAAAATGGATGAAGCAACTTCATTGCTTTGTATGGCTGCTGCATCAGTGAAATGATGCTGGTATCAGCTTAGGGGACTGTAAATATCAGAGCCATGATATTCAAAACCTGCAAGTGTGGGTGTCCGACTTGATGCATCTGAGAGTTGCCTTATGGTCTTCCAAATTTCTTTGTCAAACATAGAAATTACATTTCTTAGTGCATGCAGTTGTGGTAAACTACCCCTTGCTGATCAGTTCCTCAGCACCATCTTCAAAACTCATTTGAGAAGCTCAGTCTTGAGCCCTGAGGAGTCTCCCTGCACCTTATAAAAACACTGCCTCTTGCACATGTGCTGGCAGTCCCCCACACACCCAACGCTCAAATCACGGGGCGCTGAATTAAACCTCCAAGCAGTCACCAGTGCCTGCTGCCCTACAGGCATCTCTCTCTATGAAATATGGCAAATGCCATAGATTGACCTCCACAAATATTATGGTTCATTTAGAAAAAAAAAAAAAAAAAAAGCCAACAAAACAACAGAAACTGACACAGAGTAGTTTTCTGGAACTTTTTTATGCCTTGTCTTTGTTACAGGCAATGGTTAAGTATTTCATAGATAGGTAGAATGGGGATGTCACCAATATCTAAAACTACCAAAAGCATTATCACAACACAATCTTGACTTCCAAAACTCTCAATATATTGTACATCTCCCCTTGGATGAGACCAAGGTACAATATTAATGATGAAAGGGAAAAAGGGAACTTGTGGTTTCCTCTTTGTTGCATGAGAGATTTTCACTCAACAAGGCAATTTTTGGCTCTTTGCAGCAATGCTGGAGCCAGGGATCAGGTGTCTAGTGCTTGTTCCTGTAGACAAAGGTGATGTTTTCTCACAAAAACAGAATTAAACATTTTAAGAGCTGCCAAGGTATCACGCAGCAGTAGGAAGAAACAGTAAATACTCAATAGAGGATCTCAGTATTTTAATGAGTGCACATTTTGAATCATTTGAAGAAATAAGACATAAGCAAAGACTTGCATGTTCTGACAGGGAATGTCTAGATGTTTGCAGCATGAAGAGAAATTGAAAAGGGAATGAGGAGATGTGAATTACGATGTTTATAAGAAAATAGTTTCTTGGCAATGTTTCATCTTCTTTCTGAAATGATTGCTATAAGAATGAATTAGTGTTTTGCTTTTCAAAAAAGGAAAAAAACATTTTTAACAACAAAACAAAGCCTCCTCAGTCCATTTTGCAAAAGAGCTTTGATGCAGACCTCTTACTGACCAGTCCTGAACCACGAGATTCTTATGACAAAGGCTCTAATGAGAGCAGGAAATAGCAATCAACAATCCACTCTTTAACAGAGACTTAAAGGATGAAGAAATAGTGATAACATGGCTGATTTTCCTAAGAACCTAAAATTGTGATTTTGGGGATTTTCTCAGATACCAAAGGGAGGTTTCTTGGTAGAATTTAAGAGTAAGAACACGAGCCAGGCAGCATCAGTGGGCTGCTGAGAGCATGGCCCTACAAAAGTACCCTAAATACCACTAATACAGAGACAAGCATTGAAGATGAGTGACTGAAAACCAGTCCCTCTCCAGTGCAGTCACCATAAATAGGCCATAAAACAGGAGTCAGATATGTCAAGGAGAATTATGCTTGTGTATCTTCTTTGTGCTGCACTGACCAGGACCACTTCTCATTTGAAAACCTTGTAGACATACAAACATGCCCAAAAACATGGAATAGAAAAAGCTGCATCATTTCCCCTGGAAAAATGAGATTCTGCTTGGAATCTCATGAGTATTTCCCATCCTCTTTGCGGTATGGATCCCAGAATAGAGTGTATTCCTCTGTTTGTGATCTTGACAGTGCACATGAGGCAAGACCTCTACTCTTCTACCATTTCATATTCCTCTTTTTCTACTTTGCATTTCTGCTTTTTTCTCCACATTGTCCTTGGCACACTTCATGGAAAATACTGCTGAAGACCTGCTCCTGGATTGGTAGTGTAATGTTCATGCTAAAATAGAGGAGTGCATTAGATTTCTGCTCTTTCAGAATGTGGATGTGGGGCCAGTTGGGGAGGAAGAGGAAATGTCTATAACTCCCGTCTGCATTTAGTTTCATATTTAAAATATCGATTATGCCAAGGCGAGAGGAACAGTCAATGTCAACAAGACCATTCAGCAAACAAGATCTCCAGAAGGGAACAATACAAACAGATTTATGACTTTTGATGCCAGGAAAGGCTTTTCAGAGTCTATTTGCTTTGCTTATATGACTTATTAAGATAATTCTGCTGGACTAGTGCACAGTGCACTTATTATTGTTATTCAGCGCTTTATTAGGAAACAGATCAGAAACTATTTGAAGATTCTTAACAAACATTCACAGGTCACTATACTTGAAGATGACAGATATTTTTTAAACAGTCTTTACTTGCAGCATAGTAACCTCAGCATGCCAAGGTTAGCAATATGCCCTTAGTTTAAAAGGTAGGGTGGGATAAAACTCCTTATGAAAAATATACCACAGATATAAATAAAACCAATACTAATGTTCTTCCTCTGCAACTGGACTTGAAGGTAGCTGACATAGATATCAGCTTCATAAAATCAGATTCCCCCCCCAATCAAATGGTTTAATACAGATTATAGAAAGGTTTTTTGCTATCATTTACAAATTCATGAAATATGACATTCTAAGTTAAAGACTAAGACTGGCCTGTTTCTAAATGAGAGATTGCAAATAGCCATCAGGATGGCTCCCAGCACAAAGGTAATGCTGTAGGGAGTGGCTCCTTGACCCTTATTCCATCTTGCAGCACATTGTGACCTCAGAACTTAATTTTGCCTCTTCTGCAGATGGAAAGGTCAATGTTTTTACTTCTCAAGCCTCCCCTCTTCTCCACATTTATGCAGAGATTGCCATGGAAGGGGAACATTCTGATTTATGTGGGTTTTTTTCAGTCTTTTGCCCAATTTATATTTTGGGCAAAATAGCACATATATATGAAAAAGAAGTTGGATGAGAAAAGATAAGTTCATATTTAGATAAAAGTGGAGGGAATTTTTGGTTTTGTTTTAAACAAATCAAGGCTATTTGGCAGGTATTCTTGATGTCTGAACAGTAACTGTTCCTGTTCCAAAAGCATCCCTGACAGGATGAAATAGGCTGTTATTTAGCTATCTATAGTCCAAGTACAGATTAGTGAAAATTTTTGCTTGGCAGCATTTTAAAAGAGAGGAGCTGGGACCTCCATCAAAACTAAATCCACAACGATGCAGAGGACAATGCTGGTCATATCTGAAAGGTGCTGTCCTTCCCCTCTACTAATACTCCTGTATTTTCCAAGCTGACATTTATCTAAATAATCCTGTCCACGCACTGAGAGCAGCAGTTTCCACAGGAGGTGAAGGACATGTATTGCTGAGAGCAATCATGAGTTGCTCCCCTACAAGGGCTGTGCATCTGACAATCAATCCATAAACATGGCAGAGAGAGAGCAAAAGAGACCCTTTAAGTTATTTCCCCACATTTCAAATCTACTTGACAACAAATCTGAAAGTCAACTGTAATTTTAATCATCCAGTAATGTTTTATGTTAGCCAATTACAGGGCTCCAAGAGATTAGCTGAATGTTTCATGTCTGAAAAATATGTGACTGGGACTAATTCACTGGACCCTTCTCTAACCTGAGGTAGGTATAAATGAGTAGAGCTTCACTAAAATCAATCGAGCTGTATCCAGCTATACTGTCACAGAAATTGGTGCTTTAGACTTAGGATAATTTTCCTAATAAAAATAAATTTTAACCAGTGGATTTTTTTGACTCACACTTGTAATCTAATATTTCAGGCAATATACAGACCTACTAAATCATCCGCTTTCCCTGCATGCATTCCAAATGAGCTTTGCTTTTTACATCCCTACCTACTAGGAAGAATGCTCATGAAACAACCCATAATTCAATTATAAGTACCTCCAGGAACCTTCTAATTATATGTTAGGCAGGTCAGAAATGAAATAGCCATGCTAGCCTTTAGTCTTGGATAACAGACTTGAAACGGTGAAAAGAAAAGTTCATCTGTTCATTAAGAGGCCAATTGTAATACAGTTAAGGGCTCCAGCGAGCTGTTTTGTTGGGATCTGAATATCCGTGAAACAAGCCCCTCCAAAGCTGGACGTTCAGCCAGCCTTTGCCTTTCAGCAGAGAATGGGGAGCTGCTCTGGAGAGTAGGTACTGTTCATTAGTCATTCGCTTTCTCTTACGCTAAATTCGGTTGTAGGAGTTCACGGGACCGGAATGAAAAACAACTGCAGGTACTTAGAGGTGCTATCCTTTTCCTGGAGATTTCCGCACTTGCTCTTAATTAAATCTCCCATAGGATTGCAGGGCTTTAAAAAAAATTAATACAAAACAAGAACGTGTCCATCAGGCAGGTTTTTCTAAGCTCTGACAGCTCTGAATGCAGGCAGCTGCAATACAAGCTTGTCCTCAAATCCTTGACAATGACCTCAACCCCAGGGTGAAAGATAATGTAGTTGCTATGCTCATTCTGTGTGGAGTGTCTACTGATCAGAGACTTGTGGCAAAATATGTATATTTTTTTCTTATGATATAGACTATTGTTCACTGGTAACTCAAGTGATACCACAACATTATCTCTGTGACAGTTTATTTTTTCATTTTTAAATGGGAAGGGGTGGCACAAATTCAAGCAGACTTCCACTTCAACAGCTATAGAGAAATGACTTTGTAATGCTTTCCAAATTAACCCCTCCACAGCCACAAGGCTGAAGGTAAAAAGAAAAATTAACCAAACAAACAATCTAATCCCAAGTACTTTATGAGGGACTTCACACCTATGCCAACAACAGGGAAATTTCCCATTAGAGTGGTTGCTGTTGCATTTAGCAAGGTAATTTTTGGGAGCAGTTTTCTCCAGTGGTGAAAAGAGTCACTTAACTGATTTTCTTGGATTAATGACAATTTGCGTCCTAAGGATCTTCCTCAAAGTGAGAATCTGCCTTCAGTATTTAAAGGCAGGTAAATTTTGACCTAAGTAGAGGGACAGCCATATAGGAACACTGTAGGAACCATAAATGTCAAAGGAAAATTCCTACAGTATTACTTCAATATTAACATTTTTTAAATTAGTTCTTAATTATCATTGATATTTCACTAATAAATTAAATACATTTAGGAGCAGCTATGGGAATATATTCTGGTTCAGTCTGGGGGTGCAGTTGCCCCAGAGCTGGGGAGGGGACGGGCGGGTTCGGCTCAGAGTGGGGGCAGCAGCTCTGCCTGTGCTCCACAAGGACAGAACATATGGAAATCTGAGCTGCTAAATATCAAAGTCTTTGTCGCTCAAGTGCAAACTGAAATTTCTGTCAGTGTATAACCTGGCTGGATTTTGAAGGTTTTCACAATAAAAGGCATGTTATGACATAAAGGCTGTCCCCTCACCAACCTTCAAGTCCCTGTTCTGAAGCCTGGGCAGAGCAGACCTGTTCAAAAAGAGCAGCACGATTGCACTACTTGCAAACATCTCTCACAGGAGCATACAAAAATAGTAATTTCAAGTGACACTTGTTAAGCACGGTATTTCTCACAAAGAGGAAAACCTCTTTTCAAAGGCATTCTGAACAAAAATAGGAAGAGACGTGGATAGTGCAGAATGCACTTACACTACACATACCTTTTGGTGGGTGTGCACTCTGAACATGTCTCTTCTTATTCAAAGAGCTGGGATTTTTTACATTACATTAGTCAGCTAAGAAGTTAAGGGGGAAAAGAATAATTTTCATGTGGGAGCCAAAACTAAATCTTTTAATACTTAAATGAAAACAAAAAAAAGTTTCTTCCAGATTTATTCAAATATTTTACCATAGAAAGGTTTGATTTGAACATGAGATTCTTTAAAAATATTAAAAGGAAAGTAGGCTAAATTTGACCTTGAAAAAAAAAAGTATTTTTTAAAATTAAATACATAAGAAATATTTTTTGTATGTCAAAAATGAAGATATTATTAAAATGGCCAAAAATCACTTAGCAATTTTGACCCAGATGTGCACAGAGATTTAATTGCTTTGTTACAGCTTAGTATTTTTTACAAAACAAGTCCAACCTGCCTTTAGTACTGTTGGGATTCTGACAAATCATCACATTATCATAATTTTTGAGCTGATATCACAAACTGATGTCAGCCTAGAAAATACTTCCTCATATGCAATAAATTGAGCTTTATTTACATATAATATATGTTCAAAGATGTGGTTGTTTCTTTTCTTATGAGAAGGCAGAGGCACAGTTTTTGTGTGCACAGGGAAACTTTGTGTAAAAGCATTCAGTTTTTTAAAAAATTGGACCAATAATAAATTATTTGTGCATAGCTAAAAGTGTTAGTGTGTAGTATTGACTATTTTTATCTGCTCCCTTCTCTTGATTATCAATACTACTGAAAAAGACTGGCCTTCCAACACAAAAACAAAAATATGGAGATAAAGTCCTGGTCTCCCTTCATTTTCTGCCCATGCTTATTTCAGGTGAACCACATCAGACAGATCCATAATCCTCATCTGCAGGATATGACTCACAGATTAAAATAATCCTGCAGAAATCCATAGCTCCTCTTTTCTCAAGTGCCTCATGCTTTTTCATGCCATTTTTCCACTTCAAGTATGTGTGTCTGCTTTTTTCCAAAATGCTATTTACTCGTGATTGCTATTTGGTCCATTTTTAATGATGTTTTTAGAATACGTCTCACTGGATCCTGCCAAAATATTTCACTGCTCCATTAAATCCTCTTCCAAATATTTCAAGATTTTAGTTTTAGTTTTATGATTTTTTTTCTATTAACAATAAATCCCACAGTAAAATAGGAGAAAAAAATTGTATAGAAAAAAATACCAACTAGAAAGGTATATGGAGAATGTGTTAACATGATATTGTCAGACATTTATAAACTTCTTCCAATGAACTTTGAATTACCCTGATCCTTTCATATTTTCCAGTTAACATACATACATCTGCTCTGCCATGTAATCAACTGATTGTTACACAAGCATTTGCTGAAGCTATGACAAACCCAGATTTATGAGGTCAAACAGTTCAAACTTAATCCATTCAATAGCTGCAATTTATCGTCTGATGATAATTGTATACACAAACATTGTAATGATTTAGATGACATAGTGTAAAGATGAAATCCGTTTATTTTAAAAGGGTTTCTAACCCCTAAAACACATTGCCATGAACACCTTTCTAGGTCCGCTTTTAACAACATCGTTATTATTGTTTTATTGATCAGGATTTTATTACTGATTTGACACTTATATTTCACACTAATCGAAAAAGGTGTAATTTTTCTGCGTGTATAAGACTGTAATTAATTATATCATTATTGTGTTTTCAATTCCTTCCATTTAAAGGGGTCCAGAAAAGAGTGCTTAATTTATCATACATGTATTATAAGGAATATGTAAACCTCTAAGACAGAGAGCATGATCCTTTTGGAGATGATGGGATATGACACAGCCACTATATTTATAGATTCTTACCTCTTATAGTGACCTGATTTTAGAGTGACAACTATTGCAGAATGGGAGAGTAAATTAACAGCTTCGAAAGCTTGAGTATCTAAAACAATTACTATTCATTACTTTTATAACACTTATTAGTGACCATTCTCTAATGCTTTCAACAGATAAGGAAACAACTTGCAAAGATATATATGACAGATGAGTGATGTTATGTATATTGTATCATATGTGTGATTTTATATGTGCATTTATATATTTTCAGTTCACAGATTTAGGAAACAATTGGTATAAACGGGCAGCAGCTGTATTCATCTATTTCTTCTAAACATAAAACATGTTAGTGACTGTAAATTTCAGAGAAACTCTAAAACAAGTAGCTAAATGTGAAATTTAAATTGATCTTTGGTTTACTGCCATTGATTTTGTCAATTTTCTAAATGTAACAGTGTTCACCACTGGGAACAGAAACCTGTATATATATCAGCAAAATTTATGCTTTCAACCAACATAAACTTCACAGGAGGAATGACAGTCCTTTCTGCATAAAACAAAATGCTTGTGAAGTGAAGGATTTTCTTCTCTAATTAGATACTGTATATTTTTTCAACATCATGTTAGTAAATTTGCCACATAAATTTAAATGCTATTAGCAATATTGCCTGCACATATTCAGTTCAGTTTCCTTACTACAGATTTCCACAAGTAATTTGTGATAATGGTACTAACCCATATGATTAATTCACACGTACAAAAACCATTATGGGCACTCATAGAAAAATGCCTCTAAAGTGTTTCATAAAAATGTCAACATAAGCACAGCCTAAACTAGCTGATACTTCTAATATTACTTATTGTTTTCAAAATGAAAATACAGTAGATTTGTATTTCATACTGTGGTACCCCCTTAGACCATGAATCTCCAAACACTATTCCAGTCTGCAAATTCCACTTGCAAGAGGGGGTTGTTAAAACTGATGTAAGAGAAGATATCCCACATTTTTCAGGCAGCTTCTCTGAGTGACAAGTGTGGGATTTTGCTCACTGATGAAGCTGAAATGCAGTTTCAGTCAGCATTAGGAACCTGCCCTCACCCAACCCAGCCTGATCACTTGGGGAGAACATCACATCTGTCACAGAATGGGATCCTGAGAGCATTTATTTCCTCAGGATTCAAACCAAACCACTTGCAAACTTGTGCCACGGACATCAAATATGTGCTGTGGGAAGCAAGCATGCAACCTACTTTAAAACACTAAGTGAAATAAAATCAATGGCTGAGCTCATTTTGTGCTAATAGTCTTCAAATGCCTTCATTGTTTCACTGTTCTTAAGCAACACTCAAGACAGACACATGCATAAGGCTTTGTATTATCAGCCTCAGAAAAGGAACTTTTTTTTGCTGGTATAATGTCTGATAAGGTATTAGTACACAAAAACATTTGCCTTAAGAGATAACATCACTTATCTTAGTATTGTAATTCACTGGGTGGTGAAAAGATCCCCCTCATATTAATCTATCTGCTACATAAACACGTGCAGTCAGTTCACAGAAAGAACATTTGTTTCCTTGAAAAGTGATTTTTAAATAGCATTATGAGCCTTACTTTGTTTTAGATCATTAGGAGCCAACCTGCAAAATGAACACAAGGAGGGAGCAGAGCAGCAGCCACACTTTAAGCTGCCCACGGGCACATGGCAACTGAACCCCAAGGATGGGGCAGTGCCAGGGACACTGCTCATCGTTGCTGCACCTCTGAACTCCTCCAGGGACACTGCTACCTGAGGAGCCAGCAGTGCTCCCCTCTGCAGCTTCTCTTGGAGGCACATCAGTTCCTCCTGAGGATGGAGCAGCATGTGTTCATTTCCTAAAAACGTGAGACAAGGTGAAGGGGTGCTGGTGTTGCCTCCCTGCACTGGAGATGACACTTGGGAAGTGCCTCCAGCTCTGCCCAGGTGTGACCTGTCCCGCAGGGCCCTCGACACTCCCTGCCAGCCCGCCAAGGATCTGACAAGCTGCAGGGGAGGATGGCTGGGGTGCAGTTCCCCCAGGCAGAGGAGACATTTCCTGCGTGTTGCTCATTAACATGGAGAGGTTTTGCCAGTGCCAGCTTGTGCTGTGACTCACTGCTCTGCTCTCCTGCAAACCAAAGCACTGACTCTCTAAAATGATTTGCAAACAAATGCTCATAGGTAGGATGATAAATCCAAAGCTATTCCAAACTATACTGAGCAAAGAAAGGCTTTTCTGACTGTGCCACAGACAGTGCTTGACCTGTCCTTGTGGCATTCCCCCAGGGGCACACATGGAAATCCTTGGGTCCATCAGGGTTAGGTCAGCTCTTGATATCTGCAGAGGCAAAATTGGCTCTTCACATCACCCAGCATTCTGCATCAGGCAGAAGGGGAGTAGGATTTTTATGTTATAATGTATTAAACTGCTGCTTCTATCACCTGTAAATACTTGAATCCATCACTGGATGCAACTCGCAGATGTTCCGATTTATGGTGCTTTTCCCACCTCTGTTTGCAAGGGCAAACAGCCCAGCTCCCTCTAGCCCAGCCTTTGGGTGAGGGTTGCTTTGAAAACAGATTTTTTTTTTTTTAATTGCTTTCAAAATTCTCAAAGTAGAAACTGCCTTATGGGGCAACTGGGTACAAAATGTTCCTCTGGTCCTTTGAAGGGACAGGGAAGAGTCTCCCAGATAAAGATGCTTGTGCTCGGACAGATGAACAGACAACACCATTATCTCTGATTCCTCCTGGGTGGGCCACTGCCACCTCCCCTGCTCTTCTGGATACACACTTTTCCCTGGAACACAAACCCAGCCACTCTTGTGCTTTACAGGGCAGCTGCAAGAGCCTGTCTGGCTGGAGGTCTGTGTTTCAGAAGGGACGGTTACAACGCAGCCAGCAGATAAACAAGCTCTAATATCTTGTTTTTGCTACTGAACTCCTGTTATCAGCAGTGACTGACATTTGGTGGGAGCTCTCGTTTTCATACACTCAAGTGCCATTGTGCATTTTCTGATAAGAAACCTCAGTAACAGAAGTGTACATCTGAGAGTGACAGGAAAACCTCCTTCTTTCAGTCTGACAGCATTCCCACTTCTACCAGTGCTACACAGCAGCTTAGGAGCTCCTTCCAGTTTGCACTGGAAAATGGGAGGATCAGAGTCACACTGTATAGAAAAAAAAGTCAGTTGAAGAATCTGGCAGAAACATTAGAGATAAAGTTTTCATTTTGCCAAAGCAAAATGAATTTTTTTACTTATTTTCTAAAGATAAATGTATCTGTTTGGATACAATCTCTTCTCACCTGCTCTGCAGCACACATGGTCACCTTTGGCTTCCAAAGCACCACGCTCATCCTAACAGCAAAGTTCTGTTTTTCCAGTTTTAAATATATATAACAAATCCCTCCAGTCTAAGTAAGACTGAGGCCATGGTCCTGATTTCTGCAGCAGCAGAACCAAGGCAGGAATCAAATCTTCAGCGGAAAGAGCCTGCACTCTTTGTCTTATTTTATTTCACCCTCCAACATTTTCAGAACTTGTTTCATAAAGCTTTTCTATCTAAGTACTGTCTCACTATCCAGATCCCACACTGCTGAGGGTACTTTCAGCTCTCCTACCCTGATCAGTGTTGTGGAAACTCAGGAAGACAATCAAGCATCTATCACCAAAGTATCAGCCCAGATAATGCCACAGGGCATCCTGGAGCTTCAGCAGCCTAAAGAAAAGCAGTAAAGAGGTTTTCTTTCTGCCAGCTTGCTTTGTTGAGGCAGTGGTGAAGGTCTCACCCTGGGTGCAGGGTCTGTTCAGAAACTGGGTGCTGTAGCGGCAGCCCAGGCAATGGGGAGGGATGCAGAGCTATCCTGAGCTACCAAGGGATGTTCTGTCTGGGGACACAGAGCCAGAAGGTGTTCCTGGTCCCTGTGCTGCAGCATTGCCTGGCTGCTCTCACCAGGCAGGCCAGAATGGATGAAGGATTTGAGGTGGCAGCGAGGCTGAGTCATTCCCAATACACGCTAGGGCAGGCAGGGTGCTGAGCTGAGCTCTCTGTTGTTCTCCTGTACAAGGCACAGCTGCTTGGCCCATTTTTTCCATCCTCTCCTGCCTAGAGGGTTGTTTGAGCTGTGCTTACCTGGAACTCATGTTAGCGGAAGGGAAAATGCCAATTATTTCTGTTTTAAAACAGGCTGAATGAACATGCTTTCCCTGTTTTTGTTTTTTTCCTTTTCATTGCTGGTTGCCTGGTGGTACTGGCTGAGAGGAAGTTCAAAACACCATCACTGATTCCTCAAACATCCAAGGCTTGTTTGTGTTTGGTAGCAATCTGGAGATGGACCGAGGTGCTACCTGGTGACAAAGGGAACGTACACCCCACCACATCCCAGGCACAGGGCACGCGGCTCCCTCCCCGCAGCAGGGATTAGAAAAGCACCAGGTGGACTTAAACAAATTACCATTTTACTAGAAAGTTCCACATGCTCTGCACACAGCTTCCCCATGTCAGTGGGGATTGGAGCCCTTCGTGCAGCACTCAGGAGTGAAAGAGAGCCCACAGCGCCGCAGCCGCTGCTGCGCAGCTCTCCGCGGTGAAGCAACCTTCACTCGTGTGAGGAGAGAAAACTCCTCAAAGCTGCTTTACAAGACACACAAGTGGCCGTGTCATTGGCCACAGGTGAGCAAACAAGGAGAATTTAGAAACATCCAACAATTCACCTCAAAGCTTTGCTCTGATGAGAGAAGAATCCTTCGCTCAAATGAAGGATGTCACATCCGCCTGGGGAACGGGCGCCCAGAGAGCACAACTGAGCTCCTTGGCTCACACTCAATGGAAACTCTTTGGACTTCAAACACTTCAGCCATCAGAAGTGGGTGCCTCTGAGATAAATCTAGTTCCCTTTTCATTTTGTTTCATCTTTTGAAGCCCATTTGAATAGTTCAATTTTACAGCAGCCAGGGAGGAGTGCTAGGACAGAGCCATGCTTGCTATCTCCGTGTCCTCAGATATATTTTAGGGGTAAGGGAATTTTAGGAAGGAATTCATAAACTGTATGAAAGAAAGACTTACGGGCTTTTCAGCCACTGTGTTTGGGTTATTAAAATGTGCTTTGTTATCTCCACACACGGTGTAAGCTTTATAAATTATTCTTATGGAGATTATACCTTGTATTAAAGACTGAAAAGCCCTAAAGTTAGATGACACTTTGACTGCTGCTTTCTCTGGGTAAGTAGCAACAATATCTCTGCTTCTTAGGAAAATGAATATCCCCATATTTCCCCCAAACTAACCACTGCAGATATGAAGACAACACCAGAATCTTTGTTTTTCAAAACGCGTTCAGAGGCAACCCACCAAAATACACCAATACACAAAACTGTGACAGAAATACTGTTCAAAGATGGTGAGTGGAACTGTACAAATTACCCAGAAAATTAGTCCTTTAACATGTTAAAACATTTTCTGTAGATGCATGTGCTCTACCTATATGCAGTCTGCTTAGGCTACAGAAGAAGAGACAGAAAAAATCAACACATTCTTGCCTTTCTGACTCAGAAGACATGTCAAAGGTCTATTATTGAGGACTAAACTGGCATCTTGCAACATTTCTTGAGACTGAAGGACTATCTGCAGTGCTCCTGAGCCAGCCATGGAAGATGGAACATCTTGGGACACTACAGGGATTATTATTAGGAAACTGCTTCACTTGTTGCATTGGCACCAGCCCAACCATCCAGAGGGAGAGAGGAGAGAGAAAACAGGGACCTCCCTCCCCTGGGACCACCAGTGTGCCACTCACAGGCTGGGTTAGGAATGAAAGTGGCAGTTCCATCCCTGCTGCCAGTGGCACATGCCTCTACATGGGGACATCTCCAGGATCAGAATGACACAGCATCCGACCTTGGACTCAAGAATCCTGTCTGATCTTAAGGGATTTAAAATATAGGGAAGATACTTTGGGGATTGCTTTTCCCCTCCAATCTTCCTGAAAATTTGATTAAAAAAAACAGCACACACATAGACACATGGACTAGGGGGGGTCTTTCCCAAACACTTCTTAAATATTTATATATCACAGTGACTATTTGATACTTGTATTGTCTCTTCTAGGAATTCTAGCCATTAAGGGAAAAAATAGAAAGTAAAGTGTTTTGGAGAAAGAATTGTAAGTATCTCAGTATCTACAACAGATTCTGAAGAATTTATCCTGCCAAAAATCAGGTATGAGATTTTGAACATAAAAACATGATAGTGGATTTTTAATGCATAGAAAATGTGGTTTTTTTTCCTTAAAGTAACAGGAAGAAATTACTTTGTAGCACATTAAGTTATTAGTTTAAAAAGTGTTTGTAAAAATGCCTCATAGGGATGTTTTTTCATCAGTTTTCAACAAGACATTAGTAAAGTCAAAGTTATTTTTCCAGAAACTTGCAGAGCAAGAGTAAATTTAAACAGTAAGTTATTCTCAATGCACTATGGAGTGCCTCACCACTGGACAGGGCTGGCAGATGCATGTGTACATTGGATGATTTTGAGAGATAAAAGCACATGTTTGGGGGTTTGGGTTGAGGCATACTTTCCACAGGATGAGATCTCTGATACCCATTATTTGTTTTGCTCTTGCCAAGTCAGAGAAGTTTCAAGCACAATAACTGCTTAATCTGTTAAAACATTTACTTAATATTAGCAATACAGAGTGCTACTGAAGGCTGATTCTAATGCAGAAATACTATGATTTTTCCTATAAGACTTATATAAGTTTCATTAGGCTCTTTAGACAAAAAAATACAATTAAGAAAGTTATTTAGCTAACCATCTCTGCATCAGTATCACCAATGTAGAATTTTATTTAGGTCCAATATACACCAGGACCAGAGCAGGTCAGGTCTCAGCTGAATCCTGTGGCTTTGCACTGCAAAACTGGTCACTGAAACCATACATGGACAGTCCAGGATTCAATGGCATCAACCTAATATTATCTGTCACAGCCTTTGCTGTCGGGACATATGAGGATCCACTGAGCAACCTCAAATTGCAGGATGGTGGGGTGTTTTTTGTGGTTTTGTTTGGTGGTTGGATGGGTTTTTATTCAGATTTTTATCAGCTAGCCACCTTTTTAAAAACTTATCTATAGATTTCATAGGGTATATTTATCCAAGTTGTTATGGCAATGGTACATTAGAAATCAAATGAAGTATTTGTTGGCATGACAAAGTTAATTGTTGCCTAGGGTCTGGAACAAACAAGAGTAGAGATAACACGCCACTAATATGGCTTGTTTGAAGTGACAGTACTGTATCAATTAAACTGGGGATGTGGTACAAAGCCTGCCTAAGCCATTTAGCTCATGCTTGGGGATGTGAAACTTTACATTCTATGTCAGGGAAGAAAGGATAGACTTACTGTGCTAATGAGGAGCTGGAATTTACCATTTCCTGTAATAAACTCTCACTTTCTTTCCAGTGTTTTGTGCTCTTGTTTCCTTCCTCAACTTGGAACATGAACAATGTTTCTGTGCCTCCCACCGAAACAGCATTATGGAAGTCTATTTTTCTTCCAGGTATATGGTAGGCCAAATTAAATTTTGTCTCAAGATAAGCATAAATCACAGTGTTCTAGCATCACAGGAAAGGCTGGAGCTGCAGGGTTTCAGGCCATTGCCTAAAGTCCTTCCTTTAGGATTCCTGATCATGTCTCCAGTTTGGTAGTGCTTATAATCAAAAATTAGTGGCAGGGTGATCTCCTGACTAAGGGGTGCAGAATCACTGAAGTTCAACTCTGCAAAGAGGAAACAAAGGCCAGGACAGCCCTCTTTTGGAGGGATTTAGTCGGTGTATTAGCCTTAGCCCAGACCTTTGGAGAGGAATTCATTTCATCTGCAGCATAGGACATAAATATCTCTGTAAGGAACATCACTAACACCACTCACAGGTGCTATGGAAGCTTTTAACCCTTCACACTCAATGTAGTCAATGGACAAACTCAAGTCCCAAAACCTTTGAGGTGAATTAAGCTCATCAGGTGAAGCATCCAGGGTCTGGCAGTGTGAGCCACATCTGCAGGAGAGAACTTTTCAGTCCCACTTTGCCTGAGTTTTAACCCTTGGTCCTGTGGAATAAAGCCAAATATATGACCCATGTACTTGTTCCAGTGTGTTATCTTAGCTGACACTGACACATACTGACATGAGATGAATTTTGATATGAAAACACCAAGGCTCTTATCTGTTGCCCAGAGAAAATGCCTTTTACCTGAAAAATGCCTTTTTTTTTTTTTAATTTGCCATACCTGGGTGCAGCCAAGCCTTGTGAAGGAATGCATTTTTCAAACCATACATTCAGAACCAGAAATCAGCTGTTAGAAAGACCAGCACATACAACATGAAAGACTTTGGCCCACATGTGTGGCCAAAAACCAAAACAAAAGCAGAGTAGCTGGACAAAATTGTATTCCATCGTGTCCTAGGAAAGTGCATGTTTCACCTCGATTCTGTTGCATGCAGCCAAATTTTCCATACAGTTGTACTTACAGTAAAATGTGGGCATTGAACGCAGCTACAATACCTTACAGGAACCTTTAATAAGGCATCCTAACTTTTGTGTCCATCCACCAGGACTGTGCTGCCAGGAGATATCATATTTACAATATAAAAGGGGACGTATTTTAGATTTGTCCCAATTAACCTTGTAACGAGATGTATTGGAGTGCTTATTAATGACAGTAATGAGATGCAGATAGGACAATGTATAAAACATCATTGGCATATAAATTGAATTCATATACACAGATATCTTTATGCACTGGACATGGAGGGAAATTATGAAGAGGCAATTTTGTAGGGAAAAAAGACTAATTAGAAAAAAATTCAATACTTTTCCTAGCTTGTATCCATCAATGTTAGAAAACCTGTTTACCCACTGACTGAGGAATTGTTTCCACTGCTTTTACTGTACAAGTCACAGAACTAATTTTATGATGGTCCTCTTGGAAGTATTTACTACAAACAGCAAATATCCATTATCCTTGAACTATGTATTGTTCTGTTCAATTCACTTTGGTATAGATGCACAATTTAGAAATACATCTTCTCTCTCTTCTGAAAGCTACTCTAAATATAAGTTTATTTCTCATTGACACAAGTTTTAACAATCTTATTTACAAAGATCCCACAAGTCTAGATTTTGTGAGGCATCATAAGGGCCCCAATTCCCTGCCTTAAAAACTAACATTCTCAAGTTATCTGGGAATGTCCACTTAAAATACATAAATCCACTCATGTGAGTAAACTAATTCACAAACTCAGGTGTCCTGTTCTACCATCACATATCTTCATTAAACTATGGCTAAATCCCATCCAACTTGGAAAAAAATCTAAGGTGTGCCATTAACAAAATAGAGACCTAAGAATGATTGTCATGGCCAGCAATAACAACAAACTGATTACCATGCTGAGCTTCATAATAGCATTTCACATTCTTTTCATTATTGGAATTATAATAAACAGATAAATTACATCCACACATACACAAACAGCTAGGTAAGCATGGCTGAAAAAGTCAGGAAATCACTTTGTCAGGGGAGTGATTGGATCTCAAAGGATAACAGAAATTATGTACAGTAAAAGTAATAGCTCATGCATGACTTATAGTGATCAGGAGAGGCAGGAGGCAACGGAATAAAGCTTCAGATACCTCAGAGTTTTTCATATTATTGCAATCGTATCCTGCCGTGTTACTTATTACTTTTTAAAATACTAAATGAAGGGAAAGTATTTTTTTCAGTGTTGTTTAACTCTGAAAACCACCACACCTCCCCAAGAACTTTAATCCCCCCCCCCCTTTTTTTTTTAATTAGTCAGAAGGGGAGGAGGAATAAAGGAATAAAGAATAAGTGGGAAGAGGAGGGAAAGGCAGCACCAGTTTCAGAAGGACTTCATGCAGTGAGTCAGACAAGGTGCAGAGGTGAAGGACAGGCCTCCAAAATATCAGAGCCTGTCCTCTGCCCCATCCCTCTCTGCAGGTCTGCCTGGCATGTGCCAGGGAAGGCACCAGGTGCCACCAATCCCTCACTCAGCCAGCACTGGGGAGGTCAGGGGTGCCCAGCACCCGAGTCAGACCCCAAAGGGAGTTTCCCCCAAAATCTGTACAATATGTAGCAGAAGGGTCCCAGACATGGTGTGGAGCAGCCCTTGCCCGAGGAGATTGTAATCCCCATGGACAAACAACGGACGAGGCCACCATGGAGTGCCACTGAAGGGAAAAGGTCAAGTCTTCTGGTCAGTGCACTATAATAAGCCAGTGATCTGTGCTTTCACCAGATGGATTTAAGCTAAACCCATGCAAACCCAGAATTTTTCCCCTAATGCAACAGCTTCTGCTCAGCAAAGGTTTGAAATCTGTGCTGTGAAGGGAGGGGAGTCCATTCCCAGAAACTCCTGTCTCAGACTGGTGCCTCTTTTCTAAACTGCCATGGAGTTTTTAAAGTCTACAAAACTCAGCACGTGATCACGAAATGTTCAGTAGCACACCATGTGCTGTTTGTTTCAAGTTCATCCTCTGAGCTGCCGCAGACAGGTTTAGGGGAAGCTGTCTGGGTTTTACACTCCTAGAAGATTTTACTGCTCCTTCACTTAGGGCTTTAAATATGAGCTGATGGCCACTGTGCACAGTATCTTAACTCCTCCGTTTTATTGTAGAATATTACACTGGTGAAATGATAAATGCAAAGCAAGGCATGACTGAGTGGCCAAAGTACTGGGCTGGGACTACCTAAACTGTCAGATCCACGGGAGTGTATCAGCAGTGTCAAGCCAGCTCTCCTCCCTCAACTTAATGAATTAGGCCCAATGTAAACAATTATAAGGGGTTTCTTGCACTTGTTTTTGGAAAGAACTTGTTCATATGGCCAAATGTATTACCACTTTCAATTTTTTTTGCAAGAGAAAAATTTATTTTAGTGCTCTTGCTTCAAGTGTCACAGCCATATGTTATTTTGTGGAAAGCTGTAGGTTTGCCTTTATCTGGACTGCTACAGACCTGAGCTTGGCACCTTGACATACAGCAGGCCCCATGCTGAGAATCAAGTGGGTGGCAAAGTCTACTGATATTTCCTTTACTTTATACTCAGGGTTTGTAGAAGTTTTGCTCAGTTTCTTCTCATTTAGCAGAACAGAAAGCTCTGACTACTGTCACCACCTCCCCTTAATATGCAGTCATGACTGAAAACAGGAGATCCAGAAAAACAATTAGCAAGCAGTCTAATTGCAATTGATACATCAAATGCCAGCAGATGAGTAGCATCGGAAACCAAAATATGCGTCTCATAAATTCTAGTTTTTAATTCGGGGATTTGTTTGTTCTTTGCTGATGAAAAATCACAGCTAAGGGAACAAAGCACAAAAATCTTGCTACTGAACAACAAAAAAGCTAAATTAGCTATTGAGTACCCATTGCCAAGGGCAATACATTCAACAGAGGATATGATGATGATAGATGAATCCTCACTACATTCTCACTCTACAAAATAAGTGTGCAGTGCCTTAGTTTCACTCATGCTCGAGTCACCTTCCTTCCACAGCAGCTGCTTGCATCTCTATCAGTGAAAGCCAATAAGGTATGGTTTCCCACCATTAATATGACAGAATCACTCCAGTTTTCAGCTGACAGCACTGGATTTTTATGGCTGTTCATGCCTTTTCCTTTCCTGCTCCTCCTTTGTATTTCTCTTTTTCCCTGGGAACCTTATTCTCTTCCTTTCTCTGTTTCCCCTGTTACTGTCCCTGCAGCCAACAGAGATTCCTACACCTTCTACATCCCTTTTTCACAAAGGTTGTTTTTTGTTCCAGACAACAATAGAAATGAGGCAATGACAGCACAAGGTGACTTCATTCAGTCCAGCATCTTTCAAACAGATTCAAAACACAATCCAGTGATGAGCAACACAATTTCAGCACTAAGAAACAAGAAAAGACTGGCCTGGTGTGGCTAAGAGTCATTCCTGTGTATTCAAAAGCCCAACAGGAGCTTGTGAACCTTGAGGTGGCGGGTCCTCCTGGAGGAGTTGATTTTCCATCAAGTGAGAAGCTCAGGTAATCCACAGCTGCCCTAACTGCACCCTCAAATGAACATTTCTGCTGTCAATCCTTCTTGTCAGGGACCCAGCGTCTATCAGCCACTACCAGCCAAAAAATGCCATCCATTATGTACACTAAAACACATAAATTTCACCTGTCTCCATGTTTTTGCTTGGGATGTAGAAGTTCTGAAGCTGCTCACGGGCTTGGCATGGGGCCTTGCTGGAAAAAGACATCGAGGCCATTCCTCACACATGCACAAACCTTGGTGCCTTTTTCACAAGCACAGCCCCAACCCCAGCCATGCCTGCACAGAGCAATTACTCACTGTGCTCCAAGATTCAAATCAAACTTTCCCTTTAAGCTAAGCAAGCACATTCTTAACAAAGCCATCAAACCCATCAACATGCTTGCTAATTATTAGGAAATAAAACCATGGCCCATGCTCCCAGGATTCTGAAATTACCAGAGACCAATAGCAAGATCCAGCAGGAAGCGCATGAAAGTACCTTTGTTAACATTCTTTTTATTCCTTCATCAAATTCATTTTGTTTAGAAAGAATATTTCTCCCTATTTTCTTTTGCCAGATAAGCCCAGAACTGGGGAGCTTTTTTAACAAGGGCTAGCAAACAATGTAGAGCTTTGGAAAGAAACCTTGTTTAGACAGGCAAACCACGGATAACAGCGATTTTGTGTGTGTCAGGCAAGAGAAAGGAGGGACTACAAACTAATAATGACAGGGCTATTTATTACTGAATAACCAGCCTCTAATTTTAGAAACATAAGGTCTCCTATTTTCTATTGTTCATTTTAATTAGTATTTTCCCTAAATAGTCTCCCTCTTCCTATATGCTATTTATACAATTGCAGAGAAAATATAAAGTATATGCAATGTTAGCAGAATGGCAATAAAACATGCTGTGAGTGGTATGGGAGCTGTGCATTGTCTGCAGCAGGGACAATCTAGAGAAAGATTTTGTCTTTTGCAACAGGACATTTTTATTTCCTTGTGGAGAAAATATTTGGCCTTTAGTATCCCACCATAGCACCCCATCCCATAGACACAGAGTTACATGAAGTATCTTGAACTCTGTAAGTAGGATGAAGTAGGTAAATATTTCTGTGAAGAACAGCCTTGAGCAGCTGGAGGAATCAGCCTTGAACTGGGCTCTCTCTCTCTTTAAAATTCCTCTAGGTTTTTTTTTCCCTTACCAAGCTGACAAAATGCTTGGCAGTGGCTCAGAGGCTGGTGCACTGCAAGATATCCTGCCTTGCTGTTTCCTTGCACTTCCCTCATCTGCTGTAACCACTTGTTTCTTGACATAAGTAGGTGAGAAACCTGTGATTTAATATGCAGGGGCCCTCAGCTACGCCCTTCACTCGCACAGCGAAGGGCATTTGGGAAAGGGATATTTTCATCATGGGCAGACAGGGTTTGTTTACCCTCAGGGAACCTAAATATGCTGTTCAGGATGATGTTGGATTTCTCCTTCCTCTAAGATGGCACAAAATTTTCTACCTGATGGCAAAGAAGTCAAACAACCATAAAAATGGCTGCACTGGGCAAAAGTCCTTCTCACCCTGGGTCTGCCTCCACCTCCAGACACAAGTAGATGCCTGGGCAGCAAAACATGACAGGTCAAGCTTCAATAAAACTTCTTCCCTAAAATACTGCTTAACTCTGGTTTTAGTCATGTGCAATTTCCTTTTTTTAACAGCAGCCTGTGGATTCCTACTCCAAGAATGTGTCCAGTCTTCACCTGGACTCATGGAAGCCCTTTCTGCAAGGAGCTTCTCATCTGCAGAAAAACCCCCAAAATTTTTGTGTGCTTGAACTCAGGTCTGCTAAATTATTTTGAGCTTCATCTATGATGCACTTCCATACAGGGACTCAAGAGCAGATTTCCTTTTACTAGAACACATATTTTCCAGGCACTCTCCAGAAGTTCCAATGCCCTCACTCTTATTACTGCTAACATAAAATCCAGAATAAAGGAAAGGAAACAGAAGTGGCAAATGTAAAGGTGAACACAAAGAAGTGCAAACTGGCTTTCTATAGGAACACGAAGCTGCAGGATTTAGGTACCTCTGCTCATTTGTGCCATCTCCCCACCACACACATTTCCATAGGGAATGACTTTGTATTTGACACTATCAGCTCTTACAAATAGGAGTGGGAAAAGTTCATTTGGTTCATAACGCAGGGGCTCAAAAAAAGGGGTCCAGCTAGATCCAAATTATACAGATCAATGTAAAATGCTGCTTGTTTCTGAAAATGATTCAAACTCAAATATTTAAATTTAGTGCATTTCCAAGTGTTATAAATGCATATCCCAGAAGAGAAAAACAAATAAATAAACAAAATCTGTAAAAGTAGTGTAGATCTCAGCATGAAAGACAAGGGAAAATGGGTTTAAACTGAAATAAGAGGAAATTAGATTGATGTGAGAAAAAAATTCTTCCCTGGCACAGGGTGTCCAGAGCAGCTGTGGCTGCCCCATCCCTGGAAGTGTCCAAGGCCAGGCTGGACAGGGCTTGGAGCAACCTGGGACAATGGAAGGTGTCCCTGCCCATGGCAGGGGATGGAACAAGATGATCTTTAGTGTCCCTTCCACCCCAAACCATTCTGTAGTTCTATGAGAGAATATTCTTCCCTGAGCTGCTCGACCCCCAGGACCCCCCTGCCTGCACCCCTGAGGGTTTTCAAGAGAGCCAGGACCAACTGCAGTTGGCTGCTCCTCCCGAAGTGACAGGAAAGCAGAGAAAGGCAGTCCATGATGGGATGTTTTGCCCTTGGGCAGGACTGAAGCTCGGATGAGGACTCAGGCGTTTCCCTCATTGACAGACTCGCTTCAGCCCTCGCCAAAAGTGCACTGCGAGAGCTGGCAAAAACCAGCTGAAATTCAGTTTCTGTTGTGTTGTGCCATGATCCTCCACGAACTATTGGTGCCAAGTTTTAAGCAACTCCATGTGCAGCGTTTTGTAAATCACTTCCAGATATGCAAATAGCATCATTAAAACATTTGCATATACCCGTAAGTTTCTGCTCCAGGTCCATATGCCCAGGCTGTAGGAGAGGGCAGAAAATAACACCTCAGCATGGCATGGGGCAGGTACGTGAGTGGAGGGCAGGGATAAATGGGAGCAGGAAGGTGCAGAATGTCTCTGGCTGCCCTTTTAGAGCTGCTCCAGGAACCCCAGGAGGTAAACCCTATTTTTCAAAGGAGAAAAATGCAAAACACACCCCCCCTCTGCTCTAGGCAAGGAGCAGCTGGCCTGAGTGGATGGTCTGTGACATCTCCAGTGATGGGGACATCCGTCCACAGACTTGCACAGTGGGGCTTTTCAGCCACTCATCCCACTCACTCTAATGCTCTCCCACTCTGCAAGACCTTGTAGCACCAAGGCTCCCTCAGCTAACAAAATGCTGCACTAAAACTTGAGAAATATATTTGGAGAAAGAAGAAAACCACCCATGTGCAATCTGGAGAGTTATTGCAGGGGTACAGACCACAGGGACCTCTGAGGAAATGAGGACTGAGGTGGCTTAGCTTTAAGAAAACAAGTCAGACAGGGCATTGGAGAGCAGAGTCAAACACATAAAAAGCTGCTGTAAAGAAGCAGGGAGGAATCTATTTTCCATGCCCATGGCAGAGAGGAGAGGCAGTAATAGGATTAAATTGAAGGAAGAAAGATTAAGGTTAAACATTAGGGAAAATTACTGAACAATGAGGCTAAGGAAGCACTAGAATAGATTGCTTGGGGAGGATGGAGACACTGACCCTGGAGGTCTTAAAAAATAGATTAGACAAGTGTCCATCAGATATGACAAGTACAGGTGATCTTGCCTTAAGGTGGAGAGAGGGGGAGGATGGGACTGATATGTGTCCTGCAGCCTGGGGAAACAGGCAGCACATGAATCCTATCTATCATAGCCCAAACTGCAAAATTATTTTAAATAACATTTTAAAACTACTCAAACCAGTCAAAATCGTAGCCCTCCTGGGGAAAAAAACCCACAAACATCACATACATTTTTACTTATAATGCTCTTCTAATTGTATCACAGCCCTGATTTTAGTCTTCACTGGTTTAGGTTTTTGTACCATCAGTCATGCTCTGATGAAATCATTGGGATTTTCTCAAAGCTATAAGGAGGTAATTTTAAAAGATTCCAGTTTATAATGGGAACATTTTCATTATTATTTTTTCCTAAAAATAAAAGCATCGAAAAGCAATAATTTCATTGACTAATACAACTGGTAAAATTTAAATTTTTTTTTTTGTGTTTCCCCTCAATATCTTCAATAAACACTAGTTACGTACTTCATTCACTGAGGTCGTAAAATAGAAAAACAAGCAGAAACTGCCAAATTATAGTTGATAAACTACAGTTTATCAGCTGTAGTTGATAGTTGAAAAAGCTTTTAGCCCAGCTCTAAAATGAAAAGTATATACACATCCTGTAAACACATGCCTAAGTCCATAATGACCATGATTATCTGGTCATAATGCCATATCTCTAAACTTTCTATAACATGCATGTTTGACAAAATAAAGTGGGTAAACCCACTGTCCAGAAAAGGCAAACCAAACTGTGCTGCATTTGTTTAAAGAAAAAAAAAAAAAAACAGCCAAAACTTTTTCAGCTTCTTATTCTCCCTGATTCCAGAGCTGTTGCAGAGCTGAGTATTACTAGCCATATTTTTGAAGGATAAACCAAGCCTGTGCAGCTCACCCTGTCCCACACAAGGAAGCTGAGTCTGGAGAAGAAGCTGTCAGAGATTTTGGATGTGTTTAATTCAATGAGAATTTTCCATCCACTCCCATGAAATCAATTTTTCTCCCCAGATCTGCTGTTGCTCCAACAAGTGAGGCGTGCTGTCATGTGGCTTCCCTTACTCAGACATACAGACCTAACACAGATGAGTCTATTTATGGATGATTAGAAATAAATCTACAGAACAGAGTCCTAGAAAAAAGTAGAGGAGAGATTTGCCAGTGCAAACAGGTGCAGAACGTCGTCTGGAGGGGACCTGTGCTGCAAAATGAAGCATTTTGCAGGATGGTATCTGAGATAAAAGTGTAAAACAGTTTACACTTTATGTGTAAATGATCAAAGAATCCTAATCCTAATCCTAACCCTCCAGGCTAGTGAGGCTAATTTGTGGCTTGGACATCCACATGGAAAAGACTGTCAGGTTTACTGCAATCCTCATTAAACAAGAGCAGTGACTGGCGTGGCTTCTGCAGACCACCACTGCTGCCTGTGCAGAAAGCACTGAGCATACACTGGTTCCTTTACACTAAATCACTTTTATTGTTCAATTATAACAACTGAACTAATATGATACAAACAGACACAAAAATCACACTGCCAACTTCATAAACAAATCTTTACTCTTGGCCACAAAACATCCCCAAAAGCAGCACTCCTGCCTGGCATTAAGTCATTCACAGTAGCCTGTTGAAGAAAACCTTTCTACCACCTTGAAGTAAAGAACATCTGCTCAAAACCCAACCACTGCCCTCAGAAAAACAAACCCACAACTGCCAAGGTGAAGATCCCAGCCCACTGCCTCCTGGCAGTATTTCTGCCCAAGGGGCACACTCTTCAGACAGGCACATTTTTCTTAAGAGTCCCAAACAATAGGAAGGTGCATAAGTGATAAGGTGCCAAGAAGAATAAGGCTGAATTCTGAAAGAGGGGATTTCAGAAAGCTGGGTGTCCCCCTTCTCTATCCCTGCAAGAACAGGGAAAGGTGCACAGCCTCCCAGCTGACCTGCCATACCATTCCTCTTTAATCAGACTGAAATATTTAAATAAGGGCATAGCAAAAAGGCATCATTAAAAAAGCAGGGCACACTAATTCTTGAACAGAAATACATAATTCATAACGAAAGTTCCCAGTTTGTCAAAAACCTTAAATTCCTAATGCTCCAAATTCTTTGTGAGCCATGTCCTATATGACAGGTTCAATATGACACATCCCTGCAGGCCAGCACAACCTTCTGCCTGCACTAACAGGTCTAGTGGATAGCAAAAGGGACTTAGGATTGGCCTTTCAAAAGAAAACACGATTCAGATTACTCATCTAAGAGCACTAGTTATGCAAGTTTCTGTGTCAAAAGAGTTTCTGGAGGAAGAGTGATCTGTGAAAACAACATTATAATTTGTTCTCCAATTAAAGTAACTGTAGGAGTAGGCATGTTCTGTTAGAGCTTGGTTTTGGTAGGAAACATGGTCAGCTAGCAGGAGATTTGGCCATGAAGGTCTGACCAAGCCATTCCAGAGCTGGTGTAATGTGCAAATGGTCCAACTTGTATACAAGGGAAACTTTTGTTCACATTCCTGACTGATTCCTGCACTGAGAAGTCAACATTCATATCCCGAGGTGTTTGCTAGCACTCAGCAGGGAGGAACATCAGTCTTGTGCTGGTTTTAAAAGAATCAGCAGATTTCTGTTGTGTGCAGAGTGGAATCACCACTGCTGCATCTCTGTGGAGTGACAGAGAGGAAGAAAACCATGTGCCAGATATCCAGTCAGGGTATTGACCATCTTTGGGGTTTAGCTTGCCTTTGATTGGAGATAAACAAAAAATGGGCCCTTGAGAGGGATAAAGTAAAAGATGATAAAAATGAATCAAGATGAATCACTGAAGACCTCACAGAAAAAATACTGGAACAGGTGGCCGTCCAAAGCTATGGAAAGATGAATTTCCAGCATGGAAAAAAGTGCTAAGCAAAGCACAACTACACCAGGAAAAACATTTTATTAGAAACAGATTTGTTAAAAAAAACCCCAAACTATTTTAAAATCCAGTTTTCAACAGTGCTGCAAACACCTCAAAAGTTTAAAAGGATGATTCTTCTTATTCTCCATATATTACCATATCATTTAGCACAGAATAAAGACCCATCAATTTAATTATACAACTAAAGACAGGTGGTTGTTGTTGTTTGCTTTGATGGTGATGCACTGCAACAATAAACAGGCCTGTTATTTCTATATTAGCATATGGGTTCTTTCTTTGATGATACAACACCTGTGGTTACAGTGTATGTTGAACTGGAGAAAATACCTCCTGGAAACATCTCCACAGACTTAAGATTTCAAATTTAGAGCAACAAAAGCTCTGCTTGAGTCCCCTGTTGTTGGAAGGAACAGCAATTAATTATCAAAAAAGGAACCAAAACGTTACCATCAATCCTGCTGACAAGAGGTGCTGGTGGTTGCAGTGGACAGGGACAATTATGCACATATCACAGGGCTACAGACAACTTCTGAATTAAAATTACACCAGGAAACTCACTACAAATATCACAGATGAATACCACTGAAAAACATTATCAGGACTGGCTTGAAACATATGTTGCACTAGTGCTGTGGGGGAAATAAAACATGCATCAACTTTGGAAGAGATGCCTGTCCAGGCAACATGTATGTTTCAAAATTCCACATTTTTGAAGCCTGTGCAAAGAAAACACACAAAAAAAATTAAAATTAAAAATCTTGTTCTGCAAAAACTACTTTTATTTAAGACATTTCGAATCAAATGTTACTAATATTACTAACGTTTACTAAGAAAAAGTGTCCAGTTAGAAATTTTTCAAGTGCAAGGAGAAGAAATGCACCCCTGAAGGTTTTCCTGATGGAGGTAGTCATGACCATGCTGATGAATTCAGCAAAAGAGGATGATCAAAGGGTCTCTGCAAGATGTGCTGCAACTTGAGCAGCCATCACTAGGGCAGATGGGCAGGCCAAGACAGCTCATCATCTGCATATTCAGACTCTCACTGGCAGTGCCCAGGATTCCCTCCATGTAAGTCCCTTGTGAAAAATGGAGGTAGAAGAATAAGGAAATTAAAATCAAATCAGAGAAATTATAAACTAATTGGAAAGAAAAGCATTCCTTTGAGGTAGACTCTGAAACAAGACACTGCGTGGTATTTTCATATCAATGTTTTAATATCAAGCAGAATCATGTCCTGGGTGTTTGCTACAATGGGTTAAATTGTATTTAGAAAAAGGTAGAGAAGGGAGTGAACTCCAACTGAGCACACCTGTAAGACCACTTGAAGTGACCTGGCCCTTCTTTGTGTTAAAAAATCCTTGGGTGAACAGAAAAATGACTAAAGAACAATCTGTACACAGGAAATGGGGAAGAAGTAAAGAGGAATGAAATTGGAAGGCGATAATTAAAGTGATGTTAAGAAATCCTATAAATATAGATTCAAAGATGGAAAATTCAGCAAACAAACTTCAGTAGCTGGCATTTCTTATTCTCAGTCCAGGTTTCATCAGTGGATCTCAAAGCAGTTTACAAATATTAACTGATGAAATTTGTTCTTCTGCCAAGTTCCCATTGACAAAAATCACATCTGTTATTGCAACTAAGTAATGAAATATAATTTTAGTCATGAAGATTTGAAAAGCTTTTGGATGCTCTGTTTCAAAATATCATCTCTAAAGTTTTCTAAAGTAGCTGGTCTGGGAAAGGAAAGTTTTCAGGCTGCTCATAACACCTACAATTTCCATCAGCAGGGAGTTTTTATCAATCCTCCAGTGTCCCAGTGAAAAAAGTACTGATCAGTGAGAATAACTACGTGACACAGACCTAATGGCCCTTTAATTCAGTCCTTACTTGTTAGATATGAAATAGCTGAGCTTGGAATTATAGAATGCTTTAGGTTCGTTGGTCACATCCTCATCTGCTGTAAATTGGCGTCCTCACTAATTTCAACAGGGTTCTAATACTTCATTCCAGTTAAACAACAGGACAAATATCACTTATGAACAACGCCGCTGTGGTCTCATAGCACACAAAATTTAAAAGTCACTCTATTTTAGATAGCCACTGTTAAAACAACAAAAAAAGACACATTATAGCCTAGAGTGGCTTAATAGTATTCTGTGATTATGCTACCTTGACATCATTTACCACTTCTGCTACAACCTCTTTTCTTCTTTGCCATGTTCCCATTCTTCCAGAAAATAAAATCTATAATATGTAATAATTTAGAATTAATATCTTGATTCCCTAGATCCTTTAATGAATTCAAATGCACCTAGGGAATCCAACCAAAGACATCTGTTCATGAATAGTGAGAATTATTACCAAGTCCTGGTGGAGACGGCAAGATGCCATCTCTTCCTGAAGTACCTCCCAGCTGAGAAATCAGCTGTCTCCTGGCTGAATTTCCTTGTGTCAAGGTTTTTCCGTGTTATGTCTCTTGGGATTACTTACTAACAAGAACTCCCTCCCAAACTTTTACAACCCCCAGAAATCAGAAAGACTAGCCTGGCATTCTTTTTGTTGTCCAGCTACACGTGCATACTACCTTTACCATTTAAAACAATGATGGCCTCAATTAATACTAATTACTACTCCAAACTTTCACAAATCCCTTTTTAATCATCTTTGGGTTTAACTGATTTACCCTAAACCCCTCTGACTGCCAAAAAATTAACATTTCATTAGACAAATCATAACCTACTCCCTATTCTCCAAAATCCAACCCATCTGGAAATATTCTACCTCATCAAATGTCAGACTTGCACAGTATAATGGAAAACTACTTTTATTTAAAAACCACACATACATACACATAGCAAGTGTGATGCATCTATACTTAGAGATGCAGATCTAGAAATATCACCACACCCACATCCCACCCACCACTCACTACATTCCAGAAGATGTCCACTGCCTTTACCAGTTACCATCTTACTTCTTCCTTACTCTTTGCAAATCTTCTCTCCCCCTTCCAAACATCCATCAGAGATTAATTTACCTCTACTGTCAGAAATGTAAACCATCAGCAGCTTGTTATATTGAAGAGGTTAAATGAAACTTTTGACATGACTTGTGTTTAAAATCCATCTTTAGCTGATGGCATGTCATCAGCTAGAAAATGTGTAATCAGGAGAGCAGACCTGAAAGTCTGAAAAGTCAGAGAATGCAAAGTTCTGCTGGAGGCTTTTCTTTCCTCTTTCTTTCTTTTTTTTTTTTTCTCTCTAATTTAACAAGTTCTAAAATATATTTTCTATTTTTGGCTTTAAGTGTGGCTATGGTCTGAACAGTGACTGTGTAAAAATGGCACCTTCCTACTCAAAAGATCTGCTCCTTCTATGCATTCTGAAGAAAAAAAAAAAAATAAAGCTGCTTCAGAAAAGCTGTGGACCCAATCTCCAGATGGATAATCAAGGTATGGGAAGCAACATCCATTCAAGACCTGCCCCTTGGTTTTCCTGCTTTGTAGTTTGTTAGGCCCACATAAATAATAGACATAGAGATGCATATGTTTTTATCTTTCTCTACATTGTCATTTTGTCTTTTGTTGGTTTGGTTTTGCCTTTTTACGAGTTCCTGTTTACAGCTGTCAACAGCACATCTGAGGGTACAGGAAGGATGGGACAACTACAACATTTTGTTCACACACATCCAACATTACATATCAGGCTAAGGAGCATCGCTTGAGCCTTCCAGCACCCAAAGTGCTCAGACTCACATGGGGATTTTACCCAAATTCTACTTGAAATCTTATTACCTGACCATGCATCTTGGCTGGACCTTTATGTCCCAAACACCAGTCTCAAACCAGCCTTACGGACAAAAATGTTGAGGAGCAAATTGGAGTGAGCTTCTCTACCTTCAGGTCATGGTCCAAACGGTGCAGCACATGCATCAGCACCCCTCTGCATCCCTCACACTGATAAGAGCATGCATGAAGGATGATGATCATGCAGGAGGGCACTGCAGGGCCACGGAGCCTGGGCAATCTGCTTTGCCCCCAGTATGCAAAGCCACTTATTTTGGCTCAGTCCACGGTGGTTCCTATGAAGACACTGAGGACCCTGTTTCACAGCCACTAGTACAAGTCTGTGGGCTCACAGGACACGAGCTCCTCGCATCTCCCCACTCCAGGAGCTCTCCCTGCATGATTTCTAATGAACCAGCAAGATACAGCCACTGCAGAATCCCAAAAGACCTATTCCTGTTGATTGCCAGACTACAGCCACCATTTAATTCCTGCACCAGCTCCTCTTTGACCCCACTGGCTCACAGCCAAATCACCTCCAATTCATCCCCTGACCTGTGAAGCACAGATTTGGGATGTTCAACCTCTGTTTGATATTATACATGTTCTGATCTGTTCAGGTTTTTTTTCATGCTTTCTGACTCCCTTTTATCCATAGTACTTTCATTCCCCACTAAATTATCCCAATGCATTTCATTAAAATATCTCATCATCAGAGGTATTATTCTCCACTTTCTACCTCTTTTACCTCGTGTGGATTGATTAAATCAGCATGATGGTAGCTGAGTAGTGTTTAGGACTCAGTGTGACCACATCTGATTTGTTCATAAAGGTTTTTCCTTTCTCTGGATGCCAGGGGGGTGCAACTTGATGTTCACTTATTAGTGCCTTTTCTATTTAGAAAATCAGTTACCAAAATTGTTCCAGGTTAGTTTGTTTAATCAAAAGCACCAGATGAAATTAACACAATATTGACAGAAAGAGAACTTTAAACTCTGCAACTGTGCCAGTATTGGCTGCTCCAAAGTAATTCTTGCAGTCTCGTTCTGACTTGCAGCAAACTTGGGATAATAATACCTTAATAATAATAATACCTTAAATTTATACAGCAGTTGTTCTCCAGAACTATCCAAAGGCACTTTAGTGACTATATATAGTCATTACTTCACCTACCACCAAACTGTGGCTACCTTAGGATGGAACAAAGCACTCACTTCCAGCTCCCTGCATCTTTTAAAATGAGATAGGAAAAAAAAAAGAAATTCTTCATGGTTTCAGGTGAGCAGTTAAGTACAGAGAGGGCTGATCTCCTTGAGAACATGCACAGGACAGGTCGCCCCAGTCCTGGGCAGTGTTTCCATACTTGGTTAGATGTCCCAAGTGCCTGGGATAGCTGTGTTTTCTATGTACAAAAAATACCTGTTGTCTCTCTTAGAGGGGATGTCTCAACCTGCAGCAAACCCACGAAGGGAGGATAGACTAAATTACACCTCAAAGCCCTTAGAGAATGAATGTCTTTTCCATCTTGTCAGTCCACAAAGCCATGGCTTCCTGATACTTGCAATTCCAAATTTTCTGTGTGTTCAGTTATTTTCATGGTAATTTGCACCAAAATTTGAGCCTTTCACCATGTGCTTGTCACTAACTGCCTTGCTGATAAAAGTGGGAAGATTTCATCTTGTTCCTAAGTCCCTGCTTGCAAAAATACCTCTTTTTCTGCATGCAAACAGCAGAATTTGTTGAGTGAGAAGCCTTATTTCTACATGTGCTCTTCTCTCTCTCTCTCTCCCGCCCGCCACAGTCCCTACATGGCTACTCAGTTTCTTGGCTACAGCAGCCACCAGCAAGTTAACAACATGTCCCCCTACATGCTTGGCGAGGCTCCACGACGTATCTGCTGGCCCATTCTCTTGCTTGAGAAATGCTAAAAAGCATTGCTGGCATTTACATGTCTCATTGCTGCGCTGCCATCGGCCCAAACACTCCTCCTTCCCTTTCCTTCCCTCCGGGTACCCAAGCAGCCCACGAGGAGCATCCTGCCCCAGCCCCATGTGGTAATTCCAGCCTCGGGATTGAATGGCCAGGCCTGCTGGAAGCCTGCTTCTGGATACAGGGATTTGCAGAGTAGAAGGGTGGCCCGTAGCGGAGAGAGCCGTGCAAAAATATGGGATGCACCATGATTTACAGCACTGGCAACTGGTGATCTGCCACGAGAAACTGCTTCAGCCATATGGTCTCGCTCCAGAAATAAACTCATTACACCAGATAAATACTGTTTCTGGGCATAGTGGAAGCATTTATCCTCTCTGGAAAGATGCAACATGCCTCGGGACATGGCAAGAAGCCTGGGATCAGATGACCCAGCTGTTCCCACCAAGTGGAATCACCCTGAGCTGGTTGGTCCTTGTAAAATCTCTAGTTCCTAATTGTCTGCCCAGAACCAAAAGGTCTTGCTGCCTAAGCCTTAATCCCATTTGGATGTGGGCAACCAATGGAGCTGGAGCAAGGCTGTATTTGGCCTTTTATGGTCAGACTGAACCAGAGAACAGCCTACTTAAGGCATCTTTCTCCACAATTGAGGCACATGCAATTAGATGACGGCAGCAGCATTACAGCATTGGGAAAATGCTTGTTCAGAGGTCTCATACCTGTTGGAGAAAAGTTCCCATGGGATGTTTACAAATGGTTTGTCAAAGCAGAGCCCTAAACATGCACATGGCACCCTTTGGAGACACCGCCGGCGCCAGTTAAGGCGATGGCTGCATTTGTGATACACGATTTTCACACTTGGTGTTCTGTGGAGTGTGTGAGGTGGCACCAGGCCCTGGTGGCATTCAGTCCCACAGAGGTGCCACGAATGTGTCGGGGCACCTGACGCTGGCAGCGAGTTGTGAGTGTCACTGCAGGGCCAGCACTGCCTCCGAACGGAGCGGGACCTGGATGATTAACTCTTAAAGGAAGGCTGCATTGTGCTCCAAGGTAATTTTACTCTGGCATTGATTTGAGGTGCAATTTGAAATTCATGACAATCTATGTAAATGTGCTTGTGACACTGAAGAGACACACAGTGCGGATTATGCGTGACATCTTAAGAGCACACAGATTTTTTCATAAATACTTATACAGTGTCTGCCTTTTAGACATCCTGGACGTTCTCTGCTCTTGGGTTACATCCATCACGTTTAAAATAACCCCCACGATTATATCAATACAAAAGAATTTAGTTTGTCTTCTAATTCTATCTGCAGATTTAACAATCTTTGTGTATATGTAGCAGAGAATAAGATATTTAAGGGTCACAGGTACTGATCATCCATCTTTTAAAGTGGGAAATGTAAGAGGAAATGGAAACGGTGAGGAGGGGAAAGGAAACACTGGAAAAAGGAGGAGAAAGCAGCACGCCCTCCCTCACTTTATTTTCCCCCTGCATTGATAAGGCTGCTTGACCACAAAGAGCACAGTGGTGATATTCTGCTGTTTCTTAACACAGCATGGCCTCCCAAATGTCAGTAAAACACCCATGAAGAAACAGGGACAGACAGTGATCTCCTAAAGCAGACAGTGTGCTGACACTGTAGGTAACCCTAAAGGGGTTAAATCCAAAACGACTTACAGAAAGAGGCTCTTTCATGAGTGAGATAAATATGACTAAAGCACTTTTACTAGAGACAGTTAAAAATAAAACCTTAAAGAAGAAAAACCTGCATTCATTTTACCCGACAGACACTATTATTTCTAGATATTTCAGATTCATTTGCAAGTTAGGAAAATTGCGGCTGGGGAAAAAAAAAAAGTTAGCAATCCCATTTACAAGCAGAAATTCTACTGTGTTGAGTCATAAACTGCCCTCTTGCCTCAGCTGTATTCTGCTCCGGAGTTAAATCTATCCTTGTGCTCTTTCCTCACCTCATTTAGCAGTGGGGATATCTTTTGGATTAATTAGAGCAATCCTCTCACTCACTAACAACCAATTGTTTTCTGGTCAACCATTCTGCGTGATTGCTGCCTTTGATCCACAGAGACTCCGGTCATTTTTCATGCGCAGTTTCCGCGCCCGGCCCCGGGGCGCTGCGCGGGGCCGCTTCCCGGCTTTGCACCGTTCGGCGATGCCGGCAGAGGGCAGCCAAGCAGGAATAATCCCAGCCGAGCAGGGATACTGGCTCCAGGTATTCCTCAAATCAAGCAACTGGCCTCAAAACCTTTTTTTTTTTTTTTTCCTATCCCCCTCTCCAGTTTTTCCCTCCCCTCTCTCCCCTCCCGACAAGCGCATCCCTGGCAGGGCAGCTCACTGCTTCCTCACCCAGCTCTCTCCACCTGAAGAGGAGGCACTGCACTGCCCAGATAACTGGTGGGATATTTAAAAGACATATTTACTAGAGGAAAAACAAAACCCCATCCTGAAAAAGTGACCACCGGAGTGGTAACTGATGTTTGCACCAGCTTCCAGTCCTACTGCGTGATCCAGCTCTGATGAATAGCACGAATAAAGTGCTTTTTATCTTCAAATTACAACAGCAAACAAAGGAGAATGTGTTTTTGCAGTGGAAGAACTGGTAGCTAAATCCTTGCAGGAGGGCCAAGACCTAGGGCTCAATCTTGAAAACATTCATTCACGGAAAACTTGAGGCTTGCATGACTATCCTTACACATGGATATCTTCCACATATATTTATAAATACCAACATACATATAAAATGTATGTAAACACAAAATTTCTTAATCCTTCTTACTAAATAAAAACTTATAATTTCTTAAAATTTGTGTGTGCATTTATATTGATAATTGCTTGGATCCTTCTAAGGAAATGTTTCCTTTTTTTTAAGGAAAAATTATATTTGAAATAGAATTTCAGCCATCAGAAAAGAATGTGACATACAAACAGCAAAGTAACACTAAAACATCATCTGTGTTAGGGAAAAGCATTCTGACTACTCCTAGGAAGTTACAGGGATGAAGCTGAAAGTCTCTAAACTACTGGAAATTTCAGCATACTTAGGAGTCAATGTGTATTCCAACACATTTCACTTTAATAGGATGACTGCTTATGAAAATTCCTTACTCTTTGCTCCAGCTTGAAAAGAAAATAAATAAAAAAGTTTAAAAAAAAAAATCTTGGTTTCAGCAACCAATTAATTAAGAGTGGAAACATGACCAAGATGCTCACTTTAAGTTGGACATTTTACTGTCTCCTGACCACAATTTCCTCCAGCTGTCAAACCTTGAGAGCATGGGAGTGACAACAGGGATGCTGCTGGATCTCCTGTTCTCCAAGGCCAGATCCTGCTCCCCTTCCTCACCCCGGGAAGCAGAGCAGGGCCAGGATTTGTCCCGTGATGAGCTGCCCTGGCTTGGGTACAACCTCAGCAAAAAACTTCCACCTCTTCCCACGCTTTCTCCTCCCCAGGTTTCTGGCCCTGTGGTTCTGTTATATCATTGTTTCCTTAGTCAGCCAAGCCAGTCCTTGGTTCTGCTTGTTTGAAGGCACTAAGGGTTGTTTGGGAACAACAACAAGACCTCACCTCTAACCCTGTTTTAAAGTGCCACCTATAGGGATGGGTAAATTGAGGTATTCACAACCTCTCCGGGATCCAGTGGCCACAGGCAGGGACCCCCACACCCATTTTGCACACAGAAGCAGAGATGGGCCATCATCACCCCTCAAATACCAGCCATGGATGTGGCCCTGGTCTTGCAACACCACGAAGTTATTCCAAATTCTGGCTAATTTGGGGGAGAATATGTACTAGTTTTGGGCTATTTTACGGGTTCATCACTGGGTGCATCCCTCTATCAGCTCAGAGAGGACAGTGGCTGTTTTCTTCTCTCCTTTTTATAAGCAGCAGGCAAAGCTACTGTCAAAAGAATGTTTTTACAGTAGTGGAAACAATCAGTGCAAGGCTAGTTTTTAAAACCTGCTCCTAAAGTGCTTGGAACATTAAACAATTATTTATGAACACTTGAAACATTAGCTGTTCCACTTGAAACCCTTGGCAGGGCTTTAATAACAGCCCAAGCAATGCTCTGGAAGAAACACCAAGGACTCTTGCTAGTCACAAACCCTTTATTTCATTTTTAAAGCCACTGTTACTGCGCACCAAAATTAAAAGGTTTATCACTATGATTAAAACAAAATCTCATCACCAGCTTGAGCATCTATTCCCTCCTATGCTCCACTGAGACTTTCCCTTCATTTTTTGACTGTTTGGCATGCTTTGCTTTCCTTTGCTTCTTCCTAAAACTAGTTATTCCTGGGGAAAGCTTGACTGGGGCACTGCCTACCCTCTCTCCCAGGATTTGGTTGTATTTTCACATCAAGGAGGCCAATTGACACCAGGTTAAATAGATTTTCTAATCAGGATTGCAAACTCTTTGATAATGCAAGTACCCTAAACTTCTACTAAAATAAAACTCTTTCTGGTAAGAGAGGGAAAGGGAATTCAATGATTTCTCAATGACAGCAAAGACCACATTTACTGAGGTTTGCAGGTGTGTTTGTTCCTGCAGCTTGTGTTACCCAGGGGAAAAAAAGCGTCAAACCTTCTCAATTTAATTTATTAACATCAAGGTGTTCCAACCCAAAGCAGAATCCTGTTACATGGGGTGCAGCACAAGCACACGGCCCCACCCCTAGGATGGCACCTTTGAAGAGGAAGGAAAGGAAAAGCTTTCCCGTTTTGCAGTGAGGAAATCAAGGTGCAAAGAGACTGAGACCCAGGTAGGGAGGTGGGTGCCTATCCCCCAGAAGGGAAACCCAATCCTTCATCAACCTGCCTGTGCTCCTGGGTCTGGTACTTCCAAGTAATACACACCCCAAAATTAACCCTTTCAGTACCCAGCAACCTAAACCTGCCCTACACAAAGACCCAAGGAGGGAGGCATTTCACAATCCCCTTTTAAATTTAAACACGTATTTCAGTTAAACAGTTTTTGTCCAGAATGTGAAAAAGCTCTGGCCCTGCTCCTGGGAGAACACAGCAGACATTGCTCGTCTGTAGCCAGGTACCCAACAGAGCTCCTTTGTCATTCCTCATCTTGTGGCTATGGTGTTAGCCATAATCTCACAATTAGATTTATTAATTAATTTTTGCACAGAGAAGGATGGATGCAAGCAGGGGGCAGGACAAAAAGTTGTTGGCTGTTCAGTGAAGGAATCAAGCAGTGGTCACTTGACTGTGTGTTATAAACCTTCCCAGAAAGGCCACGTTCTACTGGATCAAAGGGAAAGCAGGCAGCATGGTGTTAAGAAATAACTGAGGCAGAAAAAGCAGCATAAAGAATCTGAAAGACATGAATGCCTGAGGAAATGCAGATTTTGGGGAATCTGTGAGTAAACAGGCATATGACTGACTGAGCCAAAATATATACAGGATTTCACAATATTTAAATCATGGATCTTTGTGTTCTTAAAAATAAATTAAAACTATACCAATGCTTACACATGGGGATCTGAGGGAGGCTGGGTGCTACCAAACCTGCAGCCAAGGCCTCATCCTGCAGCCTCCACTGCAGCAGGGCTGGGAGCTGTGCACAGCCCCCGGGGGGCTCACACTGGCACCAGCAGGAGCAGAGGCAAACCAGTGGTGAGTGGCTTTAATCTCCCACACGAAGAACCCTAACAGCATTTGAGAATCACACAACAGAACGTGCATTATCTGCCGTGGCCCCTGTGCCCTCTTTTTAAGGTGGCTGTTAACTTGGGGAAGGTACGGTGCCAAAGGAGCGGAAAAGCGATTTGATCACATTCAGTGATATTGCTGAGAGCAACAGGGAAAGACATTTGAAAAAGTGGCTTGCAGTCATTTATATACCTCTTTCCACATGTTAACCATTTTTACTTTCAATAACCATGCACCAGCGCTCTTGCTGCATTACCTTATAACTCCTTTTCTTCTTTATGGTCCTTTGTGGACACATTTGCACCTGTTTAAATCTCTGCATATCTACCAGGAAAAAAATGAGAGACATACACACAGGCACTCTGTCCTAAGTTATAAATATATTAGGGACATACAAATGTCATCAGAGCCCTCAAATGCAGCTTCACTGGCTTCCACTACAGAGACACATCGTTACGTGCGGGAAATGCACCAGCCAATATCTGGGAACGTTCCTAGGACTGGTGCTTCTCTCTCACCCAGGTAATTTCTTACTCAGTGTGTTTTGATCTTATTAAAAGAGCTACTCCTTCCATTACAACTCTTTGCTGCTCTGCTGGTTTTCCCTAAAGAGATGTAAAGCCTGCTTTGCTCATATTGACAAAGCAAGAGTGATTATCTTGTTGCAATTCTGGAGTGGGAATCTTGGACTTACAGGGCTGCCAACAACTTCTGAAAACTTACCAGAAGTTTGGCCACCTCGATCAAGGGCAACATTCTTGTAAACCACGAGTTTGCAGAAAAAAGATAGACAGCTACCCATGTATCCTCTCTCTTCCTAGTTTAGGTCCACTCACTCATCTTCTCTAAACTCCTCTGTCATCTCCTGGAGGTTTTGGACTCAGCTCATCTTGCTCATCTGTGACACAATTATATAAATAACAAAAGTATCAGCAAAACCTCTCAGGCTCTTAGTCACCTGCCATTATTCTTGCTGACTTGGAAGAGAGTTTGGATCCTCCCTGAATTATATTTTCAGAAAGATGTTGACCCTTCTCTACACACCTGTGACCTCCATATGTTCAGGAGGGCTCAGCATCTGGAAGTGTTGGCTCTTTGGGAGTGTGGGTGAACCTGCCACTCCTGCAGATGCTGACTCTTGTGATGATCTCTACCCCAGCTTTAGACATGGAAAAGGAAGTGGGTACACGTGGAGTAAGTTCAGATTGAAAAGGCAGCTTATAGCTTGAGATCCTTTTTCATGATGTCTCTCTAGTCACACTCTCAATATTGGGTAGAAACACTGCTTCAGATTTCGGTAGGATTTGGGGAAAACACCCTGTAAAAAGGGGATGGATTCTTTACCATTTTCTTTATCCTTTCTGATGCAATTCCTGCAAGCAGATAAAGCTGGGAAATCCAGCACCTATGAGCAGTCCAGTAAGAAGAGCTGAGATCTATGCAGGCATTGAAAGCATTGGTTAAAGCTTTGGTAAAGCATCTAAAGGTAAAGCACAGCAGCCAGAACCACCTTCTTTCTACTCAAATTCCATGTCCTTAGCACTGCCTTCAGTAGAAGATTTTCCTAAAGGGATGGACTGAAAATGCAAACGGGTGGCTGTGCAGCAAATAGCTTTATCAATGATTTCATTTGCAGTCCAGAAATACCAAAGAGCTTTGCAATTCAAAATGTTAACACACAATCTCAGACCCAGGGAACTTGCCACTTAGAACTGAAAGTATATGACAAAGAAAAGGAATGAATAAGATGCTCAGGGTGAAGATGTAGAGAATAAATTTAAATTAATCTATATTTTAGGACCCTGAGCGCTAGCTATGGTTCATCTCTTTCCCAGTTATTGATCAAGTTGTAACTTACTAGTTCTTTATGAAGGAGACAAGACCATTATACTACTACGTATGTTTGAGAAATCAAAATATCACCAGCATATGAAGTAGTTGGATTTCCAGTTATGAAACACACGTTTGACTCCTAAGAATGCTGGAGGCTGAATAAAGGTTAAAAACTCAGAAATAATATTGTTCCTGCAACTTTTGCAAAAATCTTTGAGAGATGAATTTAGCAATATGTGGCTTTTAATGGTGTTACATTAAACAGCAGGATTTCCATATGGCGTGAATCTGCTGAATTGTATCGAAGATGGGGATTTTGTTCCAAATTTCTATGGCATTCTGTGATTGTGTCATTAGATACCCGCAAGCCTTTGCTACAATGAAGAGTACAGAATGTGCCAAGTAAAACAATCTTGACTGTGCCTTCCAAGGGAAAATACTGAGACTAATGTTTAAAATTCCCCAGCCCCATTTTCTTTGAAATGCAGCGAGTTCTTTTTGTTAGAAAAGGGTTAAATGGAAATGTGTCATTTTCATAATAATAATGTGGTTTATATTGAAATTTGTTCTTCGTGTCTTTTCAGTATAAGTGTTGGTGTGTATGAGTGATATGAGGATAAGTTTGTGAGGGCAATTACCCATTATTGTTGAGTAGCTGAGTAGTCCCCTGAGCAAACTCATGCATAATTTGTTTGTTCATAAGATACTGTAGAGCTGAGGCTGCAGTATCTTCCATGCCCCAGCTTATGGGAAAATGGAAGCTTTTTCCCTCTACTCTGCATTTCTTACCCTATTGTTTGAACTCTGATCATCCTTCTTGCCCCTCTATTATGGGCACCTTCTCTGAATAGGAATCGCATATCAAGCGGGTGAAGGTCAGAAATACATCATATAAAAGGGGAAACAGTAAATTCCTTTTACAAGATTCATTATGATAATCATGTCCAAATACATTATTAGAAGCATTAAAGAAATCCTTTTCTAATTTATTTTTGTGCCTCTTACTATCTGCATATCCCTGTTATCTAGGAGAAACAGTGTGGTCTGCAAAGTTGAGGTTACAAACGTGCGGTGGTCTTGGGATAGACAGGACTGGCTTGAGATACAACTTCAACGTTAAACAATTTTCCACATTTTAAAAAATTCTAATCTTTCCTTACATGGTTTTCTCCTCTTACAGCTCTCTCTTCCTTTATCTGTGAGAGGACTTGCCCTTTTCCTCAGGTAGCAGCATCCCTATTACCTCCTTCCCTTGCACACACTACAGCAGTGATTTCTTGCTTTACTGATCAGCTCTTGTGCAGCTTCACCCTGGAGAAGCCCCACAATTTAAATGTTGCTGTCTACAGCCCTTCTTCTCTAAAGAGCTGCACACATTTAACATCAGGCTGTCTGGGCAATGTGTTTTGTTATTAAAATTGCTGTAATAGGAATGTGAGCTTTTCAAAGTGATTCATAAGTGCACTAAGACAACTGTGTGCCTTCATTTGCAAGGGTTTTCCACCCACCTTTTTTGTTTTTAAGCCAAGGCAGTTCTATCCTGTACCACGAGGAGGGAGGCAGGCTGATAAACAAGACATCTTAGTAGGAGATACAGGTATTTTTGTTGAGACATCAGTTTCTTACAGGATTTAACACTTTCTATTACCCAAACTCCACTTATTTTTGCACAGGGGTCACAATTCTTTTTTATCACTAGCTGCTCAGAAGTTGAAGGCAGCACCAGAAACAGAAAAAGGGATGTGCCAAACTATTTGGCATTGCTGCCATGCCATATTTTGGAAACTTTTGTTTTAGGACATTTAAAGGGTTTCTAGCAAAGCTGCTAAGACATGACATATAAGAACTACACCTACAATTCTTTGAGTACATTTCACTAATTGTGTAACTGATTTAGGGTGAGATTTTCACAAGAGATCAGCCTTACAAAATCAGCAGAAAATTTAACACTAGATTTATCCTTCTTTAGGAGCAGTACTAGACCAACACAAAGCACTGGACAATCCCAGTGTTACATTTCCCTGTTTGGACAAAGCATTATCATCTACAATGAATTATATTTATATTCCACCTGTGCTGAGCACTTGTTTATCACGACAAAATGCTTTGTTCTGAAAATAATAGTACAAACAGGAGAGTGAAACATCAACTTCCAGATGTCAAAATTATATATTTTCAAATCATTTTAACTAAGACAACTGATTGGACAAGAGCCTTATTTCTTCATTAGATGCTTTATGTGCATTCCCTCCTGTTGGTAAGGTATATCAGAATCTAGTTGAAGCAAGATCATAGTATCTCTAATATAATTTGCATCAATTCCTAATGATTCAGTTTGGAAGAAATGCTGGACCAACAATGTTCATCTGTCCCTTTGTAGCTCTCCTTGGGGAATTCCAGCATAAGGCATTTGTCAAAGCAGCTCCCAAACTCACTCACACCCGAACAGAATGAGCTGAAAATTGAACAACATAATTCCATATAAGAAAGAGAAAAAAAATATCCGTGAAGTGCCTGAATCCAGTTATCAGCTTGTAACTTATGAAGATACACTAAATATCCTCATTCTAGCTCCAGAGAAATTAAATACTCCCAGAAGTTCCAATGTGGGGCTCTCAGACTTGACGAAATTTCCCAATAAATACTTCGGGGTTCTGGAGTGATTTAAATGACAAAGCCAGTCATTAATTTTGGTACAAACTTTGGATGAGCCCTCCAAGACTTTATGACACCTTCCTTCACACATGGAACTCTGCCACCAGAGCTTTTATCTCCTCTTTTGCTCTGGCTGGTGTTATTAGTACCAGAAATGCTGTTTGGATGGAAAGAGGAAATGGAGGTATAGCTAATTTCTTAAAAGGTGGGGCCATTAATCCTTTCAGAGGAATATTTGGATCTCAAGAATGTAGAACCTCTCAAGCTGGTGGCTCTCAGTTATAAATGAGCCTGAGCACACAGTCTCCAGTTCCATCACTGCACAGCCCTAAGGTGCAAGGTGAAGGGACAGATTTTGTGAAAATAATTTTAAAAATATATATATTTTAAAAAATTATCCTGGGAACACATGGCACACCCAATACTGCTGTAAGAACAGCCTTTACTGGACAAGACTTATCACCATAAACGGGGAGGGAAGTGGTTAAGAAAATAGCAGATTGAAGAACTTGATATATTTGAAAAGAGGTTTCAAGGGTGTGATTTCTGGGGTCAGGGCAGCCTGACTGTGGCCCAGAAAGAACTGCCCCTCCTCGAGGTTTGCATCAGCCAGCCACGAGCTGCCAGTATCAAATGTCAATGTAGATATGGGTAGGAAAATAGTTATAAAATACATTGGTTGTGGATAACAAGGCAACTTGTGCAAGAACTGAGAACATTCATTGAGATCATGAGCAAGGAACAGGGAAGCTGTGGGACAAAAGGGCCTTAAACAGGTAATTAACCACTGAGAAAATGTACATTTTTTCCCCACCATCCCCTGGTGACCCAAAATTTATTCTGTAGAGGGACCTGATCTTTTCTTTAAAAAAGAGTCAGTCAAAGAGCTGTCTGCACTTTGTGTTTCCCATATCCATGGATCTCTAAGGCTTTGAGACAGCAAATTTACTGACTGAAGAACAGACCCTGAAATTTCTAAGACCTTCCCTTTTCATTGTCCTGTCAGCTTTTATTTTCATTTTCATAGAGTTTTAATTTAAACAAATTAAATACTCAACAGCCTGAAAATATACATTTTACTAATTATGATCATCCTAGGGTCTCTATAGGTGATTTACACAGATCCCTCAGCATGCAAATGGTTAAACAAGGAGTGACTCTGACCTTTTCAAGGTCCTTACCTGGTAGCTGGGACTTGCACTACCACATCTTAGCTCTAAGTAATTATTAGTTACTTGAATTTTTAGTGTATTTTAGTGTAATCTTTATCATCACAAGTCTCAAAATAGTGAAAGGAACATGTTCCAAATGATATGCTATGAAGAACTGCTACTGGGGAGAAGAAAAATATTTAGATCACATCACTCAAAGCCATATCTAAGTACTCGAAATTTCTATGCAATGGCTCCAGGGGCTAAACAGCAACAGGAACAGCCTGATATAAAAGATGTAGCATCTGAAAACTTGAAAGTAGCTCTTGGTGTCCAAGACAGTTCTATTCCTCAGCAAGAACTCATAAGAGCTGAGAAGACACTGGGGAATCACTTGGAAAATATGACTTGCAGTTAAGCCCTTGATCAATCAGTGTAGTGAAAGGAGCAGTATCACTCTTCGGAAGTTAATTAGACACTAAGAGTAATACTCTAGAAAGCTTTGAGAGCAGATTGTGTAAAGACAGCTCCCCATATAAATCATTACTATACCTCAAGTCTGAATTTCCATTAATTATTAAAGCTTTCTAGGCAAGCTAAGCAGATATTTCAAGATGCATATTTCAGAAATTTCCACAAGTTAAAAATTAAGTACTGTCAAACAAGCTGGGCCAGGCAATGAGAGCCTTTGGAGCTCCCCCACAATGGGCTCACATCACTCATTCCATCTCTGAGGGATGTGTCAGGCTCCACTGTGCCACTGCCCCCTCCAGCCAATGCCTTTGGGGCTCTTTTCCCTGGATTTGGGCATGTCTGAGGATGTTCAGGAGTGCTCTCTGCTTCTTCAGAGCACTTTGGGTCAGCAGAGTTTTATATCATAGCACAAATTAAAGGAAAAGGGATGTGAAATAAAGGATTAAGCAGAAGGGGACTATGGAGAGCAGCTTGTGTGAAGAACCAAAGCCTGGCTAGGTGCTAGGAACGAGGCTCTTCCCCTCATTCTTCAAATTTCTCTGTGATAGTTTCCTTGCTTTTGTGATCAGACATGGAAAGAAACAGATCTGGACCAAAGACATTATTTGAACAAACCCTCCTGGCAAACTCAAATGTCGAGAGAACTCAGACTAAGCTGATCCATTGCTTTTTTTTTTTTTTTGAGTTTAAGTAGAAACAAAAGTGCACTAACAGGCTCTCATTTGGGATGACAGCATTAAGTCCTCTCCAAGTCCAGCTTCCCAGTAAAGTATTGGAGCAGGGGTCTTGTTGCTGTTTTGACTTAGATTTCCAGTATTTCCAGCTAAGACTAACAGAAATACAGCTTAACATAATCTGAAATAGATCTGCATCCTATGTAGGTATCTCTCGTGCTTCTGCAGTTAAATAAAAGAAGAAAATCAAGGGATTTTTAGTAATTGCAAATATGTGGGAATACAATCCTTTTCTATTTTGTGGGTCAATTTTTGCATTAAATACAAGTTAACTTTATTTGTAAATAAAAAGTAGGCTTGCTTTTTTTTTTTTTTTTTTTGAACCAACAATATAGAAAAAAATTGGCAATGAAAATATTCCAAGGATTTGGAGGGAATAGCAGGGTTTGGATTTGCATGCAAAGCTTTCAATGTGATGAAATGTACCCTAATAGAGTGTCGCAACTTTCGATTATTCAAATCAAGATTCTGCAATATTTTTGGACACTCAAGGCTTTGAACTGTTTATTTATTCATTTTCTTTCTTTACTGCCTTTTTCCCCTGAGAAACCTAACTGAAATACAGCCATAGTGCAGAATATTTATTGGAGAATACAGGCACTTAACAGGATTGCAAAATTCCAAGTTCTCAAGAAGGAAAAGCAGTAGGCATTAAAACAAGAGCTGCTGATACTGTACAACTTTTTACTTCTACAGATAAGACACATCTACTGCTTTCAAAAAGAAGACTAAGCATGGCTGAATAAGTGTTAGAGTGCTTATCATCCAAACTGCACAGCAGAAGAAGACCTTTGCAAAAATGTATAAATCCTGTGTTTTACCACCCAGGTAACATTTGGAAATAGAGTCACTGTTGGTTTAGCTAAGGACTAGTGACTACTGGTAGCAAACCAGTTGTGAAAATAGAACAGCCATGGTGAGTGGTTTGAAAAACTGCAGGCAGTGACATCAACAGAATTTTCAGTTGCAGTTTTGGCAAGGATAGGCGGTGCTTTACAAGAGATAAAGAGCTGCCTCCTCCCCTAAAGTCCATGGATACCTGTCTGGACAGCAAGATGCTGCCTAATATGAGAACCACAGCTAAGAGAAATGTGGATACAGAGGCTGGGCTACCTGTGCTACCCTTGGGTGAGAGAGCAGAGGGTGAAGTGCTGCCCCCAAGAAGGCAGAGGGTCTCCATGCCAGGACCTCACAGTTCTCCTCAAAGATTTTACTCACATTTGGCAGATTCTTTTCAGAATGGCCACAGACCCCCTGCTTGCTCCTCACACTTCCAGAAAAGCAGGTGAAGTATTTGAAAAACTTTGAGACCCTGTCCTCAGGCTTTCCATGGCAGGACAAGCTGTCTTGCACGAGTCTTTGTCTGCACCCAAGATACAGCATGAAATAAGAATTAGCAGCTTCAATCGTATGATCACCTTGTATGTTAATGAATGAGGGAGTAGAAATAAGGTTGCCTGAGCAACATCAGTTTTGGCATTGCTTAATATCAGAGTATTTGGCTAAGCAACAGGAATAATTTCCTTTTGCTACCGAGGGGTTTCTTGGACAAGCCTAGAGAGGACATTGCCTACTTACTCTGCTGGGAGTGAGGATACAAACATACACATCTCATTTCCACTACCTCATCCCAGTTTAGGGTCTGAGGTTGTCCACAGGGCAAAGCAGCACATCCAAGTGCTGCCTGAACTCATACCCAGGCAAGTTGTTCCCCAAAATAAAACACATTTCCACTCTGCCCTGCCCTTCCGTGGTTTCTCTCACCAGGAGCCAACCGAACCTCCAACACCTTTAACAAATTATTTTCAAGTTCAGGATGGAAAGTAATGCTATCCTCAAAACAAAACTGGGAAAAAAAGAGCCTGTTTCAAATGCAAACGTGAATTGGATACTATTTCACGTGTGAAACCTTCCTCCACCTCATTTCAGCCTGCTACATATTGGAAAGGTTTTGATACTTAAAAATACAATACACAAATACAATACAACAAATAACTAATGTAATGACTGTGTTTGAAGTATCATGGTACACAGAATCAGACTATTCTCCCCTTTTATCTGTAGTCCATACAATTGCACTTTTTTCCTGCAATTCTGTAGGATTTGAAAAGAAATGGTCCCAGTTTAGAATGACAGTGCTCCAAACAGTTCGTATGTTTTCCATTAATTTTCGGTTGTATTGGTATTCTGTTCCAATTAGCCTCTGTTAGTGCTTCAAAGCTCTATCTTATCTGCAGATAACATCAAAGATGAGAGCTTCCAGTTTTAAATCTGGTTTGTAGCTATTTTAAAGATACAAAGGCATCATTTGTGAATAGCTGATCAAATAGAATAAATACTTCTTTGTTTTGGCTCCAAAAGGGCCAGAAAACTACTTTTCTTTTTGAAGTTCAATTTCATTTAGACATCAGGCATTATTTTCAGGGTTCTGAACTCCTGGAGCTCACGTTTTCTTCAGTTGCAGTTACATGTGCTCAGGGAGGAAACATATTTCCTCTTAAACAAAACTTGGAGACTTCACAATTTTCACCATTCCATAAAATCATAGGATGGTTTGGGTCAGAAGGAATCTTAAAGATCATCTGGTTCCAACCCCTCTTCCATGGCCAGGGACAACTTCCCTGAGACCAGGGAACCCCCAGAACCCCCTCCAGCCTTTAACACTTCCAGGCCAACTTTTCATTAGTCCAAATCACAGATCTTTAGAAAGAATCTCAGAGAAGCATTAGCAAGAAAGATTCCAGGTAACCCCTTTGACCACCAGCCTATTCTCTCCTTGAGGACAATCTCTTAATCTCTCCTGCCAGACCTGTTTCCCTCCAGCTGGAAGGAAACATAATCATGCAGGAGTTTGACCTGAGGTTTCTTATACCCCAGGGAGAGCCTACCTAAGAGTTCACCAAGTTGCTGATTTGCCATTACCACTGCCTTCTATCTGGCCTAATCAGGATTTAAACAAGCCAGACAAACTCAGCAAAAATGCAAAAAAACCCCTCATTTCAGTAGTGGTTAGCTAAGAAATAATAGCACTGACTTTAAGACAACTACAAATTCCTTTGACACCTTCCTGAAACAACGTAGAGATCTAATTTTGTCTTTTTCTTATAAGAGTAATTTAGACAAAACCCCTACTTCTCAGCTCTACTCAGCAGCTCCGAGAAGCAACCACATTTCAACCACTGTTGGGAAGCAGCTTATTTGAAAGCATGAGGGGAAAACACTCAAGTCAGTTTTCTCTCTGTTTAAAAAGCACAGTGATTTCACTGACATCTTTTCTGGGATAGTGCTGTTTAGGGAGCTGCTGTCAAGCTTTGCCAGTCAACAAAGGAGTCCGTAAGTGCTCAGGTTCCTCTTCATTAGAAAATTCTTGCCACCAGCTTTTTACGTTTGATGGAAGATGTAACAAATCACTCTTGTGCCTACCTGGCTCACAAATAATGTTAAAGACAGTGTGATCTGCCTGTCAGTGCTCCCAGTATGCACTCGCTGAAAACAAGAGGGATTTTTCCTTGTGTCCCCACATGGGTCATACTGATGCTCAAGAAAATGCCCCTGCAGTTTATCAGACCATGGAGAGTCAGAAAATAAAAATGTTCATGGATTCCTGAAAGGGAATGATCTGTGGGGGCACATGTATAACTTGGGAAGCTCAGAGCTTCACTTCTGACCTACTCCAAGCAACTCTATTGCAGAGGCAAGGGATTTCCACAGAAATTCTGAAAATGTCCACCAGATGATAGTGGGACCACAACAGGCCAGGGCTAACAAGCACATTAGAGGACAGAATGAGAGTTCAAAATGACCTTCACAAACCAGGCAAACTGTGTGAAAAAGATTAGGGTGTAATTCTGGAACCTCTGCTGTAGGAGAAAACATTAGCATTAAAAAGGAAAACAACTGGTTACATTGCTGTGCTGCAGAACAGAATCTGGGGAACAGCATGGATTATAAACCAAACAGAAGCCAACAATTTCATGCTGTCATGAAAAAGACATACATCACTCTGGGACGTGCAAACAGGAAGAAAGCTTGTAAAACATGCCAGTAACCTCACTGCTCTATCCCGTGTGGGAGGAGGAACGTGACCACTTCTGGACACCTCATTACCAGAAAGGTGACACTCCAGCAAAAGTCATGACCACAGGCTAAAGAACGTGATTTAAATATAAGTATTGATAAAAATTGAGGGAACGTGTGGTAACATTCCTTCATCTGCTGTAAGGATTGTTGCAAAGGGACAGGACTCTCAGCTTTGCATGAGAATTTAGAAAGGATAAGAGTTATGGGTTAAATGTACAGTGAAGGAAGAGTTAGGATAGACATCATGAGAAGTTTATGTACTTGTTACCAGGATTGAAAAGCACTGGAGTGCCTGGAAAGGGCATGTGCCCAAGTGTCTTCACGGGACTTCAAGAACAGCTTGTCTGAGCATTGGCAAGACAAACCTGCATTGAGCTAAACAAGGAGGTGATTGTAAAAATATTCAGCTAATATAATAATCCAAGATATCCAGCTCCTAGACAGCAGTAAAGAATTGTTTCAATGAAGACATTACCTCAATTTTTCACATTACACCTGTACACTCTCATAAAAGTCCTGTAACTACTGTTGGTTGCACCCATCTGCCAAAGGCTACACCTGCATGAGATGGTCACGTCCCTGTCTCACTTATACCAGTGCATACTCTGATATGGCAGCAATTATTCAGCTTATTTTCCATCTCATCATAACAAGTCTGTCCCAATTTTTGCTGTGATGCCCAAGAAGCTTTCAATTATTTGTCCTGAAGTCTCCTGTAGAGAGGATCCCTACAGGATCCATCCAGGGATGGATCCCTCCAGGTCGAGGGACACGAGGGGCCTGTTTCACCTGCCTTTCCAAATGCACCAAACTGAGCCTCCAAAATGCCAAACCACCCCGTAACACATTATACACCCATGTTTTGAAAACCTCTTGGGTTTGAGATACTTTCCACCCAAATGTCAGGGCAAAAAGATCAGATCTGTAAAGACAGTACACACAGAGGTTGTGGAGAACTTGGCCCATGATGGGCAAAACACGACACAGCATGGGAGGATTTCCTGCTACAGGCTGGGATGTACAGAGGCACACATAGCTTGTGTTACAGCAAATTCATTATAAACTCTGGGCTTGAATTTTGACTGGTAGGAGAGAAATGGCCCAGGCCACTACTGCATTCAGAGACCCTCTCCCAGCTTGGACAAGGCATTCATAGCTCCAGGGCTAGTGCCTGGGTCTCTCTGCCTTCCCCATCCCAGCACCACACTCATCCTCAAATTTATTTCACACTGGGGCTTCATCCCCTTTTCCTAGCAGTGTCCCAGTTGTCACTTTTTCACTCAGACACCAAGTAACCTCCCTGCCCACCTGGACAATGAAAGACATGCAGTCTCTCTCTTTTCTTTACTGCTCAGTGGAAATATGGACCATTCTTAATTTCACTTGTTTGGGCTTTCTCCGTGTTATGAGTGACCTCTATACTAACCTGCCTTTGCAACCCTTTCAAGGTTTTATTCCATCCTCCAGCCTAAACATATTCCCAGACTTTCATTGACCTACAGTGGCACCGAGTGGAAAAGAGAAATGAAGCCCTGTGTCTCCTCTTGCAGGACACAGAATTACTGAAAAATTATCTGGAGTGTCTACAAGGCAGAGTGATGAGGAGTAAAATCCTGTCTTTGTACTGCTCTGGGTCTCTGCAGCATATAGATCATTTGTCAGTGCCAGTTTGAGGTAGTCTCTCTAAACAGCCTGTTTTGCATTTGAAGCACTCACAGGACATGATGGTTCGGCTAAAAAACCATGCATTTTACATGAAATCACCAGGATAATTTGGCTGTATATCGTGTTCCCTCAACTTAATATTCTACCTACAGATGCGTGATCAAGAAGAGATTCCTTAACTTTGACAGGCCACATCACATTATACCCACTTTATTATTGGAAATGATCACCCCAGGGTGCAAAAGGGAGCAAAGACATAGTTTCATCATACCTTTTTTTTTTAAATAAACCTACATTTACTGCAGTGTGGGGTATTCCAAAGCTACAGAGCGCCACTTGCCAGTGGACAGGTGGCTATATTTTACCTGGACTGTGCAAGAAAGAAGTAACTGCTTAATTTAATGCTCACACTGGAAAATTCAACTTTTAGGCACACTGTTCATATCCTCCAGTAAAAAGTAATTTTAGGTAGTGAAATGAAATATTTTAAATGTTGTACTCATAGATGTAACCAAAAACTCTCCTCACTATGGCTACACATCCTCCCTTGTACTCAGGACAGGATCCAGTCCTGGACCCCTGACCTTAATATTAAGGAAACTTTAACAGTTTTGATACTTGCTAGAACCAACAATGAGATTTTTCTTCTGCTTTGATGGTTATTACAACCAATTAAAGTTTCCTATTCTCCAGCTCTGCAAAGACTTGACTGCAGTCCCAGTTGAGCAGACCAGAAAAATATACTCTTGAATCTCAACAAGCACTTGATACAGTACATTTATCTGGGAACTGATTGATACCACATCTATTTTGGCATTATGATTTTTATTTTTAATCCTCCATTTAAATACCCTATTTCACAACCAGGAAGGAAAATGAACATGGGATGGCCCATAGATATTTAGTAGCTATAAAATAAAACCTATAAAATGAAAGTGAAATGAATTATCAAACCATAAACTAAAGTTTGGTGTTTAAAATGGGCCAGGGCTTTAAAAATTCAATTACAGCTTTAACAGAAACAAGTTTACTCAATATTTTAATAACCTTCTCTCATAATATTTTTTCCTTCCTTTGCAAAGCCTGGCATTACTGAGGATGTATGGCAAGGTTGCCTTTCCTCTAACTACTTTAAGATTGATTAGGAAATAGAAATATTGATGGATTTATCCAAAATAACTTAATTAAATGAAGCAAAAAAAAATGCACAGGAACACATCTCAGTAGAAAACTGGAGCTGATCAAGACTATGAAAGGTTACATTTAATATTCCTGGACTGAAAACATTAGGCCCACTAATTGAATATCAGTAATGGAGAATACAAAGAGTAAGAAAGTTATTTAATGTTTTCTTAGCTCACTGGTGGGTTTTTTCATGTTCAGTAACTTCTGTAGGTTTACAAACTACCAACGCCTGTGGTCCTGCAGGGCATCTCAGGACAGCAGGTGGAGAACATCTCAGAGCACTGATCTGCATTACCATTGTTGAAGCTCAAATACAAAGGTACAAAACCCAATGGAAAGCCAGGTCTGTGCTTGCTTGGTGCTGTCAAACTGGTATTTGCCATGGTTTGGGGGATACAATCAGTAATGGGCTGTCTCCAAGCACCACTGGCTGCTCACATTCCTGCAGGCTGAGTCCAGGCTCAATCCTGGCTCCTGCTGGCTTCAAGGAGAGTTTAAGTGACAAAGCCCCTGAAGGACAAGACTTCAGGGGCTGTTACCTCGAGCCACAGCAGTGCTCAGGTCTGTGGTTTTGGAAGGGCTTTCTCCTCATCTGTTTCACTTTCTTTGGGAAAGGCATTAGGATTTTGACAAAACCTCTAGAAAAACAGTGAGGATGTGCCAGATGAACTAGAGAACTTTCACGCCAGTTTAGTTTGGAAGCCACCCATATCTTCATTTTAAACAGTGGCTTCTGAAATGCAGAGATGCATCAGATCCAAGTTACAATCAGAGAGGTTCAGACCGCTCTGTGTGGAGCCCAGATGGTTTTATTAGGACCCACCAGGAGCTCCACAGCCTGACAAATCCAGCTGAAGAACCAGCACAACTGATAAATCTAAAATACTGCAGATGCAACAACATGGAAAAATAGGTGTTTCTGGGAGAACAAGGAACTGCAGTTGAAAATACACGATTCTCAAAGCTGCATTAGAGGAGAATGGAATGAAGATCTTAAAATATTATCCCTAGAGTTTCCCCCTCCTGTGGTTGCAATTGTTTCTGAAGTACCCTGCTTAAAATAGGTTTTCAAGCCATGCAAGACTAATCATTGCAATTTGGAGAGGTAAGTAAGCACTTAGCATGCAGTTCACAATTAGCTAAAGATGGTAGAAGAATCTCAGCCATATTGGCGCAGGAGATTTAAAAAAAAAAAAAGAAAGAAAACATTTTTTTTCTAGCAAGAATGACATGTGATGGGAGAATAGAGGAAGATAATTGTCATAACAAAGGGAATGTGTTATTATTTATTGGCCACACTTAAGCACTGGAATCCTGGATTATAGTATCTGGTGACAAATGCTGCTTGAAATTTTGTAAATATCACTTAAAAAGTATGATAAATGAGTAATTCTGCTCATAGTCCACAACCAACCCTTTCAAAATTCAGTTCTGGGAAGCAGAGTGACTTTTTTTGTCCTATATGAAAAGATGAAATGCCTGAGCACCCTAAAATCTTGTTCTCTTTAGGCTTCACCCTACTCCTACCATCAGTAGAACAATATTGCTGGTACCTGCAGCAAGAGAATTTTTAAAACTAACTAACAAACTGAACTTTGTAGTGCCTTCAAGGTATGGCATAGCCTACCCAGGTGGTCCCCTCTCCCCCTGTGCTGCTGTCAAGCCCACCCAGCCTTGTGCTGTCCCCAGAGGGGAGCACTCAGCCCCGAGGCACTGGAGGGAAGGCCTGAGCTGCCCTTCACCCTCCTGAGCTGGGGAGGGTCACAGCACTCAGCTCCCCACAGGCTGAGAGCATTCCTTTGCCAAAGTGACAGCTGTAAATAGATATTTAGCATCTAATTTCTATATCCTTCAGTATCTTAACTTATATTTAGCCAAAACCATGACACATTTATGTGATTTGTTGCTATTAATTTCCTGGTTCCCTTTCTATTTTCTTCCTCCTCTCACAGATTCGCTGGGTTATGAACTGCAGTAATAACATTTCCAAACCATTTTTTTTTTTTTTTTCTATTTGACAAGCTTCTGATATTTTTTTCTTTTAATCACTCCACTAGTGCTGGGATACTCATTACCCTCCTCCTTCCCTACCCTCCCCAGCTCTAGGAGTGCATGCAAACAACAACGAGGTGCGGGGGGGGGGGAGAAAAAACCCCAAGCCCTCAGCAGTAAGTTGGCTGATGCTGGCAGCAAGACAAATCTGGCACCACACAGCAGGCAGGCAGAGAGTGCACTGCTCATCCTTTCGGTTTGCCGGCGCGTGGGAATGCTGGACACCAGCGCCCGCCGAGGGACTCGGCCAAAAGCTCCTCTGCTCGGCGCCTGAACCCTGCTGCTCTCTGCCCCGGCTGGGAGATACAGGTAAAAACAGAGAAATGCTTCAGCTAGCTGCGTTCAGTGGCAAGAGAAGGCAGTTTGGAGAAGCCCAGGCTGCCTCATCCTATTCCTACGGCACAGCGCAGGGGCTGCGCGCGTAACGCCCTCAGGTACCGGGACTGGCTGGGGACTCTTCGCATTACTGCAAATGAATTGGTGCAAGTGGCAGTAAAGATGTTTTCTGGGGAGGGTACACTTTGTTCAAGTTGCCTTTATAAATATTTATTACTATTTATATAATTATAGCTCTCTGACAGCAGGCTTTACAGCAACTTTGAGCCACAATAAACAGGCAGCCTGGATGCCTCCTCCCCAGCCTGACCGTACCTATTCTATGTGTTACATGTTTATCTATTACCACCATGCTTTGAGCTTATAATTTATTTCATAATGTAATTTATAGTTACATTACAAAAGCATTCCTCTACAAACAGCAAGCATGTAATATTGATAAAGCATTTAGGGACAGAACATAAATTCAACGGCTCAGATATTTAGTATCAATAATCTGCAAGGAAAAAAAGTGTCTGTGTAAGTATGCACAATTTATTATGGCAGGAACCTAAACAGAGAACATCTTTCTCTGTCAAACTTTCTTTAAGAGAACTTGACATCCTCAAATTCTTTTCTCTCCCACAGATGTCAGAGGACAAGACAGACAAGGTAAAAATCAAAGCAGCTGAAAGTTTTGAACATGACAAGCAAAATATTTCTTGGCTGAAAAAAGGTAAGTTACCTTGAGTTATTAGTTACTGGTTTGTGTTCAGATATTCCTCTTTTTCTTNAAAAAAAAAAAAAAAAAAAAAAAAGGGCAGAAAATAGTCTATAGGCTGGAATATGGCCTGAAATTTCTGCCATAAAAATTCCATAGCTTGACTTCTGTGCAATATGCACATACAATTTCTTTTGGCACAGAAAGCCCTAAATTAACAGATTTTAAAGAAACCTGAAATCTCATTTTTCTAATATCCTTACATTCCTGGGGAAGTTTTATTTGACCTGAACTATAAGTATGGATTATCATCTTACTTCTGATAAGAAGTTTTTAGTAACCAAAACTGTCACTGAATTGGATTAATATTATTAATAATTATTAATAATTATTTTCTCAAGCATGAGTAAAGATCAAGCCTGAATCTTTGGATTTGGCAGTGTTTTATCTTAGAATAAAGTAACATTAGTTGTCAGCGCTTTGGATGTACAGAAACATAGACCCTCAAATGTAGACAAGTCATAAAAGACAAGTAGGGGACCTTTCAGGTTTAAAAGAAAAGAAAGAAACTGAAAGAGACTGAAAAAGAAAGGGCATTAAGTAGCCAATTTGCAACAAATACCAGTATTTCAAATACTACATTCTATTTGTTAAGCTACTATTTTTTAAAAAAAGATAAAATTGGAAAGACTTCCTTATTGTTTGTACACATAAAGAAGGAAGGTTCTTAGGATATATTTCTTGCTGAAAAAAAATGATTTGCCAAGTTAGAACACAGCTTATTACATCTTTATGCAAATTTGTTGGTCATAGCAGAATCCCTTTATTGCATTTATTACAGAAAAGTAGGATTTTAATTAAATAGAAGTTTCAAGAGTAGGCTTTCAAGATGCACAAGATAGAAATTAAATGTCCATGGCTGGGTGCAAATTGTGATTTTTAATGAGAACAGTTGTATTCTAATCCTAAAAAAATTATTTTGGGAAGACTCAACAAGTGACCTCATGTTTTCAAAACACCAGCTTCAGGGGCATTGGGCAAAAGGCACATTCACAGCTGCTGGTCTGTCATCTCTAAGATGTGCATCACTGTTTTAAGTTCATGTCATTGGTTGTACTTTAGATCTTTTAGTTGCAAAGGAGCTTGCAGCAAAGCAGGCCTGAAGGAATGTCCCTGCCTTGCAGCCTTCCACCTTTATGCAGTGTTTGCACAGAAAGAGAAGCTCCCACTGGAGCAGGGCCCAGTGACCAACACGCAGACTTGGCTTGACTGGACACCCAAGGTCCTCTGCTTGCAAGGGGTCAGTTAACTCCAACAGCAGCTCAGCAAGCAGAAACTTTGGCCTTTGGGTGTCCCAGAGAGGGATAAAGCTGAGTGAGCAAACAGCAAACATGTAACTGAATTGAGTATTTATTCCATCACATAAGATATTTTCAACTCTGCAAAGGGATATAAAAGTCCAAAGGACTTTAATGTGTCTCTGAATGGGTAAGACTGATGGCAGGGCCCTCAGAGTCCCATATTGTTATTTATCCTCTGGCCCAGACCTCCTCCAGGAGCCAGGTACATCCCTCACAGCTGTACCCTACCTGAGCTCATTTCACTTAGCGATGCTACTTCACAAGGTTTTATTTCTCCAGTTCCTAAGGAGACACCCCATGCAGAATTTAAGGATCATAACAAACATTTTGATTGTTCTGTGCTTGGAGGAGCTACAATCTCTCAGAAAGAGCCAAGTGTTGACTATTGGCACTTCTCCTTTCCAAAGTGCCAATGAGCAGAATTGGGCCTTGAAGATCTTCTACAGCAGCTGAGTCAATAACTGAATGTATCTTATGAGGAAAACAAATTTTCCTTGAAATAAGAATATGGAAATTATTTTATCTTAAATTGAAGTTTGTTTTTTAAAAAATTTGTTGTTGTTTCTTTGCTTTAAGCACTTCTGTGGTATGCACTGGGATTTTAGAATATGGTGAAACAAATTGTCTGGAGCAGAAGCTTAACTTCTATGTTTAAATGTTTTAAAAATACCTCATGTATAGATTTCAGGCATTCCAATAAACAAAGAATTGTGGAGAACAGACTTGTACTGTTTCCATCAGGCACAGTAAGAAGACTATATGTTCTTTTAGCATCCAGTGTTAAAGAAAAGTTATTTTTATTCATGGTTTTGTATTGATTATTTGTTCCTTCTAAAAGAAACAATCACGAACCACATAGTATCAGAAATAAACAACTAGGCTGTGGTTTTAGTATCTTTCCTAGACTTCAGTTTTTCCTAATGCTTTGCAAAGTAAAAGCTCATGGGCTGGTTGTACAGTAGGTCAACAGCAAAATAAGTTATCTATAAATTTTTGTTGTCTTTCAGCATTAGAAACTGTTTAATCAGGACAGGGGAGATTTTGATCTGGCTGTCAGTTATCTCCTATTTTTTCTTGGAAGAAGATAATTTACTTCTGTCTTGAACTCTCTAAGAGCAGAAATCAAAGCCTCGTTCTGAGGGAGAGCTTCCCCAAAGCAAAACAGAAACCAAACCAGCCTTGTCAAAAGTATTACAGAAGAACAGTAGGCTGGGCATCTAGGGTTGTATCTTATCAGCAGGAAGAGTATAAACAGTCCAGCTAATGGCTCTGCCTCTAAATAAGTCATTTTTACTCACTGATGTTTCCTCACAGCTCTGCCATGGGTGCACCAGGAAACTGATGGCAGTTAAAGATGACACAGACAAAAATGTTGCACAAGTCAGCATAGTCTGTGGCAGACACATGTACATAATCATGGCCTTGGTCTGTATTTTTTTAAAAAGGACAATGACAAATTTATCCTTTTCTTTTCTTTTTTGCTTGTACTACAAACTTTTTTTCTGCTGCAGGGTCCTCTATGGCACCTGCAGAATGTAGAATTATGATGAAATAGTAATCAAAATGTTAAGAGGGGAGAAGAGTGTTAAATGTGTTTTCTAGGCTATCTTAGACTTTGTAAAGTCCCAAAACATCTCTATCTCTTGAGGCATTTAGCACTGAATACTAGATGTGGATAACATGAAAGACTCCCAGGGCTGAAAGTGAGAACAAGGATGGTGAAATGTTTACAGTCCTATTCCGAGGTGTCTCAGAATAAGGAATATATACACCAGAAATGTTTTCTCATAGTATGGAATATTCTTCAGGACTATTTATTTCTAAAGATCCCACAGCAGATGAGAAACCCTGCATCTGCAAGGTATGCATCAGACCATCACACGCAAATCAACCAGAATCCGTATGAATGAGCAGAGAGAAAAGGCAGTTCAGCTTGTCTGACCTTCACACTGATGTGAATCAACCCACAGAAAGCCTGGGATACAGCACCAAAACCAGACCATGACTCCAATTTTATGTAGCAGTGGAGACAGTTATTGGTGCTTTCTTCCATGGGAAGAGGATGGGTGTTGGTTTTGGATGGAGATACAGAGATCACCATGTCAGTGCTTACCAAACGTCAGGGCGCAGTGAAACATGGGTTCATCAGCAGAGAGGCACTTCAGAAGTTATCTGCCATGAAAAACTGGAGCAGGAATCCTCAGTGCAGGTGCTATCCCCACTTATGCACGTTTTGCCCTGACACACACAAAATAACATAAATGACAGTGCCTAGGATATGACGCGTAAATAAGGAACAGCCAATATAGCTTGAAGATAATATTTGAGAAATGTCCTCTGCAAGGCCTTGCATCCCCACCTGCTTCATGCACTCACAAGATTCCATGGAGAGAGAGTGACAGGAAAAGTGGGAAGTGTTTTAAAATATAAATAAATAAATAAATAGAGATATTTAAATTAGATGTTAGGAAGAAATTCTTCCCTGTGAGGGCAGTGAGGCCCTGGCACAGGGTGCCCAGAGAAGCTGTGGCTGCCTTTGGATCGCTGGAAGTGTTCAAGGCCAGGCTGGACTTGGAGCAACCTGGGATAGAGAAATGTGTCCCAGCCCATGGCAGGGGGTGGAACTGGATGACCTTAGAGGGCCCTTCCACCCCAAACCACTCTATGATTCTGTGATTCGATGAGCAGCAAGCAGATCATCACACCCCAAACAAGAATCTCTGGGCCCCTAACCCAACGTGGCCATTAGAAGGTCCTGTAAAATCTGGAAGATATACGAGACATTCTTTTAGAAAGGCAGCACCCAAGGATGAGCAGCACTCCCAGGAACTGGCTCTGGGATGGTCCCACCTTGCCCAACACAGCCACGGCCCTGCCTCTTCCACCATGGCAGTGATTTAGTGCCAGATTAGCAGCCATCTGGTGGGAAAGGAGGGAGGTCAAAGCAGAGCTAAATTCACACCAGCCTCAGCATGTGGCTTTTGGAGCTCCTTGCAAACAAATCTCTTGGTTTCACTCGGTGATTACAGCCATATGGATACGTGGGAGCAGGCAGGAGCTTATCTGATGGACATAAAGCTATAAAAGGTGACACTGATTTTGCACAGGGACCACAGTGGTCTGTTCACTATTTCTGCATCCATTGCAAAAGCAAGGGGAAAAAATGTTTGAGGGCCTCACACTGCCCTCCCATGGTTTCATCCCAAACTGGCCACAGCAGCCCAGGAACGCAGATCCAAGTCACACAGAAATGAAATTTCATTTCAGGATATTTTCACACAAAGCCCTCCTGTTTTATGCTGCCCAGCTGTGTACACAAATGCCCTCCATATATAACTTCCAGTGAAAAGTTAATGAAATGGCTTCCTTGCTCTCTTGCCAAAAATATAACTGAAAGTCTAATCTCAAGACTTTCTCCAAAATAGCCCCTTTTTGCACTAAAATTCTCATAAATCAGAAACATTTTTGTCTAAAATAAGCCTGTTTTCATTGTCTTGCAAATAGTAAAAAGTCTAGCCCCAATTTCTTTAATCCACTGCTCCAGCCAGCAGATCTTTGCTGTAGGGTGAAATTCAGCCCAGTACTGAGGGTCAGTGCAAGGTCAGCACTTAAACCATAAAATAGGGCTTAAGTGGTAAATAGAGCCTCTGTTCAGGATTATATTTCACCCCTTAAAAGGACTACATTTCATATGAAAAGAGAGATTTACTTATATCACAGACCTGGCTGTAGTGACATAGTTCAAATAACACCTTATTCCAGTATTAATCCCATTGGGTGAGACTGGGCCACATTTCTTTGTGGTACATCCCAACACAGGATCAAACTATTCCTGACTTCACCAAAACTTCCCACAGCCTAGTCCTGGGATAAGAGGAAAACCTTTCTATATGGCCGCACTCAAAAATGCTTTTTCCAAGAACACTCCTCTCCCATTTACTCAGGGGCTTGAAGAGACTTTTATAAGCATTAATAAAGTGTGAAGGACACAATGCCACGAGACTGGTATTGCAGCAGGAGAATTGTCCTGGAGACACTCAGGGAATTTCCCAGTTTTTACAACCTTCCAGTTTTATCCCTGATTTGGGAGGACTGGAGTAAAAGTACAAGGCTTTTACTTTTGCTGAGACTATTCTCAGCAGAGTGTTTTGATCTGAATTGCATCCCTTCATTTAGGGAGTTAAATGACATTTTTAGAATTTCTTCCTAAAATTTCACAAGTCAGTGAATGCAATTTTACATACAAGCTTGGACACTTGTTTCCTGAATTTTGCTGAGTTGGGTCCAGAAGCTTTTTTCACTCTCTTTCAGCCTGAATTAAGTCATTGCATTGAAAAGCTTTATAGAAGACTGATAGCAAAGAAAGACTTCTCAGTTTCATGTAACAGAAAATGCCAAATGCTTCTCAGATGAATGTTCTAATCCAAGCAGACTGCTTCCAGATAAGAACACCACACACACAAAAAAAGAGTGCATTTAAAAACCGATGACAAGGATCCCAGGGGGCTCAGATTCCTGGAAGATGCCTTGTCAGCTTCAGGACTATGACCAAATGAATTAATGAAGACAACCCTTCCTTTAAGTTGTAAAACAGCAGATTTAAAGACTCTTCCAATGTAGAGGGAGTATATGAAATCTGCAATGGTCCCGGCTCACCACTCCTAATTACAATGTTATAAACTGAGGGGTCCTTGACCTTTGAGCTGGAAGATCCCTCAAGATGTAAGACTTTGGATGTTCAGTAAAGACAGGGGTACTTCTCTGGGTGATAGTGTTAAAGTTTTAAAGGTTTAAGGTCACGCTCCTGTGTGTGGATATCCCGGATATCTATTATAAAAATATACGTGAAAGTTTATTTAGGTTTGATTGCCTGAAGTAAATTTGTCCTACAAAGGAAAAGTTTATTTCATTCAACTGCCAGTGCTGGGGAAGACCTGAATGTATTGTTTCATTCACTACTGGAAGTTTTCCAGACCAATTCTATTCTTTGTTGTACTTAGGCAAAATATTCAGAATTTTGCCCATCATTATGTCAGTAGAACAAAACATGAAATAACACTACAGACACTCTTTAGTTGTTGAGTGTCCCAGTAACATAAACATTGAAGAAGAACCCACATGTCCAAGGGCCTCCATAGCACTTCCTCCTTAAGATGGCAAACTGGTGCATGGAAAATCTTAGCCTAAGGGTCAGTGTCACAGAGATTAATAACTCCATTAAAGCAACAGAGCTGCACTGGCTTGCAAAAAAATCTGATTTGTCACCATATATTTAAGAATAGGTACCACTAATCATCTCAGGGCATCACTGCAGCAGGAGGAACAAAGCCATGGCTCATTTTACCTCCTCAGTTCGTGAAGGGAAGGGTCAAATGCCAAACTGCTCTGCTAGATCTGAGGCAGTGCAAGCCCATCAACAAAAACTATGCAGGTCTGATTTACCTTGAGTTAGAAGGCAGAATAATCATGGGTTATTCAGAGCCACTTTTCAGGAAGTGTTTTATAGGCCCAGGAGATTACACACTGGTATGCGGAGCCAAACTGACAGTCACAGTCATACAGAGGTGGAGAAAAATCCTTATTATTGGAGCAGTTCAAGGAAATATTCAGATTAAATATAATTAGGTTATGAAAAAAAATAGACCTCCCCTCATCTGACTGAAGATTTCCAATTATTCTCTAAAATACAACTGCCTCCAAGTACTCAAGGCAAAGTGCTGTGCAGATGGGCTAAATGCTGGGTAGGCTGGTGGTCTATTGCTTTTGAAAGATATTACAGGAAAAAAAATCAGAAGTGAAATTTGTTTAAACATTTCTTGTTAGCTGAGATTCAACAGAATTATTTTCCATCTATTTTTTAAATAAGTATTTACAACTAAGTCCAAATGGGAAGAGACATCAAAAGTGACTGCTCTAAATGACCGGTAATAAAATCCTGGACACAAACTCCTTCTCAGAACAGCCTGGTGATTGGATCTGTGACTTCAGATCTGGGCTCAGAGCACATGAACACATGAGAGTACTCAGATTCACTCCTCCCAGAAGAAGACTCTCATCCCCAGGAGTCAGACACTCTGTGCAACACCATGGTTTGGAGATTCCCAGGTGGCTCTGTCTGCACTGACCACTTAAAGCTCATTGCTCCAGAGAGATAAGAGGGAAGGACACCTGAGTGAAGGGCAGGAGATGAGCTCTGGCTCCTGTCAGGGAGAGTGCTCAGCCATCAGTAAAGAGTGGAAAATCTTTGAGATTCAACACCCCATCCAACTTTAATTCCTTGTTTCCTCACCGATCCCTTCAGCTTATTGGTTCCCGTTGCCTGACCCTCTGCATGAGGGAGGTTGAACCTGGGGGTCTGCTGCCTGCTGGACAGGAGGGCACATGCAGAAATGAGGTGCTGAAGCCCTCAGTGTCAGCTGAGTCCCTTAATAACTCCTACTGCTCCTGAGATTCATCTCTTTGAAGAGAATTGCACAAGGCCTCTTAAACCCCCTAGGTGATATTTCAGTGTTGCAGAGATCTTTGTTATCCCCCTAAACTAAATTAATTTTTATTTTATAGGAGTCAAACAGTCTCTTAGGGTCTCTTGATTATATAGTCTCGTTCTAATTTCAGTCTTTAATCTGAATAAACACATTAGAAAAACACAGACAATTAACTTAATCATAAATTCAGATGGATTGTTTATTATCTGTCTACTTAATGTGCTTATGATTGCAGCAGTTAAACATGATAATGTTGTCTTCTCTCACATATAAATGAATACACACAGCACAAAAATATGCCCAGGAAGAAAAACTTCTCCCTGAATACATCAGTGGGCTCCAGAGATAGAGAAGTAGATGCACCACTCACTGCCATGCTCTACAGAAAAACAAACATTGCCATGATATTGTTGAGACATGAGAAAACTGATTACTGACAGATTATGTTCTTCTTGCTGAAACAAACAGCTTCAAATGAAAGGAGATGCTACTGCAGCAGAGATGCAACTAGGATCACTCTGCTTACATCACTGCACCTGAAATCTAAAGGAAGTGCAGATTTTGGGTAAATAAGACCATTTGAGTTCTTCAGAGTAAGATACAGGTCAAATCAGTATCTTCCAACTGAAGAAAACTCAGACATCAGATTTAGAGAACTTTCTGCTTTGTGATCTTTGTAGATATAATTGTCTCAAATAGAAGTTAAACCCTTTTAGCACCAAAAATTGTGTTTAGTTACATGCCCATGGCAACTAAAACTTGTGCCAAAATGCTTTCATGCATCAACAAATGATTGGATGCCAGAATTTAAATTGGAACATGATTCTTCCTGATCCTACAGCATATTGAATATGAATAATTATTTCAAGCATGCATCCAAATTAGGTTGGTGATTGTTACTCAGACTTCTCTCTCACTAGTTTTTTAATAACCACACAGTATACCATGATGAAGTTTCATTTGCCTTCAGAATATTCAGGTTTTAACTAAATTTAAAATGCACTTCACCTTTCCCCTTCAAACAAGAACCACTGCAAAGTATCCACTGTGAAAGTTCACAGGCAAAGAGGAAGAGAAGGAAAGATAAAAGAGTGGGAACTCAAAAGTCAATTCAAGTCTCTTCTGTTTCCCTTTCTCAACAGTCTTCCTCATCTACAAATACTAAAAAAAAACAAATTTCCTTATTAAAAGAAAAAGAAGTTGTAGGTTAATTTTGAAGCTCTGAAGTCCATGCTTATATTCCAGGAGTGGGTAAAACAATGCAAGAGATGATGAGATCAGGGGAAGAAAGCCAAGAGAATCATAGAAAAAAGCAATTATGGCACCTGGTAGTCATTCTGGCTAGATGATGTGGTGACCAAATTTATTGTCAGCAGATATTTTAGGTGCTTACTATTTAAAAAAATACTACTGCTATTATAAAATAAGGCATATAAAATCTAGCATAAAGTATTTGAACTATATCCAATTCAGCTTCCAGCTAAGCAATCTTTTTTCTTTTCCTAGTTTATTTATGATTTAAATAAATAAATAGCCCATGAGCTTTAGGAAGATGTTCACTTCACTCACACTCTTGGTCCCCAACTTATGATCAGCCCTGTTCCATCAGAAATGGTAACCACTGGGCAAAGAAATTCCAAACAGCAGTGGAAGCTTCCCCAGCTCTGGCTTGGAGGGAATCACCAATACTTGTAGAAGGATAGTACAATCCCCATGCCTTGAAATTTTTTCATGAAAAATAAATAAAATATAAAAACTCAGCAGTGGTTTTTACAGTATGACACAGCAGTATTACTTGCATTAGGCCAATTTACCACTTATGATAGCAGTAATAGCACTAAAAGCCAATAAAAGCGGTCTGTTCGTTCAGAGATTGGCTTTTATGGCTTATTCTAAATATTATCAAGTGAATCAAAAGCTGTCATTATAGTGTCTAAAAAGCCTTCGTACCTTGTAAGCAAACAGTGTGACTTTGACAAATAATCATTAATATGCCTGTGTGAGACCAGGGCTAAAAGAGAAAGAAAAAGGAAAACCCAATATTTCACGTTACATAAATCATTAAGATCATTACAGTTAAATTTCACACAGAATAAAACAGATTTATATGTAAAATGCCATAGTTTTCCCAAGTTGGGCTTTTTTTATCCCTGTACATTTTCATAAAACAAGAACTTGTCAGAACACTGAGCAATGGATGATTGGGCTACAATGATGCATCCTCATCAGCTCTGGGAAAACAAATGGTGCACGTGTCTAGGCAGTGTCTTTTGGGCCACATCTAACCTAATCTTCCCTTGACTCTCATCCTGCCTGCCAAAAATTTCTTCTCCATGTTCTCCTGTTGATGAGCCTTACAGGGGTGGTCTCTCAAGGTCACACCTCCCACGGCCAGATATCCCTGCTCTATAATGTCCTCATTTCTTATTGGATCCCCTGGGGCAGGCATTGCCTGGGCTACCTAGGGACTGGAGATGGACAAGGTGGAAACACAGCAGGAGCTTCAGGACACGATGTGGGATGGGGCATCACATGTGGGAAGGGTGAGGACACCACCACATGAGAGTGGAGGCACTGGAAAAGCTGGGCATGGATTGTACAAGAGTTCCACTCTACAGTCCAGACTTCTCTCAACTAAAGAAAAACTGTTTATACATAAACTAATTAAACTAGTAACTAGTGCTAATAAAATAACAGTAAAATCTTAGCTGTGCACACACCACGTGCCCCTTCTGCTCACAGAATGATTGTTCAGTGCAATGCCAGCAAGAGCATTTGGGAGTCCCAGCTCTGCTGAGCACCTTATGAGGAGCCTGCCCTTCTGTCTGCAGGGCACAGCACTTCCTCAGCCTCCCCTCAGCCCCCAAGCCACCCTCAGTGACCTCTTAACCACTCTGGCAGACATCCAGGCTCTGGGCATGAGGCCATGAGCCTGGGACAAACTAAGAGCCCTGGGCCAGGCGTGGCCACCTGTCAAGTGGCCTTGACTACAAGGCTTGGGCAGCTGGCTCAAGCATTCCTGCTCCCACAGGTAGTGCTGTGCCTCTGGGAGGTTATCTTGCCCACTCTATTTACAGTTTTGGGGGCCCCCAGGGTTGGCCAGCTGGCATTGACAGTGTTATGTGATCCACTGTCCAGCTGCACAGGGCACACAGACAGGCAGGAACATGTGGTGCTGCTCTGCCAGCAGAATTATCCCCCCAACACGGCCCTTCAACAGCCATGTGTGTTTTGCAGGCAATTTATGAGAGCAGAAAACCAACAGACCTCCCATTCCAAGCTTCTAATTTCTTTGGCTGGTGTATTTTTTTTCCTCCCATGAAGAACTTTGCAGAAACACTACATTAAGAGTGAGTTAGAAAGATCCCATGTAAAAACTGGTACTTCCAGGCTTAATTTAGGATACCTTTTGCCTAAGGTATCCTAAACCATGGTAGGAAACCTGTTAGGATTTTCTACCTGCTTGTGTTTATCAAAAAAGAGGTATATCCTATATATCCTTTAAATCTATACCAAGTAGAGCTGCTTCCCTAAAAACCCACCCATTGAATTATGGGTTTGATTGTTTCAACCCAAAAAGCAAAAAAAAAGCAGGTAAGAGCTGCTTATCTACTTAGAGTCATAGAATATTTTGGGATGGAAGCAACCTTCAAAAGACCATCTTATTCCCACCCCACTGCCATGGGCACAACCTTACAAGGATAAAAGGACTTTGGTCCATCTGAACCTCATCTTTCAGGCAGAGTCCAGCAACAACCAAGGTGCCTCTCAGACCCAAAACACAAATTAAACATCTGCTTTCCTGTGCCCAGGCTTAGATGTTCTAACAGAGGGTCAGCCATGAAGACGTAGAGAACAGAAGCTGCTCACTGAAATTAATAATGTCAATGTTCCTCTCCCAGTATTTTGCAGTGCTGATTTCAGTCTCCAGCATTCCTATAAAATGGGAGGGAAAGATTTTGCCACTCAAAGATTTGAGCAGTTTGGTCTGTTTGGTTTTCAGGCCATGGGTCTGCAGTGCATGGATTCATCACAAAGTTTTCCTGTATTATTTTCCCAAGGCTTCAATTCCCCCATACTTTAGCCCCACCTTAATTTCTGTCACACTCAAGTTCTCTATTACTGCTGAAGAAAATCAGAGCACAGGACACTGCAGGTTGCTGTGCAACCCGAAACAACCCATGCACATGCTGACAAAATGAAAACATCAGATACTGTTCTTTAGGCCAAGATTTGCAGAGCAAAGTCACCAGAATTACTCATATGCCTGAAGTTAGGCTTGTGCTTAGGCCTGTTGCTGAATCTGCTTCTGATAGAAGATGAAGAATGCCTTGGTTTTGATTAGAGGCCACATCTTGGCTATAGTGTTGCCCTGTTTCTAATTGTTGGTGTAGTCAAGAAACTCTACCCTTCCACTTGAGACCACCTGGAGAAATACATCCCCCACCCCACCCCCTAAACTTCTCCCAGGAGCCCAAAACTTGGCATTAATATAATACATATTTTCCATTTTCCCCCCACTAATGAGATGCATTGATATTTTTACCTGCTTGTACTGTATTTTGTTAATGGGAAATGTTTCAAACACTGTGTGGTAATGGGATACGGGATTATATATTTATTAATCTCAAGAGCACTGTGTAGACCATACCAATTAGTTACAAGCAAACTGGCAGCACAGGGCTTGAGTTCTGGCAGGGAAACTCTCCCAGGCCTTGCCTGTTAGGCTGCATTTGGCTCTGCTTTAAGACTTTATGCTGAGCTAAAGCTGCTTGGGTCAACAGTGATGCAAACAGGCTGCACTGACCCCTCTGCTCTGGGTCAGCTGTGTCACAGCCAGGGTGACCTGGTGGCCAAGGACATGCACTTTGAGCAGCTGATCATTTTGCTTTGTTGCATAATATAGAAAACCTTGTTACATGCAGGAAAAAAAAAAAAGGCAGAAAATAAGTTAGTTGTGGTGTGTTTCAATTGACAGAAAAAAGCCCTTTCCACCCTTGGAGATTGTGTTTAAATGCAGTGAAGTCTAAATCTATCTGCATGTGAGTTTACACCAGATGCTGCAGTCAAATACAAGCTCCACCTTCTCTCCTGCCCAGTAGGTCAACCTAGAGTTCTCAGTTTGGTGTCTTTTACAGAATTAAAGAAATTTTTTGCACAACTGAAAGACTGACACTTGAAGATGAAGCTTGATTCACCTCCCAAAGGAAAATTAGAGAAAGTCTGGTGGATTTGCCCTCTGTAATATTCAAGTTTGTGTGCAGCAAGAAAATGAAATAAAAACTGATGGAAAGAGACATTTCCTCTAGGATCAAAGCTGAATTCTTCCAAGAATGCATTCCCAGACTTTACTCAACAGAAACAATTGTGAGGTCAAATGATTCACAAAGTCCAGCTCTGCTCAGGCACCTTGTTTTCCCTTATGAGGTAAAAAAACCTGACAAATTTTTACTTTTCATTTGAGGGACTCAAATCCTTTTCAGTACTTAACCACTAAAGAAGCCTATTTGCTCCATGAAGGTGATTAATAGGAGTGGAGGTGAAGCAATTACTTAGAAGTGTGATTGCTTTAGGTATATGAAATACTTAGATATTCTAAATATCCAGCTTTATGGGTAGCTGAGACCCTTGACTGCAGTTTCCTGTGCCCAGCACCTCTTAATGAAGATGAACTCTGAAGATGAACTCTGCATATAGCCAAGAAATAAACAGAAATAATTTTAGCACCCAAAATTAATAGCTGTAGACAAGGTAAAAACACAAAGGACTGGCACTGACTTTAATGAGAGAAATGAGCCCTTAATAAAAATGCCAGTACCGAATTGTTGGAATCTGCCTTTCCCTGATTCTCAGTCTCATTTTCTGTTTTATGTTTTATCACTCTTAAAAAAAAAAAAAAAAAGGTGGCAACACCTACTTTTCTGGCCTGTGATAACCTTGTTTGTGCAATACCAGCCTGTTCAAAATACTACATTTCATTTTATCAGCTCTGAACTGAAGCCCTAGAATTGGTTTTAAAACTAAACTTTCACTCCAGAAAATAAACATTTTTGAGGCAAATGCTCACAGCTTTGTGCATTTTAAGAGACCTCACTCCAGGACTGGTCACTCTGACCTCCTTCTCCCATCAGTGTCCCCACTGGAATGCAGGTTTTGTTAAAAATTAGATCTGAATCCTGTAAGTACCTCCAAATCCTGGATTCCCTCGGACTGCCAGGGAAGAGACAGCAGTCACCATTAGCCAGGTACAATGCTGGAGTTGTTGGCATGGCTCTTGTCTTGGAATGTATGTAAATTTACACTGCAGTTATTTAAGCAGCTGATTTTAAACTGCTTTCTTCATCTACATTGCACATAATGTACATTATAAAATCCTTATTTTCACTATGGCAAAGACTGCTCAAACTCCAGCTGGATAAAGACTCTATTTGCTTTGTCTAAACAGTGCAAGCTCTCCCATATTCAATGACTACTGGAATTATTGTGTGATCTTTTCAGCTCCTAATGCATATTAATTTGTAATATACAAAACCCTTCAATAAATAATTGTGCAGACTGAATAAAAAAGCAATTTAAACTTTTTTCCCCCCCTAACTGGAGACACTTTTTACAAATAGTTCTTTTAAGTAGTCTTAATAGTATCTCTTTAATATTGCCATTAAAATTCACCAGAGTTCAAGAGCAGAGCAAATTTACATCTGTTAAAATAATGGAATTGACACTGATATTACATCATTGCTATTTTAAATAATCATTCTTCATAATTCTAACTTACTTGCTTTAAGTTGCAAATAAAGGGCTTGTTCCTACTTTCATCAAAGTCGATGGCAAAACTCCCTTTGGCTTTCAGGGAGCAGCACCTAGATTTAGAGACAGGGCTCCCTGCTCGTGTGCTGGGGTTTGACTGCGTTCACTAATGCAGCAAAGAATAAATCCTTCTGAAAAAAAAAAATTACTGAGGAGGGTTCTGTGAGCTCCAGACAGAAAGGATAATTGTACTGGGCTAGTCTGTTCCCAAAAATCACTGAGCTCCATAGACTACTCTGAATTCCAAGGTAGTTACAGTTTTTTGCTTATTTCCACAAAAAACCCAACATTTTATATAGGTGGTTTTTTGTCATTTTGGTGCAATTTTGTGGTTTTCTTTCCTTAAAATTTTTGGAGAGGTTGTTTGAAAAGAAGCATAATGACAACCCTCACAAATTCACATTCTCTTGGGAGAACATTAGAACTTTCACTGACATTACGTAAGTGTTCTATGAACAATTCAACCTGAACCTAAAGGAATTAAAAATATACACCATACACAGCTGGAAAGCCACCTAGAAGGTGAATCAACGTGGTTCTTTCCCTGATAACAGCAGAAAATAAAGCAAGGATTTTTAAGAAATAGAGAGGGTAAAGGCTACAGCTGACACTATTTAAAACTGGAGAAAAAATAAATTTTTCATTATCCATTTAGCACTCAAATGAACACAGTTTTGTACCTGACTTTACCTGAGCTGCTTTTGTGTTCTTCAGAAAAAATAAATCTGTGTCCACATTGTAGCTTACCATCTGTAAAATCACGGTAATTCAGCTGTCGATGCAGACCTCAAGTTTTCAGGGACAGAAACGTTTCACCTGTGTCTGCAGTGAGCATTTAGTGTGACAGATTTCTGGCCATGGCAGAAATCACCAGTCACTCGAGCAACTTTGTGCTAATGCACCACTGAAATATGCTGAACGTTTACAGGACAATAACCACCAGCTGAGTCTTAACCATAATTTTGCACTGCAGTAACAGGGCTGTTACATGTTATCTGGGAAGCAGAGAACTTTATTAGCACTGTCATAAAAGCTGAGGCAGAATCAGCCCCTTGTCCTAGCACCACTGACACTGCCTATTATAAATAAGATATCCATCAAGCATACTTAGATCCCAAATGAAATGGCAATTGCCTTGGGTGTCTTTAAGGGTAATTTGATTTAAAAGAAAACCACATGAGAGAACAAGATGTGACCCTTTACTGTGAAGAAAAGCATAAGTAAGCAACACCACCAAGACCAGGAGGAAACAAATAATTCCAGAAATACCAAGTTTTGAAGAATCTGCAGTGCTGACTTCTTTACTCCACTTGGAATTACTTACCCATCATATAACTTTCCACTTTCACAGTGGGACACCTGCCCTCATGCTCATTTGGGGAAAAGAATGAAACACAGCTTGAATGTTAGGGAAATGTTTTCCAAACAAGGATGATTAGGCAGTGCTCTGCCCTAGAAAGTGTTTCAGGCACTGTCACTTAATGACGTTTAAGGAGAAATGAGAGGGAAAACACCTAAGGGTTTAGCCCACATTTTCATGTCATGAAGACTGGGTCTAGCTGAACTGAGATGCTTTGCATCTTCATGACCTGCAATTCTTTTTGGCACCATTCCTCAGTTTTAAAATATTCCATCATTCCCACACACCAGTGACCCTAACCTAAGAGGGTGTCTGGTGCAACCCATCATTCATGATAGTCCTGAGTCACACAGCAAACTAGGGATGGGTAAACTAAATATGTTAAAAATCTGGCTTTTGGAAGAAACTTACTTATTTTGTGGCTTTCCAACCATACTAATAGGAGGAAACATATATCTGACATGGAAGAACAGCTGTTGCACAATTCTTCACCACTGGAAGGAGGAATATTCAAATATGCCTATCCCTACCTAATTAAGCCTATATTATACATACTATTTTTGTATTATAAATGTACATTCTAGATTCTTCATTCCAACACTATTCTCTTCCAACGCTAAAACTTGCTTATCTGAAGAATTCACGTAGCTGCAAAAATTTTCATTGGAAGAAATATGTTCTCATGTCATCTATTTTTGGCTTTCCATGCTGTGACAACAGAGGCTGGCCTAGTGTTTCTATATCTGAACATTTCTCAGGTAGCAGAAGAGCTGCTGCAGATTGCCTGGCACCTGCTCCAGGATGAGGTGAACAGAAAGCAAAGCAAAAGTATTTTTATTTCATCAAGAACATTTTGGCCAAGCCTTATTTGTAGACGATAAAAACTGAGGAAAGTGTAAACCTATGGGGAATGTAATCTTTTAATATCTTGGGAGCATGAAACGGTGAAATCAGAGTTCAGAACTAGAGCAGGTTTAAGATGCAGTGGAACAAAAGTGGCAGGTGCTGGAGAGAAATATCTTTTTCAGGATAAGTGTTTTCAAGACCTGGTAGTTACATTTTGGTAGTTCTGATCTTCTTTAAACAAAATAATTTCTGAGAAGGCAATATAAAAAATATGGAACACAAATGCCAATAGAAACTTATTGCAAGTATGAAACATCAGCAACAAGCCTATGGCTGCTTGGGAAAAAAAAATGTACTTAGATACATTATCTTTTGCTAATATACTTTTTGAAGATCTGACTTTTTTTAATAGAGCAGCTATTAAGAGAAACTAATTATGATTTTATTTTTAAGGGCCTGGATTTTCTCTTACATGTATCATTCTAACTCAGGAGAAAGGCCATTCAAGCAAATGAGATGAGGTTGGTGTGAACGAGTTTAAATGATCACACAAAGGCCTCAAGATATTTATGGATAGAATGAGTCATTCCTGTTCTGGTTGGATGATTGCATCAGTGGAGAATTAGTCTATCATCATGCAGGGCCTGAGCCTCCTTTCTCTTACATCACCATACATCAGGAAACACTGTGTGAAGCTAGTCAGTATTTCAGCAGCCTAAAACCAGCCAGTTGAGAACTGAGCCCACAGCCCCAGTTCCACATAGTGGTTGTGCACTGACTCTAAAGAAGCCGCCCCATCTAAATCAGGAGATCATCTGGTCTTTCTTCTTTAGTCAGTCTACCTAAAGTAACTTAGCAAAGTGCAGTAAGACCTGTTTCTCATTTAAAATGTGAAGTAAATGTTGAAAAAGAACATTCCTTTTCTAGCAACACATTCAAAAAAGTAGCTTTTCTTCCATCAGTCTCCAGCAACATGTCTACAGAGGAGACATTAAATAGATAACACAAGTTGAACTACTCAGACTCCTCTTTACACTAAATGCAGATATGCGAGACACCTTCAGCAATCCAAGTCTTGGAGTATTTTGCAATGATTTCTGGGTAAAAGTAGAACAACTATGCCAGAACCAACAGGATTTTTGCCATTTTAAGCACACACCAGGTTTGGTGGTGCTAGAACAACATGTGATCCATCCATCTTATCTCTAAGAACAAGCAATGCCAGCTATTCAAGAAGCCAGCTCACCAAGTGTTGTGGTGGGCTGCTGCGACTATCTAGAATAGATTACGAGAGAAAGAAATGGCTGGAACATCTCCAGCAACTATTGGAGTTCCCAAGAAGTTTTTTCCTCACAGTAATGACTTTCAGGCTAATTAGAGGCAGAAAACCAAAACGGCAAATTCCCCAGACACCAGGTGTTTACTGGAAAATTCTCTTCCCCAGCCAGACACCATCCCTGTTCTCAATGGTTTCCATGAACCTCTCCCCTACCAGACAGGAGGTGTTCTGCCTTCCCAGTATGTCTCTCACTTTGGAGGATTGGGAAGGCTTAAGATCACCTTCAAGGTGGAGAAAACCAAGCGTGGATGTTGCTTGGATCCATCTCAGCAGCCCCAGGAGCTGGCTGAGAACCAGGGTAAGGTTTTTCATGCTACAGGCAACCCGAGCATTGTGTCTTGCTGCCCTCCTGTCCCCTGCCCAGCCAGAAGTCCACCACGAACATGAACCTGGAGAAGACTGTATTTAAACCATTCCCAGTGCAGTTTCAATCCCTACTATTCCACCTTTTCCTCATGATATTTGAGCACCAAGCATTGCAAGTATCGTGGTTTCATGTTCATGCTATATTTTGCTAGTACCTTGTACTAGTGTTTTTCTGCATTAAGTGGTGTTTTTCCTCTTTTCCGACAAATAAGAGGAGTCTGCACCACAACATAACCTTTGGGCAGCTCTATTCATATCTAAAGCCCGAGGATTTTTGGGAGGGGAAAAAAAAGATTATGTTTTTATTCAGAAATTAAATGAGATTAATAATTTTGAAAGCAATTTACAAATAGCAATCAGCCACTGCAATGAAGGTCAAAAGAAAAAGGACACATTAGCAATTGAATCTCTTCCCTTCCTTTAAAGTTTTAATGCTGCATACCTGTTAATAATGGGAAATATTCTTCTTCAAGAGTAGCATTTTCAAAAATTGGTAGGATCCTTTTGCTAATTCTAATCTTCTTTTAATAAAATAATTTGCTAAAAAGGATTATAAAAAAGCATGAAAATGAAATGCCAATGGAAACGTACTGGCTATACAATAAATAGTTAATGTATTTTCTAAATGAATGATTTAAAATAGCTATTAAAGTAAAGAGAATGAGCTTATGTTTCTAGTAATGACTTCTCTGCCTCAGAATGAAATCTGTAAATCCCTGATTGCAATTTCACATCCCAAAAGAACAAGCAGTCCTGGGACCAATGCTTATTGCCTTTATCATTAATACTAGCATACTAAATATGTAATTTTTATATCACTGGTTTGAATATTTAGATTTATACTTGTGTATGCTTTATATTTTAAATCCCACACAACCATTCTGTCACAAAAATAAAGCTCTCCTTCAACAAGGCTTTTTTGTACGTACATGTATACACAGACTTTCAGTATAACTACAATTTTATTCATAAGAGTGCATAATGATTCAGGCTGTGATTGTTAATAAAAATGCATTTCTAACCATCAAATTTGAGTCTATTATTCTAAGTTAATTGCATTTGCCCTAAAGAGACTTGCGACTGGCTGTCAGCCTATTTGTGTCAGTTCCATTTTATTCATCAGTCAATCTTGTCTCCTCTTTTTTCACATCCCATATATTGATCAAATAGATTTGTTAGCATGCTTCTGCAGCTTTAAAAAAGTTTTGTTATTTGTCAGGTTTATTTGATTACTATATTAGTCGAGTGTTATCTTAATTGTTATTTCAATAGAAAATAAATGCCCTTTGATAGTCCCACAAGATTCCCATTAAATATGATCCATATAACAAGTTAGTGGATGAAGTGAATGTGGTAAGAAAATAAACACATTAAGTCTTTTCTAAAAGGTGGTATTAATCTGCAGCTGTATTGTACTTGATCCAAAAGACAGGAATAGAAATAAGTGCAGTGTAAAACAATTTTGATAAACATCAGTGCCGTATCATTGCATATTATGCTATGTATAAAATACCTTAACAAAAAGATGTGTGATATAAAATAAACTGAGGCCATATCTGGAAGAATGGGGTTTGTGGTTATGTGTGAAATTGAACTGCATTAAATATGGCTTTCGACACTAGAAATTAGGCTAGAGAGTTAGGTAGTAAGCAAAGAGAGGTGGAAGAGTTATATGGGGCAAATTTTTGGTAGGGAGAGGAAAAAAAAAGAAACCAGCTCTCAGGAAAGTAGTTATTGCAGCAAAAAGTAAGCATGTATGCAGGTAGCTTCTTCCTCCACAAAGGTATGATAGATTGTTTAGTGAAATAAAGAAGAGTTTAGCTAGATTAATACTTTGAAACAGCATCTTGTGCACATCAGTCACTCAGTTTTGGTAATGAAGTCACAATACCAAAATTTTTACCTCAATCTTATCTAAAGGGAAGGTCATGCAACCAGTTTTCCCTTATGGGTGTCTCAGAAACTTGTCTCTCATATCTTCATTATCAGCAAGGTTACATAACCCTGGCTCCTTGCCTAACCTTAAATCTGGGATCTGCCCAGCTGGTACCTGAACTTACGTAGTGTCAGAAATACCATCTCTTTTTAAAAGATATGGGAAGTCCATATGTTTTAAGATAGCTACTCAAGATACAGAAGCATTGATTTAATAAAAATTTTAGGAAACAAAATTACTGCTTTACCTATATTGAAGCACATTGACTGAACCCATTACTTCCTGAAACTGAGATGAAGAACCTTATGCAAAGCTAAGTTTCTCTCATTTCTTTGCCAGGATTAGTCAATCATCTGACTTCAGAGAAGTTTGGGTTCTGGACTGGATAATTATCTGTAGACAACTGCAGGGGGAAGGGATGAGAGTAGGGACAAAACCAGACTTTCAAAAAAGCAATTTTTTCCTGGCTTAGTCTCTTCAGTCAAGGTGAGATGACTTGCAGCAGGATGGGCTTGTGTTCCATTGATTTCTGTGGGAGTTTAGGCAAGACTGATCAACTGTCCTACCTGTCAGGTAGAGCTGGAATGATGAACACCACCCAAAGGGGGACCTCTCTCATTAGAGCAAGAGCATTTTTAAGTGCCTACACGTGGCTGAGAATGCTTGAAAAATCCAATTCCTAGACTGTTTTTCATCTGGAACCTCTTTATCTGTATTTCATACTAAACTACCATGCTAAATCTTCAGATGCCCTAAAAAAACCCTCAAATTTGCAGTCGTCCTAGAGCTGTTAGCAACACTCCTGTGATTCAGAAGCACACGGTGTGATGATAGTTTCAAGCTAAACTGTTATGACCAGCTAGTATGGAATATAAACAGGAACAGATGAGAAGAATACAGCCTCAACATTTGAGACAACAAAGAAAGAGTGAAATGATTGCTACATAAAAGACATTTCAAAGACCTCCCAGAAAAGCAGGCATAAAAATCCCCAATAAAAAGGCTCAGCAAGAAAACTGTCACACCCCCTAATCCTCAGCAGACTCTAACAAGATGTTCACATGAGCCAGAGATTGTCTCCTTCCCCAGAAGACAAAAGGCACAGAAATCAATACTGTCTAGCATAGGATTAGGAGGCAAGAGATAGATAAAAAGGATTCCTTAACCTTACAATTAGAAACCCCAACTCTCCAGCCAAAAAGATAATCAGAAACAGACTGCAAACCTGTGTCACAATAATTGCTGCATCTTTTACTCTTTGAAAACTGATATTTTCAGAAGATTTTTTTATAATTTACTGCCACCCCAAGAAAGGTTTTGATGGCCACTTAGCTGCAGACAACTGCTGTGACCAGACCACAATTCAACACACATGGCAATAGAATTATTTCCCAGTCTTTATGTTTTAACCACCTCCAACCAAGCAAAAATTATGTTACCAAGGCTTGTACCAACCTCCCAGTAAATTGTACCACTAAAAGCAAAATGATATGTAATGCACTACTTCTAACAAATGATCAGCTTACTGTGCCCTGAACCAAACACTTCCACAGATTCTTCATGCCAAACGTGGCATAAGCATGTGCTCTGATTAAAAAGGAAACAACTTAGTTGTTATAACAAGCGTCTTTAGCTTTATTTGGTATTACTAATGCTTTTAAACAGAAGGCAGGGTACTGGCAAGAATAAAAAACAGACTTGAAGGGGGAGGAAACCTGCAGGCTGGAAAGAAGCTGCAGTCTCTGAAGTCCGACCCTCCTGCTGTAGATAACGAGTGACCATAAGCTGTGAGAGCTGGAGAAGTTTGCTGCATGGAAATTTCTGACTCTTTCTGAAGCTCAGCAAGGCAACCACAAGACATTGACAATGACATTTACAAAGCCTACATTAGCTTACAGCAATGACTTCAGCACCAAATCATATATGCTTAAGTACTGCATGTTCCCACTTTACAGGGGGTTAAATAGCACAAGCTCTTATTAAAGGACAGTCAGAATTTAAGCAGTCCTCACATCCAGTATTACAAGACTTTTCTGGTCTTCCTGATGCCATCAGGAGAGGAAAAGTCAAATAATTTCTTTTTTTTCTCCAAGTGCAAAACACTTGCAAACCATCACTCCATGCTCCTGTGATCCTACTGTCTACTGAACCTTAAATTTCCTGCCTTAAGCTAACTTTCCATGGTCTTGTTCAGTGCAAGTTAGACACTACCTCAGAGCTGCCTCATGTTCTGTGGCAGATGAAATAATCCCTGTAAGTAAACTACTTGAAACCACTTAGAAAGAGGTTGGCAGAGATGCAACTTAAACCATTGTCATTTGTCATGGAAAGACAAACAAATCACCCTTCCCAGAAGAATCGTGACTCCAAATAAACACATGGAAAAAGGCATGAATTTCTGCTCCATTTTAGCAATCTCAAAGACAGCAAAAAGCTTGTCTTACACATTCTTGGAGAATAAAGGGAGAAATGATACCTACAGATTTCTAAGTAAATTTTCTGGACCTCAATCCAGATGGGAATAAGTAATTCTCTCAGTCCACCCCCAAAGGCTGCAGCTAGCAGTGTACCAGACAGAGCAACCCAGGCTGTGAATCAAACAGGGTGGGAGCAGAGGGCAGAGTGGTCCGCACGGTGGCATAATCAAATTAATCCCTTCTCAGACACACAGCTCCCCAGGGACTCCAATTCTTGCTTGTGGCAAAGTGTCAGAATCACAAGCCTTTGCCTACAAGAGCACTTGTCCCCAAACCACAAGAAGCTTCACTGCTGTCCAGCTGGAAGGCCAGCTATGCTGGATTTGAGTCTGGGAATAGGACCATGGCACCCTGCCTGTTATCTGAAAGTTATTTCCAGAAAACATTTTCCTCATTTTATAGCAAAGCAAGCTACTAGTTAGCACTATTAGAAGTACAACTTGAGACACAATTTGTATTCAGATCAAGATTTACCAAAGAAACTGCACAACAGAAACTAGAAAACTAGTTGGTTCAGAAAACTAGACTGAGGTTATGTTTAATAACTTATTCCACTACCTTCAAAAGTCCAGCATCTTTATCTGTACTATTGGCAGCAGCAGGGATGTGACAAAGCATACAGTTCATTACCAGTGGTTGCCTAAGTTGTGATCATTTTAATGAAGGCTTTGCATAATTAAGATTTTCATTTTGGGGTAGGAATCAGATAGAACACTTGATATGGTTTGCCCTGCAGCCAAACATTTCCATCACCTTGAATGGGCAATAGGATGGTCCCTCATGGATTGAGGCAGACTCATTTCACTGGTCAGGTGCATAAAGAAAACTCAGACATGGGCTACCAAAAAAAGACAGCAAAAGACAAACTTTACTCACTCAGAAACTCAGGGTTCAATGCTGCATCAGTCAAACAGGATCTTCAAGCAGTCTCTGGCCAGTTGGGTAAAACAAGTTGTGTCAACTGTATGAAAATTGCTGTGTTCCCTGGGGAAAACACAGAATTATAGAATCACTTTGGTTGGAAAACACCTCCAAGACTATCTCAGTAAGAGGCCACAGGACATTAGCTAAAGGGAAGGGCTATCTCCCAGCTTCTGTTAGGAGTTATTTTTAACATACTTGTGAAGTCAATTAGGGGACATATCTTGACTTTTCTCTTTCCTCTGATAACAATACAGCTTTGAGGTGTTCACAAAACACCCATGTGAGATAACAAAGGCATATCACAAGCTGAGGAGCTTAGTGAAACTTTCTTTTCCCATTATTTTCTCAAACTGGGCAGCCCCTTAGAAACTCAGGTAAAACCTTCACCTTCTCAGCTCCTCCCTACAGCACATAGGGCATGGCATCACATCATTTCAGGTACTGAAGTAGCACCTTCCATGAAAAAAAATAGCTCAATAAGTCTAATTCCACTGGGAGATGGAAGCAAACTTTTCCCTTAATATTTCTCATCTGTTTCAGCCTTCAGCCCATCTTTAAATTGAGATTACTTTTTGTGTTAATGATGCTAAAGAAACATTTCAAAGTTTACTCAAAACAGCAGAACAAGTACAAAAGTGCTGTGCAGGGGGTTAAGCCTAAAAGCTTTAGAGCATGAGAACAAGCCCTTAACCTCTCCACCATTTTCTTATGAAAATTGAGTAAGAACCCCAAAAGTGTCAGCTTAGGAGCCACAAAAAAAGATTCTTATTCCCATTTGCAGGATCTCAGTTGATTACCTTGGTGTCAGGCAGCCCTTAAGCTGCCTCCTTTCCATGGCTACTAATTCTGCACATTGCCTGGAGAGCTGCCATGGTGTGGTCTGCCCTCTTTCCTCTATTTATCTACTAAAGGAGAAGCAAGGCCTGTGGCCCTCTCCCCTCCCAGCTGAGGATGTTTTCCTAACTGAGGCTTCTCATACCAATTAACACCACCTGAAAGCCTTTAGAATGGGGAGATATGCCAATTTATCTGCTTTCTACCCAGCCACTCCAGAAGTGGGTAATGCTTATCTGCACCAATTACTTCTGAAAATGGCATTTGGAGCATCCCAGATGGAGCCAACCCAAGAGACCTTTCAGATTGTGGCAGTGGCCCTCAGAAGTGCTCACCATGACCATGAATTGGGGTGTTGCTGATTAAAAGAGGAGTACACCAGGCTGGGCAGCACCCACAGGCTGAGCTCTTCCAGTAGCAATGAGCTGTCTGTGTCAGAAAGCACATCATCCAAAAATTTTAGAAAGCACCACAGTCCCATTAGGAATGGGCACCCAAGACCCCATTGTTGCAATCAAAAAGCCTTCACCCAATGGATTCAGTACCTCATGAGTGCCTAGAAGAGAGCTGGGAGGGGGCTTTTGACAAAGGCATGAAGTGATAGATAAGAGGGAATGGCGTAAACCTGAAGAAGAGTAGGTTTAGACTCGATTTAGGAAGAAATGTTTTACTGAGGAGACAGCGAGATGCTGACCCTGGTTACCCAGAGAAGTTGTGGATGCCCCATCCCTGGAAATGTTCAAGACCAGGAGCTCTGAGAAACCTCATCTGGTGGAAGGTGTCCCTGCCCATGGCAGGAGGATTGGAATAGTGTGATCTTTAAGGTCCCCTCCAACCCAAACCATTCTATGATTCTATTTGTACTGGAAACTCACATGATGCAAACTTTCTCTGCTACTCAGAGGACACTGATGAGACTTTGGTAGGCAAGGTCAAGATGTTTGCCTGCTCTGATAAAGCATGAGGAGGTAAATCATCCTGTGCAACTCAAGTCATTCAGATGGTACTTTTGGCATTTCCCCCCACTCCTGCTTTTGTTCTGTCAGTCTGGAGAGAACAGCTCATGTGATGTAATTTAGAATGGAGCTTTTTTAAAGCTTTCACTCAGGAAAAGCTTCAGGAGCTCTGGGGGTATAGCTTAGCTCGGAGAAATAGAAAGAAAGCAAGTTTGCATTGACAGCTTGATCCCAGAGAGAGGTGGCTGCCTGCTTGTCTAACAGGTCCTCTGGGTCTGGATGAGGCAGAGACAGAGGAGCAGTCATATTAAGTGAACGTGCGCTGCCAATGTTAAAGGAACAATTACCATTATTCTGCATAGTTCACTGTTTGCTACTGCTATTTCCTTCAATAAAACCTCTTTTCACTTGCCAATTGGAGCTTGTCATGTAACAATATTTCTTATGCACAATACACATACTAAAATGCCCCTGTGTTTTTAATACATTTATAGTTGTTAACAATAGCAGTATAGCGACAGAAAAAAACTGTACTTGCTTTGAATACAGAACAGATTGAAAAAGGAACAAACCAGTGGCCCTGCTCTGAAGGATTAATGGGGGTTAGATTTTGCCTAATCTGTGTTAAAATAGTGACACCTCTTCCATTTCTTTGACACCCACTTCTTCCTCTCAGGGCCTGGGCTGTGACCTCCTCACTAGTTAAGGGGTTGTACACCTGAGCCTTGTGCAAAACTTCAGTGATGGTTTTGATGTCAGGGAGTGTTGAGGAGAGCATTGGGCAATGTGCCTGGGCAGCCCTGAGGGGGATGGACAAGGGGTGCCATTCCTGTGGTTTGACAAGCCAAGCCTGCTGAAGGCTGCCCAACAACCCTTCAATCCTTGTGCGTGGTGCACAGACAGGTGGGAGCTGTGCTACCGTCCGGCAACACCTCAAACTCTGCCCACATCAGACTAACAAAACTCCTTGTGAATGCAGCTCCTGGTGAAGCAGGACAAACAGACAGCGTTGGGGAGACTGGCATTTCCCCAGGGCTGTGGAGCTCTACAGCTCTCCTCCAAGAGCTCACACAATGGAGACATTGTGCTACAACTGCACTTGCCAGCATCACAAAGCCAGGTGGAAATGACCACAGTGAAGGTGCCACGGTGAGAAGAAATTACGTGTTTGCACTTCTGAGCAGGCTGAACCTCATATTTCATGCACCCAAAGGAACAAGCAGCTGTTCAGAAACCTTTGTAGCACAATCATGAAGGAAACTTTCTTCTGCCATAAGATTCGTGTTTTCTAAGAACACAATTTTCTTCAGAAGAAGTTAATATACACAGGAAAAGACATCTTGAGTGTTCCTGACTCTCCTACACTATCCAGGAATAGTGATAGACTGAGAGTTTAAACACATTCTTCCACTGCACAGAGAGAGAAGTGTGTTTAGTGCTGTGAGCAGAACACTTACCATGTTTGCCTTTGCCAGAGCCGGCAAGACTACACCGGTTTAAGAGCACTTACTGCGTACATAAGTAACAGTGGGTGTCATCTGTCTGCCCCCAGAATAGATGTTCTGCATCTTTGGTGCAGGGGGAAAAAAGGATTTGTGAAAAGATGCACAGCATGATACATCTTCTGCTTCAGATATTGCTAATTGATTCATCTGTGGCTTTTTCTAAAGAAAAGAGAAAAACCCAGAGAAGGCCATCATGTTGGAGGCTGGTTTGGAGCCTGATCTGAGCTCCCTGGAATTGTTTTCTTTGACATCTGGCGGTACAGGATCGAGCCTTTGCGAAGATAAATAAGTAGTTTTCCAGCATGGTCCAGCACAGCCTGTTCTGCAACACCTGGGGAGGTGCTCAGATGGCAATAAGATTAATAATGTTTATTACAGTGTGCAAGTCCAGCTCCCAGTTGTGTTCCAGCATGGCATGCAGGCAAGAGAGAAACAAATGGAAGTGTTTGCTAGGAAAGTCTCATAGAAGACATAAGACTCTCACAGATTGCCACTCACCATTGGGTTCAAATCAAAGAGAAAAGCCTCTCTACATAATTAGAAGACATGGAGGGTTGTAGTCATATATTATCATGTGCCAATTTACCACCAGTAGAGCTCTAAGGACTATCTGTGAGAAATGCTGCATCATCTGTGATTTACAGCTCTATTTCACAGTGTTTAAAATGTTTGGATTTTTTTTAAGAATATATATGGGTTTGATGGTGTTAATATATGTGGGTTTGTTGGTGTTTCCCCCCACCAAATGAAAATGCTGACAGTCTTGGAGCAGCTCTGGCATTCATGCTGTGCAAGGATATCTTTGTGACCATAACTGTGTGTAATGCCTGCTTTGGGAATAAACTCTTGGCACATAACTTGGGTGTCATTCAGAAAGCGGCACAGTTGTCAAGGACCTTGGGACATGAAAGGAAGACACTGTGCTGTCTTTTCATTGGAAAGTTCACAAATTCTGCCTAGAGATCCCTCTGATATTTTCACTTTTCAATACATAGTGCTTACCAAAAATAAAACTGAGAATTTTAAGTGCTTTCCAAATTTAATGACACAGAGTTTTACATGGGAAAAAATTCTTTTGTAATAAACTCAGCATCTTCTGTTTTATATCACCTATCAGTTTCCCCAGCTAAAGAGTGAGCAATGCACAAGGATGTCCATGGGAGAGACCTACCTTTAGTTACTGTGCCAGAGTATTAAATAAAGCCCCATCCACTTCTGGCTACCAGCTCAGGTTAGGATTTTGTTTCTGAACCTTGGTCATATTGGCAGACAAGCTTAACCTCATTGTGGGGTGAGTCATTAACCATGAGAGAAAGGAAGAAGGAATTAACGCAGCAGTGACATCAAGGCAACAACAACAACAATAACAATTGTAAACTTTGTTCTTTCTCTGCTTTGAAAACAACAAAGTCAATTCAGATGAGACAATACATCAAACCCTCCAGTTTCACTCTGTGCAGTGAGGAAGAAAGAGAATTTGAGAGGTTTGAGTTAGCCCAGCAAAACAACAAGAAGCTGTCCAAAAGCACTGGGATGGATCTGCCCCAGCACCCATTGAGGGGTGTGCAGGCAGCCCCATCTGAGGGTGGCCTCAGGGGCTCTGTGTGGTGCTGTGCATCCCAAATCCCAGCCTGGGGAAGAGGACAGGGACTGGCACAGCCATATGGTGACTGGGGTGACCTCCTGACATTAATAAAAACAAACATTGCTAAGCCCTCTACTTGGAAGGGGAAGCACAGGGCTGTGTGTTTTCAGTTCAGGTTCAGTTTCTGACTTACCTGTTCTGAGTTTTTTAATTATCTCATTTAGCAAATGTCAGCAGAGTGCAGCTTTAAACAGAAAGAAAGCAACAAAAGAATTTGGAATGCAGACTTTAGCTTTATTTAAAATACTTCTTAGGGCTGTTTCATATAATAGGGCCACTACACACCTACAAGGTCCTCCCCGTCCCTGGAGTGTTCAAGGCCAGGTTCCACAGGGCTTAGAGCAACCTGGTCTAGTGGAAAGTGTCCCTGCCCATGTTGGGTGGTTGGATTTAGATGGTCTTTCAGTCCCTTCCAACCCAAACCACTCTATAATTCAATAAGACAAAAAAATCCAGTCTGGGGTTAAATACAACTTCAGGTACAGCCACTCCATCTCAGTGACTCCCAAAGAGGATAATTTCTTTCAAGACCTGCTGGAATAACAACAGGGTGCCAGGATGCTCTGATCATGAAATTCAAAACAGGGAAAAGATTTCAAAAAAATACCTAGCAGCAAGAAGCATGTGAAATACCACGAGATCCTGCTGCTCCCTGGACTAACCCCAATTCCTGTAATAGATTTATCTCATGGAAACCATTCAAAAAGTCACGACCACCAGGACAGAAATATGGACCTAAAGAAAAACATGATAGGGAAAGAAAACAGTGGCTGAAGGGGAACTTGGGAGAGCCAATCCACAAACAAGTCCTGAGGGCTCCCATAAGGCTCTCCTGAAGCGTGCACAGCTGTATCCCACATCCAGCCCCATGGGTTTCAGGGACTGCCTTGCCTGTTGACCAGCTGATGTTGTGTTTCTGCTGCAGTTAACACTTGATACCAAAGCTGTGAGGTTCCTGTGAAAATTCAGTGATTTATCTTGGTGCTTATCAGCCAAGGGCTCCTGAGGACCTCGCAGCAGGCTGTGACAGGAGCAATGGACAGGAAGGGCTCTGGGCAGGCCCTGCAAACCAGCCAGTGAACACACTGTGAATTTGGCTATTGTGGTCATTTAGGGCATGAATTATGTCCAGCCTTTAACACAGATGATGATGTCTGATGCAACAGGGGCTTTGGACTTAGCACATAACAACCTTTCCATAAATTGCTCGGTCCCCCTTCTTGCAAAGTCATTACGACTCCAAGGTGTAAGAGAACAGCATAAAATTCACACTGATCCCTTCAATTCTTTTTTAAGCATCCTTAAATCCAGCCTTTTTTTTTCCTGCTATACATCTTACTTTTTATAGTTAAAAGTAATTTTAAAGGAAAAAAGAACATAAACAATATACACTGACTCTTGACACTCCATTGCTTTTTTAAACTAGAATAATAAAAATTTGCAAATGAACAAAAGAGTGGGAGGAAGATATCTGATTTACAATGTTTTTGAGATAAAGAACACTATAAAAAAAGATCAATGTGAATAATAAAGCATTGTTAACTGAGTCATGACATTTCTATTCTCAGTGAAGATTTGAACAGTAGAGCTCTGCAAATGAGCACCTTGTGCCATTTTCAAAGTGGGAGGAAGACATATAATTATAATTTTTAAAGTGAAGAGAATTTAAAAAAAAAAATCTCTGTGAAAAAGTTTATTGAAAAACATATCGACATATCAATATGACATAAATTACTTTAATTTTATTAAACTGGGAGGGGGGAAAACCTCTTTTTGAAGACTGGCTGCAGAAAGCATTCCTTGAAAAGAATTTTCTTTATTAAAAACTCTTTGCTAAGATGAAACAGCACTGAATGTCAGCACTACCGTATATTTATTCTGTAACTCTTCCAACAGCCGAGATCTATAAAAGAAACATATTTTCAAAACAGTTTTAACCTCCATTGTCTTGATCATTCGTATTAACATTTTTCATGTCACCTATTGAAATCCCTTAAAGGAACCTTTTATTCAGTCAAAATTAATGAAGCCGTTTTCTCAAACAACCTCCAAAAAGTAAAAAGGACGTGATGTTGTGCATTTCATTTGACATACGTTTTCTGCCATTTCACTTACTTGTGTGATGAGAGCAATACTTCATATTTATGCTATCAAATCTGCAGAGAAAAGTGATTTTGAGCGAGAAGAAAACCAACTCTGCTCTTGCTGTGTATGCAATTTAAATCCACAGCGAAAATACAGCATTGATCAGATTACTCCAATTGAGTCATTTAGTGCTTTGGCATTCCTGAAGTTAGGGCCCAGCTGTGAAATCATAGTTGGGGCCAAACATTGCTGTTAGGTGAGTGCACATGGCTCCCATTTTCTTCAAAGGGAATGACACACATGGCCAATATTTAGCTTTCACCTCTTCCATTCTTCAGCTAGCAAAGCCAGAACCAGTGGAGTATACACAGGCAATTTAACAGAATTAAGAATACAATCAAGATTTTCCAGGACTTACTAGTGATTTGGGATATATAATTCAATACACATCAAAACACAGATGCTCAGCATATTCTGAAAATCAGGCCATCTCAAATGTCTTGCTTTAAGCAGGTAAAATCATAAATTACTCTGAGTATTTTGGCCATTGGATCCTAACAAACTGGCTGTAGTACACCTCTTCAAAATTATAAACTCCAGTTTCTGGCTTGGCTGGGATGCCTGGGAGAATTACGACATCCCAACTCATTTTTGTTCCTGTGTTGGCACACAGTTCTCCCCTGCCATTACCACTATGAGATTTGAGCACAGTGCAGGTGCCCTTCTGCAGCAGGTGACCCCCAGGGAAAATCCAGCTCCTGCTCCCAGCAGGTCCCGTGGGATGCACTGAGCTGCTGGGATGGCCCACAAGACTTTATAGCATAAGTGCCATGGACAGAAAAAAGGATGCATCCCAAAAATCTAGCTGCCCCATGCTGCATGCAGATCTTCATTTCAACTCAAGGTCAAGTGGAAACTTTTCTACCATCCTTGCTGACTCTCCTCTTCACTTTCTCCTGACTCCATCTGTTCCTCACCCATCTCCTTCGTTCCGCACTCGCCTCCCTCTTCTTCCTGTGTCCATCTGTTCCCTCCTTCCTCAACACAAGTTGGGGAAGGGAAGTAAATTCAGTCATTCACTGAACAGATTTCAAGATGAACCCCCTCCCTCTCCAGTTCTAACTTCATTCATCATGGTAAAAATTATAATGAATAGAAATGTTGAAGGTGAAAATTTATTAGGGATTGTGTTGCTTTCTTATATGAAAAGCAGTTAAAGCGGCATATAAACATTGGCTTCATTCATTTTTTCTTAATATATGGTATAATTAGTGAGAAATATTAGTGGAAGTGCTTGCTATGCAGTCCATCAACACATGCCTGTCAGAGCTTAGGATCTGGGCCAAAAGTTTTTGCCAGTCCTGTGATAGATTTACAATAAGCCTATAGAAGGCTTTACAGTTAGCTGGGTCACTAATTCATGAAGTTAAAATGTATGCAATGAGGTCAAAAATTCACTATTGATAAAACACCCCCTCCCGGGATTGCACCATTAGCTTTGTTACTGCAACAGCAAAATAAAGTAAACCCAAAGCTCCTGTGAATTACCAGTCCATCATCGTAAATCAGTAGTGAAGCACTTGCACGAGTTCATGATGTCATCTGAAGCCCAGGATATATTTATAGCCTTGTGTACTATTTCCTGTTTCTTTACGACAAAAATAAACAGTCTCCAAATCCCCTGCATCCTTCTGCCTGAGCTCAGCAAAATGAAATGGGCACAAATCTCTGAAAGCCCCTGTGATATATTGGTCTGGAGCAGCTCCCTTCTGATGGGCCACGGCGCCCACGCTCCCTCCGGCCTCTCCCATGTGGGCGACAGCAGTTCCCATGGAGTTTGCTCCATCTGCTGCACTCACTGCTGGGATAGCCCCGCACCTCCTCCTACTTTGCCTCCCTGACACTTGGAGAGAGGAGGAAAGAAGATTTAAGGCTCCAAGCCTTAGGCATGGAGTGAACAGCCTGGCAGGCGCATCCGAGGTGGAGGAGCTCAGCACTGCTCCGTGTGGGGACCTGGGCTTGCCACCACAGGGACCTTGGGCATCTTGTCCACCAAGACTTCCAAGCCGTGAAGGTTGGAGTTTGGGCTTAAATTTCCTCTCTCCTCCTTTGCTGATAATTGGGATCCTCATCTAGGGTTTCTGGGGTGTTTGGGCATTGATGATGTCCCACATTTCATCTCAGACCTCCCAGCTCTCAATTTTTCTGTACCTACCTGAATTGCTGTGTTTGCTGGCAATCCTCTTCACCTCTTATTGGGTGAAACTTTCTCTCTTGGCAGTCTGTTTTACTTTTTGCTTCCTTTCCTGAAACGAAACAGAGGGTAAAACAAGCAGCACACCATGCCTTGTAATCTCTCTCTGCAAGGAAGCACACTTGCTCCTCTTTGACCTCAGAGCAGCAACTCCTGAAGTCAGCGACTGTCACTAAGTGGCTGAGGGTGATAGCTGTGCCAAACCACATTTATTTGACATTTATCCCTCTTCAATTTTGTTTTCTTCTCTCCACCAAGACCATCGCACCAGCTCCCTGCCTCTACTGGCCCTCTCTGGGGTGACGCCAAGCACTGAGGACCATCCAGGTAAGCAGCTGGCCCCAGGCATGCAGAGATACTCCCTCCCTGGCAGACTGTTATATCCCTTAAGCAATCAAGAAAAAGTGTTTTGTTTTTCCTCGACTTTTGCATTTTTGAAGCACTGCTGTCAAACCCCGAGGTTTGGGTTTCATCGTTCTGAGTCCTTTCAAACCAAGTGAGTTCAGATCAAGCCTTCATACGTGCAGGTTCTCATCCATCAGATCTGCTGTAGCTCTGCCTGTGTCATCTCAGGACTGAATGGACATGGCACACAGCTCTCTCAGTGATGAGCATGTGATACATTAAACAGGCAGGTGGTGACAGCAGGGCACGGGATAAGGAATGGTTCCCTTGGTGCTTTTGCTGCACTGACACACCAACATGCCTCAGGGGAAAATTAAAAAGTTACAGGTCCTAAACTGCTACAGTTTTCCACACAGTTTAGCATTAACCCTTGGGACTCCTTGGTACAGGGGCATGAGGCAAAGGGCCACTGCCAGGATGGATTTGGAACAAATGCCAGCATTGAGTAGAGCCACAGGCTCCGTCGTCCTTTGCTTGTGAGATGTGGGTGAGCCCTAGGAGGGTCAGAGATCAATTCTGCTTCTCCTTCAGTGGAGTCTTCTCCTAAACAGTTGTTCCAAGAGGTGCATTGCTGCAGTCCCTGTTCAGCAGAACAGAGCAGTTCTTAAACCCTCTGTCCCTCATCAAAAATAGACTTAGAGCCCTCATATACCTCTATACTAAATCTAATTTCAGAAGCATGCAGGGAAACTACAGACTCCTCCAGGACTGCAAGATGCTGGTTTGTGCCTAAAGCCAATGAAGAAAAATAGAGGTCAGGGGACATACTGCAAATGCCAGTCTTGGTATCACTGCTCCTCCCTATTAACCAGAGGGATCTGGGGCTGGCATCAGTGGAAAGTAAGTGATTTACTTTGTGCTTTCATGAGTTTAGACACTTGTAGTCAGCCATCTGAATCACCCAACTGCAAAAAGAAAAAGAAAAAAGCAATTCCTCGTGAGTATTGAGACTAACTTCAATACAAACATGGGTGAACAATCCCAGTCTTCTACTGCAACAGCCAAATCCCAGCTTCCCCATGTGAGGAAGAAAGTTGCTACTTCATACTATTTAAAAATGGCACACTGTGGGGGTGTACCTTTAGCAGCCTCTGCCTAACAGTCTAACACTGAATAATCTGAGATTTCTTCATCATGCTACACTTATTTTTCCCTTTAAGTTCACTTCAGTGGTTGATTTCTATACATTAAAAACACAGACATATGTGGACATTTGAAGCTGAGCACAGGCTCTTAAAAGAGAGTCGCAAAGTTTGACCCTCTTCCCATCTCTAATTGTAATTTAGGAGTTTTTTTATATTCTCATTTAACAGTAATCATAAATAGTATCAGTGGTTTGTAATATATTTTTAAAGCCTATTTGGCTACACCTATTTGTTCCAAACTCTCAACCTACTACTGTTCCATCCAGCAACAGACTATAATAGGAAAAAAAAAATGTGCTAACCACCTTTTTTTTCTGCTGGTCTAGCACAATCTTTATTTCTTCAGACACTTTGTGCAAACATTAAATTGATAAAAGACATAATGTAGATGGACCCACAGCTGAACTGAAGGTAATTGCATAAAAATGAAATGGAGACCTATAATTGTACACTGCTTTAGCCTCTCCTGCAGTGTTTTCTGGAAGCAAGGATCTTGCTTGTCATAGCAAGTTGCTTGTTACAGTGATTGTGTGAAGACTTGATCTAGCTGTACAAGACAAGTATAACATTACTGAAAGGGAGCTTTTCAAACTAAGAGTCTGACACTAAAATGTACTGTATTTTCCAAGATGTAGTATGCTTTAACAAACAGAAGAGTCCCTGAGTGACAGCTTTTGTTACCCTTTTGTTTGATGGTGCTGTATTGAAAAATTCAGGTTATGTCTATGCCTTTCTATTTCTGGTTTTGATTTCTCTTCAACAGCACTTCAAGAATAAAAATTGACTCAAAGTATGAATAGTAGAAGTCGGTGGATACAGTAAATGTTAGTCTGGCATTTACTGATTACTTCTGTCAGACTTTTTTTTCAGTCTTGCTTCCTGAATGCTTAAATGCATTCCATGGGCCATTGTATTGTTGCAGAACTGGGGAACTCAACAGATATATCATGAATTAAAATGTATCTAGTTTAGATTTTGGGGAAGATTTTGAAAGTGGAAAATAATAGTTATTCTTGCCTAAGACTTTTGATCTGATCTGTGTGTATCCAAAGGCTCAGCCTGAATGTAGCTCTCACTGTGAACAAACAGGACCCATTTGTAATATTGGCACCTGAATAACAGGTAGGGCTTGTGTCTTTTGGACTCACAAAACAATTGTTATCCAACAAATCCAATGCATAAGCTGGACACCGCTTCCTCCTGAGCTCTGCTGCTTTAATCAGCACAGCTCTTCCTGGAGATGGTTTGTTATTGAATAAAAGTGCAGGCAAACTTGTGGAATGTCATGGATTTATAAACACTGGGAAACAGTCATGACTGTACATGTAAGGACACCCAAAATACATGAGTTTTCACATTCTGGACTGAATAGGCTGGCCAAGAAGTCAGAGAGGGAAAAACACTCCTGTATTTGCTTACTCTGAGGGGAAAACCATCAACAACTCCTCACAGATGGGCAAACCCAGACATGCAGAGCCCCGGATGCTGATCTCCTGTGACCAAGGGTACAAGCTCTGGGGAGAACTGCTGTGCCTTGCACTGCTGGGTCACACCCAGCAGAGCCACTGCCTCTCCTGCCCTTCCCATCTCGCCTGTGGCTTTCCTTCATCATAATGCTCACAAAACCTGACAGTTATAGGTTTCTGAGACTCCTCTCTGTGCCACTGCTCTCTTATTGCCTCCACCCCACTGTTTGCTCCCTGCCCAAGGCCAACTCTCCAGGACAGGGAATTTCACATTTCCATCACTGTAGACTTTGTTGTCATTATGACTTCAAAATCAAGACAATACCTCTGCCAACACACAATTTTAAAGCAGTGATTTAAAATGAAAATGATAGCCTAGTTTTTATGCTTATCTTATCCCAAGATCTTACTCTACTAACCTCTTCCCAGCTTTCCTGCTTCTACATATTTCACTAGGTAAAAATTATCTAAAATGGCATGAAACCTGACTACAAGAAGAAATTTAAATGAATTGCTCACTCATTCTGCAAGTAAATGGAGTCACAGAAGTCACAGAAAAATTAGTTCTAGGGACTCTAGAATCACCTTCTTTGGCCTCTGTCAGAAACCTGCAGTAAGAGCAGGTTGCAGGGGTCCATGCCCAGCTGAGCTCTTCACACAACCACAGCCTTGCTGCTGTCTGTTGTGGTGCTTTACACATCCCATGATGAGCAATTCATTCCCTGGGCACTTCCAGTTGCCTTTGCTGCAGCTTGTGACAGTGCCCTCTCCTCGTTTTCTGTCTGTGCACTGCTGGGAGGAGTTGGGGTCTGGCTTCTCTGGAGGGGAACAAAGCATCCAGCACTGTTCTTTGCCTTCTCCTTCAGGCCAATCAAAGCCAGCTCCCCAGCCTCTGCTCACATAGAAAGTCTTCCAGACCCCTCACCACCTCAGTGGCCTTCACTGGATTTGCACTAGATACTACTTATCTCTCAAATCCTTGCTTCCCCCCTCTGCAAGCCTTATGGTTCCACTGGTTTTTCACTTACCCATCCATCCATCCATCCATCCATCCATCCATCCATCCATCCATCCATCCATCCATCCATCCATCCATCCATCCCATCCACATTTCCTCCTCTCGGCTCCAAGGATACTGGGGGAACAGCTGCATTCTCATCAAGGTTTCACTCTCTGTCAGCCTTTCCTTGGCTTTTCTCTAACATGTGTCAGAAGTCAAAGGTACCTAAAAACCAAGAGATATGCAGGGCCTCTCTTCAGACTCCTTGCAGCCAAGTGCAGATGAACCCCTTTAGAGCACTTACTGTTCCTCTCAGTAGCATTTGCAAAACTGAGGTGTTTGTAAAGATTGATTTTCTGTATATAGCTCAAGAGCAAGCATATCACAAGATTTAAGTGAGATAAAAAGTGAGGCTGTGCTTGATGTGAGGTGCAGGAGTTAATCAGCTGTAGATAAGAACTGATGAGGTTTTATCATCCCTGCCATGGAGAGAATGACTGTGTTTCTTGGCCACTTGATCACTTCAGAGAGTGAGTGAAACTATATATCAACCCGTGTTTATCTGTGCCTGAGAAGTTCTTCAAGAATAAATTGAACTCAGAACTCTTCTTAACCTTTCCCCTAGTTGGGGCTTAAAATTAAGCTCTCCCTCTGGTTTTTGAGCTGCCTCTCTGGCACGCTGACAGCATGTGAAGTATCCCATCTCCTAGTTGACTTCCAGGCCAACAACACAAGTGGGGATGAAGTTATGAAATAAGGAATCTGGATGCTAAACAGGGACCATCTGGCTGCCTTTGCTACAAGATAACGAGCCACGGTGAGCTGGCACATCTGCATCCAGGTACCCCCTACATGCACATTGTTGGCTGTTAATTTAGGGAAACAAAGTTGCAGCTGAAAAATAACAAGATAATTGTTTTGCCTTCTTTTATGTCTCAAATTGAAGTTAGGATATCAAACTCGAAATAAATGTCCACTGAGGCAATAGTTCTGTTTTCTTTCCAAACCTGATCCCACCCACTGGAAGTGAATTATTACTTAGCCTCTAAGTCCTCTGGGTTTAAGAGAAAACCTTAGAAGGCAAGTTCACAAATACCTTTACTATGAATAAACCTCTGTAAAGAGACTGAAATCAGTAGGTGAGAAGGGTTAGGCCTTGGAAGTAAACAACTGTAGGTTTGAAAATTCTGCATATGTTATTCTTTCAGATCTCTGCCTTGGTATCACAGTCTTTTTTTCCTAATCCCACCAGATAACCAGCTTACAAATGAAAAACACACGGATGAAAAGCCTATGAAAGGTGTTGTTATGAGTTCTGTCGCAGAATTCAGCATCACAGACACTTCATCAAAGGGTACCAAAAATGAGAAGAAATTGTCAGATGCAAGCAGATCATCCATTGCTTCCCTGGAGAAATGCAGAGAATTCACTTACATTGAAGATGATGCATCAGTACATCAGAGAGACAGTGACGGTATGTTTTATAAAACAGATCACATTTGAGCTGATTTCTAAATAATGCCCACTGCAAAAGAACTATGTATAACCAACTCGAAATTAAATGTTGAACAGGAGGTTCAAGAACATCGCCAAAAGCAATGTTAAGTTGCCCTGCAGACATTTGTGTGATAGATGAGAATTTCTAGAAGATGATCTTAAATTGTCAGTGATACTAAAGTCATAGAAGAGGAGTTTAGAGCCTATTGTGCCACAGAACATTTGTACTTTAGTAATGAGAGTTTGCACAGAGGCACCAGTGTCAGTACCAGATCAATCTATTCCTGGTTATTCCAGTGGATGTTAAAAAAAGGCTCTGTGAAGTATTTCAGAAGTTTCTTTTGAGTGCCTTTTGCAATAATGGATTAGTGTGTTGTATCCAATGGAGCTGGGATCTGTCGTGCATATCATTTAACAATTCCTAAATTAAGCATTTCTAAATACAGATCAACACAATAAAGTGCCCTGTTCTCCAGGAATCATTAACATCTCTATTGTGTCACAGATCCTTACAAAAGGGATGTCTCTGATACATCTGCTGGAATACACTTAATTTCAAGGAAGGATCTGAAGTACTTATTTTATTTAGGGGACTTGTCCTCTTGTCCAGACACTCCCTATTTTTGAGTTTGAGGACTATCTCAACCACTACAGGCACACAGGTGTGTACCATGTGATGCAAGGAACAGATTTCATTCTCCTTAAAAAAGCTAAACGCGAAGGAAATTAACAACAACAACAAAAAAATCCCAATCTGTGCTTAATTAATAATGTTAAGGGCTGGATAGAAGCCAAGAAAACCAAAGGAAGACAGATTTGTGGTTGTCACTTCATACTCAGCTCACTCCACTCTGACAACTTACTGCTTATTCCACATGCAAGAGGCCAAATCCTGTTTGCTGGTGCTTGGAGAACCTCTGAAGGCAGAGCAGTGGATGAGGAAATTGGTGATTATTTTGTTCCCTGTGCTCAGACAAGGCAAATACAACTCTCATAGGTCTCACCAAGGATGACCAGAAAGGCTTCAGCAAGCTTTGGACCAGGGTTGTTCAGAGCATCATCTGTGTGAGCAGATGCCACCAAACAAGAGCAGGAAAACCTAGAGATGAGGCATGCTAGAAAAATTATTATAAATTCTTCTTTTGTGCTAATTAATCTACTAATGTAGAGAACGAGAGCTGAGGTCATTGTTCTCACTGAGATAAATGTAGTAATGCTGTTTGGCAAACAGCAGGGAAAACAAAGGGGAAAACAAGAGATTGCATCTTCTTTTATGCAGTTTGTGGCTAATTTATTTTCAAATATATAAATGAATGCATAGGAATGGATGTCTAATTGCTAATATCTATTATTTATATACATTACCCCACTTAAAACAGGACCAAAAAAGCCTCACACATGCAGATTTTTTGAAATGTGTTACATCCATTATCACAGTTCATGGTGTGTGCTCTGATGGGAATTTAAAAGCATCTTTACTGCACATCACAGAGTCTGTGCTGAAACATTACTTTATTATTAAAATCTTGTGCTTTTTGTGTGCTCTCTTTCCTGGATGAAGCCCTAAGAATCATATCTATTCTCTCCATATTACATAAGCACCATTATGGTTAACACATTCAGGGAAAAAAAACCTGTTATTAAAAAATGGATCTTTGGAGATGGAGAAAAAAAATTGCCAAATCCTTAATTAAGATATAATTTTGAATTCTGTCTCCCACATCTATGTATAGGAAAGAAATTTCATAAACATATGAGATCTAAAAAGAATAGTCTTAATTACACCAAGGACTACTGGATAAAATTATTACATTTTCTACAGTGTAAATTTCATACAATTAAATGCAGTGGTGTCACCTTATTAAATGTTTCAATTTTATAATTATTTCAGTTCATTTAGCTAGAAAAAAATATAAGCATGGATTTACTGAGTATGACCAAAATCTAGTCATTCTTATTTGACAAAACTGACTTAGAAGTTAGTTGAGCTTGTCTGAACCTAAATAGATCTTGACATATTTAAATAAGTATTAAAATTGATAACATTGGTGATGATATGCCATTTAGAAAGAAGTTCAGTCATATTTGTTCTTGCTACCTGCTTTAACTGCCTTTTTAATAAAGAAGCTGGAATGATTTTTTTTTTTTTAGTTTTGTTTTTTCACCAAGAAAGCTTTCTAAAAAAAAAAAGCATAATTCTGGAAACTTCCTGGCAGTGAACTTCATGTTACGTGAGCTAGAAAATGCCACAACAGAACCAATGCAGTTGAATGAGTTCACAGTTAGTCATCCTAGGGCAAGAAATGTGGTTATAACCATATGCTTTCCTGAAAGAACCAATGAAAAGACATTCATATTGTTGAAGGCATTTTTCCTTTCCAAAAACAAGAAGGGGGAAAAAAAAAAGAAAGGTCTGGGTCTGTTCTCCAACTGGATTAACACAGTTGGAATCTCACACCTGCTGCACCCGAGCAGCCTCCCCAGATGCTGGAGGCTGAGGGGTGCTGAGCTAGTTAGTTGATTTTGGGAGGGCACAAACATAGCACAGAGTTTTAGTCATGGTGACCAAGTTTTCAGGAATATTCACTGTCTCCAGACATACATCCTACACAATCTATTTTCCAAACTTTTGTCTCCTTTGAAAAATTGACATTTGTGAATGAAAAGGTGAGAACCTTGTTTGGTGGGGAGTTGGCAGGACCCTGAGCTGAGACTCAGCCAGCACACTGCCCTCTCTGAATGCTCTTCTCCAGACCTGCTCTCCCTCCCTGTCCTTGGTAGACTTTAAACACTTTTAGTGCAAACTCTTGTGAAAATGGAAACAAACTCCAGTGTCACCTGTGCTGGTGTGGTGGTTTACTCAGCCCCACAGGACCCCTCACTCACTGCCCCACTGCAGAATGGGGGTACCAGAAGGGTAAAAGGAAGAAAACTCATGGGATGAGATAAATACAGTTTAATAGGACAGAAAAGGAAGAAAAAAAATTAATAATAATAAATAATTAGAATATACAAAACAAGGGATACACGTTGCAATTGCTCACCACTCACCAAGTGATGCTGAGTGAGTTATCTGAGCAGAAACCTCTGCTCGTTTTCTCCCTAATTTATATTAGTGCCATATGGTCTGGAATACCCTTCTAGCCAGCTGGGGTCAGCTGTCCTGGCTGTGTCCCCTCCAAGATTCTTGTGCCTCTTCAGCCTCCTCGCTGTCCAGGCATGAGAAGATAAAATTTGGTTTAAAGGGCTTGTTCTTCTGGATTTCACTGCCACAGAATATTTCCATTCAAATTCTTTTCATACAGCTGTTGTTTTTCCAGAGCAATTAAAATATAAAATAAACTTTTCACTTGTCTCTATGGAAGCAGTTATCATCAGTGTCTTTTTAGCCCATCCATCTCACTTCTGTGTAGCCACACTGGCCTAAACGTGGGTGATCCCAGCTCACTCGTGTTCTTACGTCTCCCTGCTTTTCCTTTCTCTTAGATGAATGTGCAACACTTATCCTGGCCTGCTTGTTCTGCCAATTTTGGGACTTTCTTATAATGCTGCCTGATACCTGTGAACATTGGCTGACAGATACCTGTTGTCCATCCAATAGATATTACCAGACCTCTGACGAAGACCACGGCAGCAACGACTGCAACTGCGACTGTGACATTGATTGCAGCCTCTTTGAGTCCTGCCACGAGACTGGGGAGTGCCTGGAACTCGCCATGGAGATTTCAGAAGTCTGCTACCGCTAATAGGAAAACAGTTGGCAAAATTCCTCCAAACTACCTGACAGATTACAAAGGAGATTTTTTTTTTTTTTTTTAATATTAATCATAACCAGAGGTTTTGCCAATGAGGACTATGTGCATCTTGTTGCTTCCTCCCTGGAGGTCTCTGTGTCTGTACCGTTCTGGTGGCATGATTTCACAAACTGCTGAAACCAATAAAGGACAAAAAAGGGTCTTCTCTGCCATAGATGACAACACAATTCCTAAGTGCCAAGTGTGCTCGCTGCTTTACCCACTGTCAATCCAAGCTTTTATAAACCTTTAATTGCTTTAAACACTGATTTCCCCATTCATAAACACAGGACAAATTAGGACATTCTTTTAGGACTGATATATATATTAGTTCCTCTTCCCAATGGATTCATACCTAAACATGTATTACACGTTGGTTATTATAAATAATTTATGATATAGCATCATTTTATAATTAAAAATTTATTTATTCAATCTCTTAAAACACTCTTATATGCCCAGCATAGACAGAAAAAAATATTAAATTAATTAGGAACCATGCTACTGGTAATTACAGCAAATGTCACTAAAAATCTTCAGTGAATTTTGTGAAGGAAGTGTTTTCATAGGGTAGTGCAATTCGACAGTGTATTAATGTGCTGGTCCATGGTTATGTAATAACAGGTTATGCCTATTGTTCATTAGTTATAGGAAAGGGCTCCTTAAGGGTAATTAGCATAAATGGGAATTGACTGCACACTTCCAGAGGAGAATTACCCCGTGGATAGACAGTAACTCCTTTGCTTGATTTTAATTTGTAAGACTTCTGCAAGAAACAGAATATTGCCACCTATTCTAGTGCAAACAGGCATCTCCACCTGTGCACAAAAGATTACAAAATGACAGTATCTATCCTGCTTGTGCTTTCAAACTCCCTCTATCTCTTTTCTGATGGCAGATGTGATTAGTAAAAAGGAAATACATGTTGCACATTACATGTATGACAACAAAAGCATGTAAATTCAGCTGCCTGAGGGTGAAGAACACAGGTATTAAGTACAGAGGAAAATACAGTTGTTTGCTCACGTTAGGTATTTATAGACTAACACCAAAGTCAGTGTTTGCTTTGTATAAACACTAAAATTTCTCCCCAAAACCCCACTGATCTCAGTGCAGAAGCACCTGTGGAATCCCAAACAAGGATCCTGGGCAAGACACTGGGATATTAAGCATTTCTAAAATCAATGAAGCCACTTGTTTATTAATCAGAGTAGTCCTGGTGCACAAATATTTAATGGGTGGAAAAAAATCATGTGTACTTCCTTTCCTTACCCCCCTTCTGGAAAACTTCTGTTCTCAAAAAATCAGAAAGCAAGAAGTTGAACCACTAACCTTTTTCCAGGTGTCTTACAAAGCCTAGTGACCAGAAGACAACAAACCTCAGCAATATAGCAAGCAGCCCAGAACACCTCATTTCTCTGCACCTTCCAGGACACTGATGGGGAATAGAAGAGATTTGCTGGTCTTACACTGTTCTATTGTGAGCTGTAGTCACCTAAAGGAGCTAAAGCATTAATCCTTCATCAGCACACCTGTCCCAGCCTGCTGGCTGGGTCTGGACCCAACCCCCACAGCACAGCCCACTGCCATCCAGGAGGCACTGCTTTGGGTCACCCACCCCAGGATGGGCACTGCTGAGTTTTAATGCTTCAATTTGCATTCTCCCACAGAATTTGGATTTTAAGTCTTCCAAAGCTAAGCTAAACTCTCACTGCTACATACCAGGCCACAGAGGCTTGGATCATTCTATCCTTTCTACCACAGGTTGTCCTTGACAAAGTGGCATGTGGGTGTTTATGAATAAAAACTCTGACTTGAGGCATTTAGGAGTCAGAAAAGGGGGAAGCTTGTTCCACATACCATTTCCTAGAGAAGCACCAATAAAGATGTTCATTGGCAGTCCTTGCTTTTGATGCCAATCTCCAAAAGAGATTTCATGTGCAACAGCTGGATGGAGCCCAAGAGGGGAAATCAGAAGGTGGCATACCCCAAAATGCTGTCAGAGAGGGAATAAGAGATGGGGAACTTGCCTTTCAAGCCAGGATGTCTTGCTCCAGTTCTGAGTCTGCAAGAAAAAACACACTGACCACACGAGTATAACTCATGGCAAGTGAAGTCTCATTCAGCTGTGGAACTGGACTGGGGGCTTTTAGCACAAACGTGGAAATTTTTCCAACTCTTTCCCTAGGAATCATTATTCAAAAGATTTTTTTTTTTTTTTTGTGTTGTAATCCATGGGTTGGCATACTGAGGTCATGTCTACTACAGGGCACAGGTAAGGTCAAACACAGAATTACTCTAGCCACGATTAGACAGGATGTCCCAGCAATATGAATGGAATCACACTGGGATATATTGAGAGCTGCTGCTGGTGGTGTTTTAAATAATGCAGCAATATCTCCTTGCCTAAAGTGTACAATGGCACACTGCTTAGTTTCCCTCTTTTAGGGAGAAGATTTTTTGAGACCTTCTTGAGCAATGAAACCTTGAAAAATGTGTTATTTCATACAACACAGTAGAATCAGCAGCTTATGATAACTGTTTTCTGTCATAAAGTTGTTAATTGCAACATTGTACTTTCATAGGAACACTTAAACATATTGACACCAGAGAAAGTCAGTCAGACTTTTCCATTAACTATTCCAGAAACTCTTTGAAAAGCCATCCTATTCCCACACTAAACTGACTTCCTAGTGCAGAAAAATACCCATTTATCAGATCTGAACACGGGTAGACATTCCAGTGAAACCGAAGCACTTGGAACAATTCGAGGCTGTCTCTGTATTTTTTATTTACTGGGAAGGGAGGTCTGGGTGCTCGAGGAGGAGGCGTTTGGGTGGATGGCTGTTGGGAACATGTTGGACTCAGCTGTGCTCCCGGGGAGATGTCAGCGCGTGAAACCAGCTCCTGAGAACAACAAATAGAAGTTCCCATTTTGCAAACGGGAACAGCGCTCCGACACGACGCCTCTCCCCGGCGCCAGAAATGCACTGACAGATTGCCTGGGGGAAGAGAGAGACAGAGAGAATAACGCAGAGCTGCACTGCTACCTTCCACAGGAAAGGACCATGGGATGCTCTCTAAGGATCTCCTCTTGGAAATGACCCAGCAGTCTCATCCTTGAGACAAAAATGTCTTTTCACCTCCTTTCAATCTGTTCTCAGAACACAATACGGATTAGGATGCAAACTTTAGGGGAACTGATGTTTGCTAAATATTGGAAAAGCCTCTGGGGGCTTCTAAAAGTTTAAAGATCAGTTATCTCAAATGATATTAAGTTCTCTGACTGACCATGAGCCCTTCCATAATGTTGTTCTGATGCCTTACTGTCCCTGTACAAGTCCCTTAGATGTGGGGCTGGCAAAAATTATCCCATGTACATCCCCAAATATAGGGATGGAATATATGATATTACCTCATTCAAGGTTGCTTTGCTTCCTAAAGCACTTTGATTACTCGTATTCTCTCAAGCAATCATCAACTAGAATAATCAACATCTTCCAAATGCCCAGACAATGCACAACTCTGCCTTAACTCCAGGGCTGCTTAGGGATTCAGGCTGAGTGCTACAGCTGAGGTCTAGAAGACTTTGGTTCTCAGGAAGAAAGCAAAATACGAGAACAATTAAGATGTTTGAAATTGTATTTCTCCTATTATGCTTGTACAGTATCAAAAAAAGTTCAAGAGTGTCAGACTAAGAATGTATGTATCTATTAAATTTTTCTTTTAATTATATGAAATGGGTGGTTCCATTGCTTTCATCCGTTCGGGTTCTCTTAAATGCAAGGTAAGTTTCCCATTACACAAGTAAATGCGTTTACCAAGCAGACTGGGATTTCCAGGCACTGCTCCACTATAATTCACTGTAACTGAGCATTAATCATGATTAATAATCTATCATTCCTGTGGTTTAGGAAAATAAAAAGGAGGACTTTATTGAGAAACTGCCTTTTCTCTTAGCATACTTCATATAATTGCACAATGGAACAATTCTAGGGAATTCATTATTCTGCTGGTAATGATCTAGATTTCCTTAACATTGCACACGAATGGGAATCGTTGCCATCTGATGGATGTTCCATGGCCTGTACAAAATGAGTTGGTGGGTGCAAGCCAATTCATAATGGATGTGTGCCCATATCACAAAAAACACCATTATAATTGGTACCCTTAGGAAAAATGCCAAGGTCTGAGTGTAAACAGAGCACTTTCTGTCCCAAGAGCTCGTGCTTCCGTGGTCGGAGTTGAAGCACAACAGAATGAGCAATGCTGAACTGCATCTGCTGCCTCTGTAAAGGGCTTCACTCTCCTGAGGCAGCACTTGGCATCTTGGACCCTCTGTAAAATAGGAAGAAAACTCACTCGGGAGGTCCACACTTGTGCCTCTTCCCCCACCATCACTAAAGTCATCCTGGGGGTTGTGCAAGTATAAAATGTAGCCGAGACAGTCATTGCTACAGTCCATAATTTGTTCTCTTTCTAAGTGTATCCAGAAAAAAATATATTGTCACTAAACGAGAAGTGTTTGCTCACCAATCCTCATTTGAAATCTGAGAAATCTTCCTATCAGAAAATGCTGAAAGTCACTGACCTACCATCTCCTAGTGTTTTCCAGTGGGAGACACCATTTTAATTGTATTGAAGAGGGATCAGGGACTTCCAGCAGAGAAGTTCACAGTTCACTGGAGTACATTGCTTATAAAATAAAGACAGAAGAATGAAGATATCTCATGGACATTCTGTTGATGGCCTGCATGAACAGAACAGTTTAAGCAGCAAAGTAATATAGGAAAAGTCTTCTTCCTTATTGGAGAATCCTGCAAGTCAATCAGTCATTCACATGCCCACACCACAGTATATTGAAATGACCGTGGTACAAAGAGAGGAAACAAAACCCCACCTTATTCAAATGCATGAAAAAATCACAATCAATGTCATTAAAATGCAGACTCAATTTATGTTGCCAGTTTTGCCATGCTTCCTACAAAGTAAAAAATAATGCCAGAGAGCAGTGAGGAAAATATTATTAGATCAACTGTATAAAAAGCGTGAATGATTCCATTAGCAAGCACAGCTGAGAAAAGACAGGATTTAAATCAAATCTAAATATGATAAGATTATACAGCCAAAGTGACATGTCCATTTTAGAAAACATACAGAAGAAGCAAACAAAAGCAGAATTTGGGGTTTATGCCATAAAACATGTTCCATGTCACAGAGCATTTAAAAACCTGATGGAAGCGTCCTGTCAGCTCTGCAATTTTATACTGTATTTGTTCTAGGTGAGTCACAAATGTGCAGATAATTTAGAAGAACACCCTTTGTTCATCTCTCTTGCAGTATATTTGCATCATTCTTCCCTTCAGAGTGTCACTGTGCTGTATCACTTGATACAGTCATCACACAAACCCTTCTAATGGAACAGCAAAGCTGCCCACAGAACTACAATTCCACTTCCTAAATACCCCTTTTGGGGTATTGTAGCCTGGTGCTGCTCCACATTTTGCTTCCAGGTGAACACCAAATTTTGGTGTTAAATGGGACGGCCAATAGTTTAAAATAAAAGGATCAGGTTTTCTAATGTGTCTCTTTTGGGACAGGAGAGTTCAGCCTCCACTTCATGAGGCTTTTCATCAAAAATACAGATGGAAAAAATCTTTTTCCAAGAAGCATTTTTTGGATACTACTGTGTCAGTTAAAATCTACTGTATATGTATTTGGAGAGAGAGAAAAAGAGAGAGAGAAAGAGAGAGAGAGAGGTGAAGGATGAAGACGCAGGAAGAGATGGGATATTTTGAGTAATGTACTTGAGAGCACATTGTGATCTCTGATTGCTCTGTGAATTTTTTGTCCTGTTGGGGTAATCCTTGTGATTTCTGCTGCACCAGAGGCAAATGAGCCATGGGATGAAAGCAGGATGAGCCTTTGCCCCAGGTCTCAAAGGTTTCTGCTTCCTCACGTGCTGCCTGCTCCTGTCCTTGTTTACATCCAGGTGGTCTCTCTGATACAAGTTTTATTTGTAAGAGATTTCACCACAGTTCAAAATCAGAAGTGGAGAAGGACACACATCAGTATTCATCTTCTCAAAGATATAATCAAATATTAATCCATTTTAAACCCCTCGATTTTACTATGCATTTCAATTTTTCCTGTAATCTATAACCCGTACACACCATAAAGTCATCACTGAGAGGGGAAGCTGGAAAAATCCAGCTACCTTTCCAAATGGAAATCAGAATATATATTTTTAGCTACATTAAGCCAACTGCATGCAACTCTGCACACTTATGTAATTCCCACATAAAAATAATCCATAATATTCCAGAGGAACAAATCCAATTCTTAGTCATATAAATTTTCATATAAGTCCATCAAAACCTATTCCAAAAATGTCTCAGTCTTTTTGAGTGCTAGAGTTGGAACAAAAGAGCGAGTCCTTTAAAATGCCTTTGGAGCTTCCAGGGATGTTAAATCTAATTGCCCTTAGCATAGCACCGATCCACAAAGGTTTAAGTCATGGAAAATGTATTTTACCTTTATACAAGGTATACTATGCAAAGTTTATCGTGGCACAGTAAAGTCATGTCTAACTTGCTTCGTGCAAATTTCAGACAGAAAGAAATTAACCTTTGATGCTTCACTTTGACTAACCAGGACAGAAAAATGTGTCTTCTCACTGCAGGCACACAATATTGTATTAAATGATATGACGCAGCATGGTATGATATGATAAAATGTCCATTTGTGCACTTGGGTCTATATGTGCACAAAGAAATCCATATTTAAACTCACAGATATTTATAGCAATGTCTCTATGTTCCAAGAAACAAGAAAGGATGGAGAGTAGGCAAAGATTAATTGTGATAGAAACCTTCTTAAGACAAAGCCAGAACCAACACTATTAATACCCTTAGAAGCTGTATAATCATTCCAGCTGAGGCTGAGGATAAATTTTCCAGTGAAAGGGTTGTTCATGACAGAGGGATCATTTGCTAAAGCAGACCTTACAGCACCATGGGAGCTGGGAAATGCTCATTTCCCTGGAGAGTTCCACAGGACTTTGGCAGCCCACAGAAAGAGGAATGACCCAGGCCCTTGCCTGGAAAGTCCTGGAGACTCAGGACAACTCCCTGTTCCATTTCATGAAAATAATAAATAATAACTAGAAGAAAAACCTTCCTTTTTTATTCCAGAAAAAGTTCTCTTTGACAATCCTCCTGCATGACGTCTTTAATTTTCTAAAATCTATCTGAACAAATATTTTTCCCCAAACTCCAGAATCTCTGGTGGAATAAATCTCTCTGGTTTTGCCCATAGTGGCTCTGTCACAACCCCTGTTTTTAGGCATAGGAGTAACTACGTCTGAGCCAGAGAGCTCCTGACTTTACAGACAAAAGAGGGAACACTGCAAGACTGCACAGGCTGCCATGGGAAAGCAGAACAAAGGCACCAAGGACGGATTTTTCCCCTCAGAGAACTTTATTTCTCAGCTAGAAACCTGATCTGCAGCGAGGGGAGCCAGGGGACAAACCGTGTTTATAACACAGCCAAGGATGCCGCTCCCTCGGCTCAGTCCCCCAGTGCACTCAACACTCCTAAGCTACATCTGCTCTATAAAGGCCCAAGAAAACTTAGGCAGCCTTAAAAAAAAAAAACCAACTTTTGCAATGGCACGTCTTCTTAACCAGCATCATGGAAAAGTCATGCTGCTCTGCATATAGCCTTCAGGATTGTGTCTGTAGCACTTGAAATCCTGCCCAAGTCTGGCTCCGCTCGCACTAACAGGTACTCTGTGTGCTTCTGCATCTTTTCCTACAAGCAAATGTTGCAACTTTCCCATTGCGACAGCTGTAAGAGGCATTCACTTTACTCTGTTTTTCCTTAACACTCCCGATTCCTTTTTTATCTAGTTGGGAATACACTCAAGCGCTAATGGCACTTGTTCAGCCATCCAGGGAAGGCGCAGCGTCGCCTTCCCAGCTATTTGTATTTCTTCATTTTGGCAATCTGAACTTTGCCAAGATCCAAATGCCTGATATTTAACTTAGATTACTCCCTCTTAAGGTCAGAAGGCACCAGTAATATTATCTGGCAACACAAAATCGGCATCTACTCGGAGAAAGGAGGTTTTAAATCAGTCATTCCTCCCTCTTACTCATATAAGTGAGAGGATTCCAGGTGCCAGGTTATTAAGTCACCACTGACAGATGAGACAGGTGATAGACCTCCATCTCTGTGCTATCACTGCCAGTTTGGTAACCTCAAGGGATGCAGCTCCTGCTGCACAATGGGGACCTACAGCTGCTGGTGTTTGCTAATCGCTCAGCACAGGCTCCTTCTGCCACTGCCTGATGGAAAAGTCCCAAGGGGATGAGCAGAAACGTAGCTCTTAAGGTTCCAAACACATTGTTTCATGGAAAAGGACCTGCTCTGGGGTTTCAGACCATAAACACTTTCAGCTGTCAGCCCTATGGGATGGTTCAAAGCATAGGGAACAGCACCAGTGGAGCTTTGCACAGTGGAAAATAGCCCAAACCACCTTGCAAGCCACTTCCAAATCCTTGAATCCATGTGGAGAAAGTGGCTTGAGTGGTACAAGAGGAAATGGCATTAAAAGCCCTACGAAAGCCACTGGTAAGGCAAAGCCAGCAGAGCTGCAGGGGAGTTAAAGGAGTGTGGCGACAGCCAAAAAATTCAGAAATTCCTTCAGCAACCAGGAGAGAGACAAACCACCACCCAGGCGGGTCTGACATCAGGGTTTAGAACAGGAGCCTTCAAAGTTTTTTTATGAGGCTCCTTTTCGTGAGGCAGGGCACAGCAAATACTCCACTTAAGGCTTCCGTGGAGTAGAACCAGAAATATCCAGCCTTGCAAATATCCTCCCCAGCCAAGCGCGGAGCCGAGACATGCAAAATGAGCGCCCGTCAGCTCCGTGCCAGCGCAACAGAAGGCAGAAGTGCTTCAAGGAACTTGTGACAGGTTCTCTGGATGCACCAATTCAAGATGGGCCAATCCCTGCTTGAAATGTGCAAACTCTCACACTCCTTGGCATGACCGCACAGCCAAAATGCACATTTTTTAAAGGATTTAAAGAAAACGCGACCGAAGGGACAGGAACGCGGAAGAATTTGGCAATGGGGAGCAGATGCTTCCTAGGGAGGAGACAGGACTTAGTTCGAAAAAGGTTTGAGGGAAACTTTATATATAGAAGTTGAGTGAAGTTGCTGAAATTTGTTTTATGGGAGAATGTCTAACTTACAGGGAGGACTGTACCCTAAACAGTCACACCTAGGAGAGCAGTTCTGTGGAGATTCACTTGCGGGAGTGAGGCAACTTAAATGGTATAAATATCAGGGTTCTGGTTTACCTACAGCAGCTGCTGCTGGCAGCCACTGCCACCAGCCATCACAACCCAGGTTAGCCAGGTTTTGTCATCACTGCTCTTTAACAACCCCTCTGGAACCCCAGGGGTGACGTATCTGGAATGGCTGCAGCCAGAGGGTGAGCTGGCGTGTGGGGCTGCAGGGGGAAAGAGAGAGAGAGGGGATCAAAATGCATTTAAGGCACAAACAAAAAGTGCAGAGACTCAGATGAACTCCGAAGTTGCTGGCAAGGAAGAGAAGAAACATGACCAGCAGTCATGAGGAGGGAGGTGGTACAGTCCAGGCTTGATCCTGGCTAGTAGCATACAGATTTTTGTTGAAATTTGCCTGAGAACTGTAATGGCACCAAGCACAAAATGGAATGAAAAGGAAGGACAGGCTGACTGGGGAGGGATGGAGTTTCCTACCTGAGACAAATAGCAGGTTTGAGGGAAAATGTCCCAGGATAGAATAGAAAGTCCTACAAGAGAAAGAAGAGAAAGAGCAGCACTATTCTCCTTTATTGCACTAAAAATGGGTTTGCAACCATAGGCAAGTCTGAAATGCTTTATTCCAAGAGGACTCCAGTTACAATTTTAGCTGAGCCTTTGCATCCTTCTGTTTAAAAAAAAAAAGACATTTGAGGTTGTCTGGGATTCAGCCCTTTTCATACTGGCGTTAATTTTATTTTTCAGGCTGAACAAGATCACTCCTCGTTCACATTTTAGGACCTCCTTATAAAATTAGCCTGGGAAAGCAACACAATTGGACTGAAAACTTTGGACTTGCCTTGGCTTTGGGACACTGTAAAAAACCTTATGTTTCCTTGGAAATATTCCCCATTTGACCAAACTAAACCTGCTCTATTTCCACTAAGTGTCACAAGGCCATACCTCCTTCCAGCGGGACCAGAAAATTTCCTTCCTATAAAGCTGGTTTTAAAGACCAGCTGCACTCTTGAGGCTCCAGCACAGCCCGCAGCCTCCAACACACCCCATGCCAGAAACCAGCCTCTCTACAGACTCACAAAGGCTGTAAAATATCTTGTGCAGTGTCAAGAAAAAAACCCTTAAAAATGCCAAGGAGCTTTGCCAAACACTTTCTGCTTCCTCACATCTATGCCAAATGCTTTGCAGCCTTTTGGGGGGCACCTCAGACCCTCACGGGTCAGCCCAGATGTGTCCTTTGCAGAGAACAGCTGGTTTTGAGTTAGCTGTTACCCTCATCTCCTGCAAACCGGCATCCTCAGGCTGCAGTGAGGTTTCGTGCTGGTGGCTGCCAGGGAGGACGTGGTTCTCCACACCAGCAGGTGATGCAGAGGATGGACAAGCATCCTGAAGGCACGGGATGGATGGTCCCAGCCATCCCACAACCAAAGGGTTATCCCTTCCCAGGTCCTGCCCTCATCCCTCACCTCATGCAGGGATCAGTGCCCTGATAAAGAGATCCAGAGCAATCACTTCTGACTTGGGCCTGACTTTTGTCAAAACCTATCATTCCAGCTCTGTTTCCCCACTGTTTTGAACCTTTGTACCTACAACATTGAAGCCTCAGATTTGTCAAAACACGCAAAGGTGCTGCCAGAGGCTGAGCAACTCATTTCAGTCCCTTTACAAAGCCATTTTAAGGAAAGAAACAACGTGTCAGGGCAATGCCAACAACTGACTGTACCAACAAGGAGAGATTTGACGTACCTTTCTCTGCTGCAGTGACTGTTATAATAAAAGACAGCAGTGCATTAGTGAAAGATTTATGCTCATATTTCAACAATGGAAAACATGAGCTTTGCTGTATTCTCATTCACTCCGAGACAGGCAGCGAGGGCATGTCATGTAACACTATTTCCAGGAAAGATGTTACAGTTGAAGAAATGCTGGTGCAGTAAGACAATTCCTGGAAGCAGGACAGGCTCTTGTGTTATTATCATTGCAGGGGGAGAATTTGACTGTACAGCCTCTTCTCCTGAGCTGTTTAGGAGGGGAGGCTCTCCTGCTCCTGGAGGGTAGGGAGAAAAGGTGAGCCAGGAAGGCTGGGAGATCTGTCGTGGCCCCCTCTGCGCAGCACCAGCCTCCCTGGCACTCTCAGAGCCCTCCATGCCAGCAGGCACAAGTGCCAGCTAATTGAATTTGCTAATGATACATTCTCTCAAAACCCTTCGCACTGATCCCACCATTTTGCGCTTGCAATTAAATTACAAGCACAAAAAAAAAAAAAGGAAAAAGAAAAGAAAAAAAGCCATGTGGTGTCATTTGACATTTAGATGTCAAAGTAACTGATTGACAGGGAAAAAAAAAATCAACAGCAAAAGGCCTGTTCCTGCCAAAGCCAGTGGGGAGGTTGCCAGAGGCGTTGGGAAGAGCAGGATTGGGGCCCTTGCAGGCCAAAGGGATGAGGCAAAGTACAGGGTGAGCAGGCAAACCTTGTGCCAGGGTATCCTGGCCCTGGAAGATGCAAGAGAAAGGAATCAGCCACCTCCTGAAGCATCCTTCCCCATCCCCTGCCCTCCAGCACAGGGGTTTGGGGCCATCTGGAGGAGCAGACCCCGACACCTTCACAGGGGGGGTGGCTCTGGGCAGAGCCTGGGAAGTTTGGGTTCTGCCACCTTGTCAGAGGTTTTGACCTCACAGTGTTTCTTTCTGTCCCTGTTCAGGATGAAAAAAGAAGGCACTGTTAAAAAAATATATATTTTTTAGCTGACCACTGGGAAAAAAAAGCAGAGTTACACAAATCACTAGTTTTAGTATGAAACTAGTCTTTTCTTCAATTTTTTTACCTTAAAAATTTTTACTGGTTTTAACCTAAAGAAGAAAGTAAAGACCAGTATTTCAAAGCAAAACAAAAAACTTTACAGTCAAAACATGGACAGGTTCCATATTTTTAAAAAGCTTCTTTCACCGCAACCCTTTTCAAACTGAAGAAATTCATGGAAATAGGCCCCATCCTGCAAAAAAGCCTCAGCAATGTTAAATACAACATTTTTCCAATGGGATTAAAGGTTTAGTCACCCAGATTCCTGGTGAAGGAGGGAGACCTGCCTTAGGGGCTGTGAGGTGGGAAAAGGACTTCATCCACACCCCAACAGCCTCCATCAGCATCTGGACACGGTTCAGGAGTGCAAAGGAGCATTTGGATTGGGAAAGGGAAAAGAGGGGGGGAAAGGGGGGAATTGCAGGTGCACCTTTTCTCACTCACAGCTCTCACATAGATGTTGGGTAAGTAAATGAGATTTTGGGTCACCACTGCAGGCAGCCCCAGCTCCACCCACACGGTGCTCTGCTTCTGGAGGGGTGCAAGTTCCTGTTAGAGAAGAAGAAAATACAAAATTAATCAGACAAAAATAGAAGCTGTCTCCCCTCAGGCTCACTTACACAGCGTCCATGGCAAGCACAGCACATCAGTGATCCTCCCCACCTGCAGCAGTGATGTCCCACAGATCCCTCGGAATGTGGGTTTTGGTGGGCTCCAACTCCTCCCCCCAGACCAGCACTGGGCAGGCAGAGGGTGCTGACATTAGTGTGTTTTAATGGAATGGACAAGGTATGTACATGGAGTTAAAAATAAAGCTTTGGGGCTTTTTTCCTGCTTTAGATGCAGGTGGGGCTATAAAACCCTGTTAGCATGAGTCAGAGATCCAGACTTGGCAAAGCTTGGCTTGCCACTTGAAAAACAGAGCACTAATTAAATCAAGTAACAACAAGGAAAAAAAAAATCTCTTTTTTTCCAATAATCCAGCCTGAAATGAATTAAAAATATTTTACCTGGACGCTATTCATGTACAGAATAAAGCAAAAAAACATGCTTGGAAAAAAAATTGCTTGGCAAAAGTCTAATGCAAATTGATCTAGCATGAAAGTGCAGACTCTTTTTTAAGCAGTTTAGATAGATTTAATCATGAAGCTGAAAGTCTTCTCCTCTAAGGAGAAGCCAGATAAATAGCTATTGCCTGGGTGCTCTTTGTAGGGGAGAGAGGATGGAACTGTCATAGTCATTCCAAGTATCCCATTACAATCTGACACTAACAGGCAAAAATGAATCCTTTATCTTCCAGTGTACAGTTTACACCCCAATACTGCTGTGAGTGGGCTCATTAAGGTGAGGTTATGGCAGAAGTTTAGAATTTGGGCTGGTTCTGCACCCCTGCGTAGAGGTCAGCCTTCACTGGGCAATGCTGTTCTGCCTCAGGATTGTCCCTGATATGGAGATGTTGAACTGGTCCTTGCAGTACATCACAGAGGCACAACCAGCCTGGAAGATTTTAATAACCATTACAATGATTTATTTCACCAAGTGTTCCAGATTCACACAAACTACAGAAAAATTAGATCCGTTTTGAACCTGCATGGATGCAGAAAAACATTCTTCCAGTACTTCACAGTTCCTTGGCACTATCCTTACAGATTTCTTTCCCAGTGTTGTTTTTTTCCCCCTAATAGTATGCTGTTTATAAAAAAAAAAAAAACAAAAAACAACCAAACCTTCAGGAATGTCAGCATCAGTGAGACACAGAAAATTAGTGTGAAAAACACTCAGTAAAAATACTGGGATGTGACAGGAAGTAATCTATTTTTAAAACCAGCTAATTCCTCCTGAGCACACTACACTTGCAGAATTAGTTAGCAGCAGCCAGGCTTCACACAGGAGTCATGGGACAAAGCTGCACAGTTGTGCAGGACATCTGATCAGCCCGTCATGGGATGCACTTGCCTGTAAAATTACTTGGGGCAAAACCCTGTGCAAATCCAGCTCCGAGTACACGACAGCCGTGTCATTAACTCCAACAGAAACCTGCTCACCTGGATAAAACAGGGAAGACTTGTCAGGGAATTTCTCTCAGCGCAGCGAGCAGCAGTAGGTACAAAGCACACAGCCTGCAGTTATTCACTCTGGAAATTTATTTTTATTGGGAGCTATTTACAGAGGTAGCTGCAGCTGCACATTTGTGGATGCTCGGGCCAGCCTGGACCGTGGAGCGTGATCCCGAGGGCCACCAAGTCACACTGGCACCTGTCCCTGGGTTTTGCTGCTGCAGGCTGTGCTCTTGTGCTCTGTGTGGGCTTATACTTGCACCCAAATCTGCCAGTAACCCCAGGGTTAAACCTGGCTGCCAGGGAAAGTCCACTCAGCTGGGTGGAGGGCACACCATGAACCGCATTGCCCACAAAGCCTAAGCATCAATCCCAGTAATGGCCATTAAAATTCCCAGCTGGCTGGAAGGAAAACAGGCACTGGTTGGCATGCAGGGGAGATAAGGGGAGGGAGGAGGCACCCACTCCCATGTTTCTGCAGGTCAAATCTGGTTTGGGTAAGGGTCACCAAAGCATGGGGACCCACAACCATAGCAGCTCAGTGGGTACAAATTGTCCCCTCACCGTCCCAAACACCTCATGTGAACCTGGCTCTCCAGTACTTCTGCAAGGAAAAGAAAACTCAAGGACCATACCTGAAATTACATAGGAAAAGCAGTGTCACCTGAGACTTTCCAGCTCCCATTCCTGAGTCTTTTTTTGAAGGCTTCTTTGGGTTTTTTTCCAAGCGCTCATTTAAATTACATTTAATAAGATAGGCACGTCACATTTTGTTTATAGAAGTTTACTCTTCAAGTCAGTAGGGAAAATAAAAATCTATTGACTGTGGGTTTTAAACAATAAGAACACAGATTTTTTTTATTAACACTTCATTTCTGTGCAGACAGAAACATCTCTGACTATCACTGTTGTTTACTGTTAAAGGCACAGCTCTACCGCCTTTCCACACATAGAATATTCCCATGGCAATCAATGGAAGTTTAGCATAAAGAGCAAAATATACTCCATCATGTTGTCTCTCTATATAGTAAATGCTAATTTCTTGCCAACTACAAATTTGAAAATTTCTTGCAGTACATTGCAACGCAAACCTATTCTCAGTGTGTAATTTAGATTTTCAGGATGTGTACATTCCCGGAGGAGAGTAATTTTTGTGTGTGTGTGTTTGTGAGCACATGTATAGAGGAAATGAAATGTTAATGATTTCTCCATCTCCGTTTCTTTACTTTTTAGCTTTTCCTATGAGTTTTCTTCTGCCCTTCAGAGTGCTAATTGTGCCTGTTAAAGTCCAGGAAATTTGTGTCATAAATAGTTTCTGCTTATTATAGCCAATGAAACACATACTGAGACAAATATATGGGACTGAATCACAAGTTATTTCACTGAAGTCAGTGGGGTTACTGTGCATTTTGATTTCTATTTGGCAAAGCATGTGGTCTAAAGTTGGTCTTGGAGACGGGAGTAAAATTAAGCACATGCATACACTCTTGTCTGGGGCTTTTTTTTAAAAATTGATTCCATACAGGGAGCAGAATTTAGCTAAATATATTGAATATAGCTTCCTTCTGATTTTCATCTCTATAGATAATAGCTTGTATTAGGAAAAGTATGCCATAAATATCACACTTTTGCCAGAGAGTGGGCAAATAGGAAATAGTGATGCTGCTTTTGAATCAGTAGTAGTGCTGATTTTGATGGCCAGGTTTCTGCCATATGGCCATTAATTTTTCTGGTATGTTGGAAAATAATTTTCTTTTCTGTGTTGACTAATGAATTTTTTATTCAAGAACAACAACAAATTCTTTGGATTCTCAGGAGTTCAGAAGTATTACTGTTTCTTTGCCTGTTCCCCAGTTTTCAGGGTGTGTCACTCTCTCTGGTGGGTCTATTCAGCTCTTAAAACTAAGTTGCTTTTTTTTTTCATGTGGTACAGAGCTGTGTGCATGTGTGTTTTTAAACAAGGGCACCTGCATGAAAAATGTCTATCCTCATTAGATCCATTTTCTCAATTAAATTCAAGTTTCTATGTCCAAAAGGCATAAATCTGGGTATCGATTTAGCCATAAAATAATGAAACTCCCAGCAGTCTTCTAAACCCATTTTACTTGGATGAGCGTATAAGCTTTTAAAATATCGAGTTATTCCAGTATTTAATACACATAACTGCTTCCAGAGGTCTGGAGGCAATAAGGCATATCTTCCCCACTCCATTTGAAGTGCTGCAGTGAGAGCCAGCCAGTCCCTCACTACTGGTTTTAAGGCTTTTGACAATTTTACTCAGTGTGAGTTTGATACTTTCTCAACAGGGGCTATATCCCCCGAAGCCAAAATCAATAACCTATCAAATCAAATCTCTATAAAATACCAATGGGCTCTTGGTGGTTTGCTCCCATAAATACAATCCAGCTTAACTCTACACTTTCAAAACAGGCTGATTCTACTTTTTCTGGCCTCTTCCAAAAAGTTAACTGTATCAGCAACACACACTTCCAAAAATTTCTTTCTAGGCAACAAATAATGATCTGCTCCTTGTAAAGAATTAAACCCAATTCCACTCACTTGTATTCAGGGATAACTCTGTGTCTGGGTTTCCTTTTTTCAGAGGGAACAGACCTTTGCTCCTCCAGTGCCTCCTTTACCTGGTTCAAAGGACATCCACAGCTGAGCAAGTGTAACCTCTGTGGGGATAGCAGGAGCCTGAAAAAGCATTTAAGTTCCTTGTAGTCCCATTTCAGGTTAAACTGGATTTCACAGTGCATAGATAAATGTTGCTAAACAAGCTGTAAAGGTACGTTGACCACTTGCTCAGCCCTATCTATGCTCAGGGCAGTTTGAAAATTCAGAAAGAATAGTAGAATGAAGCAAACATTTTTAAATGTGGCTTTGTTTTATTTGAATCTTTTCCACTCCTCACACACATGTTGAGGTTGCTGCTTGATAAAGCAAAATCTCACAGAGATGAGCATTTTATGAGTAAAGAAACCTTCTCTTCTACCTCACAGTGTAGCAGTGCAAGGAGTAACTTACCTTGCTAAATGAAAGCAAATTCCCACACAGCGTTTTTCCCCAGCTGACAGAGTTTAGCAAGCAAACCTGCCCTGTGTAATATAACAAATATTCTTGTAATAACTAGGAGCAGCATTTCAAATTCAGTGGGGTTGGAAGGTGTTTGCTCTGTTGATGCAAGTTGAGGTTCCTTTGCTTTCCTTGCCTGTAGCACCACAAGCTTGGTTCACTGCCATATTATTCCAGGATTTGCACTGATACACAGCTGGGGCAAAGCACCTGTACTGGAGGTTTTCAAGTTATTTGAAAAGTATTGAACTCTCAAGTTTCACTGAAACTGCACACACCAAAAACTGAAGTAACACAGTGATGAATTAACCTCCAAACACAAGTGTTTTGATTATTAATGATCATGAAATACACTTGTTCCTAGAAATTCCTTGTATACCACCTTGAGTCCTGCTCAGCAGCAAGATTGGCTTCTAAATATAGTCTTGAGGTCAGCATGTAAAAACTGTAAAGTGTGGCCACATTTCAAATGTGGTTGTATGTCATAAATCAAAATTAATGCCAACAACTTTCATTCAAATTAGCGTCTTTTGGCTCTGCCTCTCCTCTCTTCTCTCTGATGAATGCTTTTCACATAAATATAGCAAGGTAGTTGCTTTTTTTTTTTTTTTCTTTGAATGGCATTTATATAGTTCCCTTACAGCAAACATCATAGGAACTTATTTATGTGTTGATCTCGTGTCTTCCAAAAAACCAGTTCCCTAATCCAAACGGATTCTCATATTCTTGACTCTGTTCTGCAGAATTAATAAACATGTTTTCTTTTATGTTAACAATAAAAAAGTTAGGGTGGTTATTCAGATCGACTGATATTATCTGGAACATTTCCTTCCACTGTTAATTCCTTCTCTGCAGCTAGCAAGGACGATGGCCAGATTTGGAGGGCTGAACAGCTGCTGAGCACGACCACAACCTTTGTTTCATGCCACCTCTTGCTTTGACCCCTGCTTTCTGGTCACCAGAGAGATGATTGACTAAGTGCACAGCAAAGTCCATTTTTAGTGCGGTGGACTGGAGCACGGCATGACAAACTGTGATGTCTGAGTTTTGTGTTACACCATCTGGCCTGCCACTTCCAGAGCCTCACATCAGAGTCCTGATGATGTATGTTTAAGCCTGGCACTATCATTTATCTCGTATCTTGTGTTTAAACAGATGCAAGCTGAATATAACAGGAAAGGAGACCTTGGTGCAGGAGTTGCTGAAGAAAGCGATGCTGTTGAGCTGTCTACAGAATCCAAGATTAAGTGTAAAATCTGACAGGGAGGATATGTATTAAAAAATATGTGTTGACAGAATGATTTAGCTAATATTTTAAAGGCAAAACATCCACCAAATTTCCATATCACTTGTAATGTTAGTGAACAAGGTACTACAAAGGAGGCTACCCCCTTCTGTCACCAGCATCTTATTCGCAACTTTATTTTACAGATCAAGAATGTTTTAATAAAAGGAAGCTCTGGGGCCTGATTTTCAGCTGTTGTACATCAACCCAGCTACACTGATAGCACCAGAGTAGCCACATTAATGAAGTGACACAATTTACAGCAGCTGAGAATCTGTTCCCTAGTTCTGATACAAGTTCTTATACACAGCCATAACCTGCTGCGTTTCCAGGAAAAAAAGACCTCAATAATCAAAATGAGCCCTTAAAATGCTGTGGGTGGGAACTCATGGTCTGACCCAGATGTGTTCATCAGCCCAGGAAGAGGAGACAAAAGGAGAAGGGTCTGCCCTGTGCCATGAGGCTACGGGGTGGTGCTGGGTGTAGGGTCCCTGCTGTCCCAATTGGGCTCAGCTCTTCTTTAACTTCATCCTGCGTTAAAACTATAGAATCACAGAATGTTCTGAGTTGAAAGAGACCCTAAAGATCATCTCGTTCCACTACCCTGAAACAGGCAGGGACAGCTTCCACTATCCCAGGCTGCTCCAAGCCCTGTCCAACCTGGCCTTGGACACTTCCAGGGATCCAGGGGCAGCCACAGCTCCTCTGGGAACCCTGTGCCAGGGCCTCACTACAAAACACTTCTCCTGGATCTAACTTACATGAATCAGCAAATCCAATGGAGGAAAGACATTTCACACCAGCTTTGGGTTCAGCCTCTGAAGCCTACACAAAGTTCAACAAGCTGTAGAAATTCAGCTAATGGAACCAGTTAAATTAGCAGTCCAGATCTGCACTCCTAATCCACAGAATGAGGAAGGCACAACCAGATGGGGGTGCAGCCCATTTTAAGATAGGAAACATTAATTGAGGGATGAAAACCTCAGTTCTCTGACAGCAAGAAAAGTGCTGAGCAACAATATTTTGTCTTGGACAGCCGTGTCCCAACATCCAAAAAAGAAAATATGCCAGGGCAAAGAAGCTAATTGATGCAGGCAGATTGGAACTCTGAGGGAGAAACTGGAAGCTGGAAGGGGAAGAAAATGTGGTGAACTGAATAAAAGAAGTAGATAATTGAGATGTGAACAGTTTGGGAAGACTGAACTGTGCAAAACCTGGATATCCCTCTTATTCCCCCAACACTGCTGTAAGTGACAACAGCACTTCCATGATGTCCATGGCACATCCTGGACCTGAAACTGCAGCAGCCCTGGTGCCAAGGGAAGGAGGCAGCAGCCCCCGGGTGACATACACCCTGCAGCAGCTCCTGAGCAGTCAATTTTCAGCCCTTATTAAAACGTTAGCACTATATTTTGTGAATGGAGCAGTACTTTCATCGCATGCACAATTAGCCTTTTCGTATTAGCAACTTCCTAGCAACTCTGTTTCTTAAAATAGGGACTTACAGTGCAAGCTTTTATCTTATATAATCCCTTAGAAAAAGATAGCTCAGACACCTTTTGGGGGTTTTATACATCAAACCTTCAGCTTGAGACCTGTCTTTATCAAAGGAACTAGCAGCTCTATCTAGGGTTTATGTTCTTTAGAGGAATTCCAAATTGCCTGTTTTTTATAGACTACCTACATAACAACCTCCTACAGTATTTAAATTTTTGTAATTTTCTACTCCTAATGTGATCTTCACATTTAAATGCACACAGATTATTTTACATTTATCTATTTAATATCAGAGTTATGCCTTTCTTTAAATGCCTGTTATTCAACAACTTATTAATAGCGAGCTGGTTTTTTTGAACCGAAGCCATTTAAATTTAGTTAGTTTATGGTGATTTCTTGTATCTTTTCAGCCAGGAGAAAAGCCTTAATAGCCTAGAAGACTATATTTATAAAATATATTTGTCTATTTAGCCTCATATATATCATCATTATGAGAGGACTAAAGTATTTTTCCTGACTTTTCTCTATACAGATATTACATAGTGGTGCATTAATAAATGTGTCTCCTCTGAAACAGACTTGCTGGCTATCACCAATCCATACAAAGCGTTTTGGCATTAAAAAAGTCCCTCACTGAGTGTTTAAGCTGTCCTCAGAGACAAAGGTCACAGCCAGAGACAAAAATCACAGCAAAACAGTGCTTACCTTGGCTGTCACATTTTGGGGTCCGAGTGAAACCATCCCTCAGCCATCAGCTGCCAGATGTGACCCTGCCCATGGTGGAACAGAGCACCCCAAGACCTGGGCTGTGCACGGGGCTGAGCGGGCTGGATGTGGCTCAAAGAAACATCTCCTTGTCTGGGAAGGGCATCTGCCATCTCCTGGGCAGGAAAAGATAAGGGAGGAGAAGCAGTGTGGGGTCATTTAGCACCACACTCACCCCCGTAGCCCTCTGACTCATGTGGACTTCATTTCGATGCACAGGTGGGCCGTAGTCTGGAGCAAAGCCTTGGCATGGGCTGTACGTGATGAGCAGGAAAGCTCACAGGGTTTCAAAGATGCCCTTGGCTACTGCTCAGCATGAGTGAAATGTCCTGGTTCTGCAGCACATGGAGAGGAAGAGAGGAGGACTGGGAGAGAAATGGCATCAGCTGAAGTGGTGTTTGTAATGACCTGCACAGGACCATCAGTGGTAGCCCCAGATCACAGTGTCACTGCCTTCACCCACATTGTTGACTCCAGAGCATCTCCCAGGCAGGAGGGAGGGGACCCCCTCACTTCTGATGGGTGTCTGAACATCATTCCTCTGGAACAGGCTGAACAGGAGGAAAGGAAGGGTTTCACAAGGATGGGGACAGCCCAGCTCCCTGCATTCCCACCAGATGATCGTGAGAAAGTTTGGCTGTAGAGGTGGCTCTGAGTGCAGGCAGGGCCTTGCATCAGGAGCATCTCACCCACCTCTTTGGGCTGTCCTCCTCCCTGCAGGACCTGATCTGCTTGCAGGTCGTGCAGCTCCTGGCTCCTCCCCTGCTGTGGGTACCTAACAGAGAAGCTTCAAGGAGTCCTTTTTCTCCTTTTTATTTATCCACTGAGCATACTTTGCAAGGGCTAATTTATATTTGAGCAGCAGTGTGTATGAAGGTCCACACAAGGCAGCTCAGCCACCAGAAAAGTTAATATGTGCTTTGCATTTGCTGTCTCTAATTACAGAAGGGAAGCAGTGGAGGTACAGCCATGGCTCTGCACGAGCCCCTTTGCCTATTCGAGAGCTAATTAAATATGTCTCCTGTATATAAAATATATCATCTCCAGATAACAGCATACTGTTAAATTCTTCATCTTATTAAAAGCTTGCATTAATGCTTTTCCAACATAAATTTTAACTGTGGACAGGTACTATTTGAGGAGCCTGACAATAGGACTGACCTAGATTAGGCTGACAGTGCCAAAAGATATATCACCTCTAGCTGTCTGGGGGAGAAGAAGGATGAGGAATACATTCCCCATTATTGCCTAATGCTGATGTGCCAGCATTATCTCCAGAAACTCAGTGCTGCTTCTCCTTCTGCTCCCTTGGTGGGGTAGGTGACCATGCTGAGGAACGATATTCTCTGCTTGCTGTCTCTTATTTCCCATCTTTTAACTCAGCTGCGGGGAAATTTAATGGGGCATTGGGTAATGATTTTAAAGCCATTGATAAGTCCCTCTGTAGTTTACAGAGTTACAGGAGGAGTCAGATAATTCCAGGTGGTTGGGTTTGTCCAGTGAGTTCTTGCAGGCATTTGGGTCAGGTATGTCTGTAGAGGGGCAGAAAGAAGCATTTCTGTACCAACACTTAAGCCTTCACCAAAAAATTCTTCTCTTAAGGTTGCTTGGACTCTAGTCAAGGGCAGTGATGGCAGGTTTAGAGAGCTCAGGGTGTTTCACCACATAAGGAACATTTTTTTTCTTTTAGCATATGTGCACAGAGCTGAGCAGAGATCTTTTCAAGGCATCCTTGTAAAAAAGGAGACAGCAAGTGGGCTTATAAAAAAACCCTTTACTGTCACACAACTTCTAATGCAGAAAACAAGACTGCTGAAGAGCAGCAATATTTCTCACATGCATTACTGAATATTCAAGAGATATGAAAATAGCTTTAAGAGTCTAAGAAAATAGAAATTCCAAATATTAATAGGAACTCTGCCATTGATTTTAGCACAGAGCTTGCACTGACACTGTGAGATTGCTCTGTGTTAGACACTTGATTGACACAGTGATGGCTCATTCAAAGTGTATGCAAAGTCAGTGCAACTGTATTAGGCTTTTCTCTTGACTTTGGGTTTTTTAACTTTTACCACTGACATCCCAAGGGCCATTGTATTGACAGAATAATACTTCTTTTGCAAAGCTGCTGTATGAGACACTTTCTATTTTGGGAAGGGGGAAGGGAAGGCTTTTCACTGCTGTCCTCCTGTATGAGGAGCTCAAGATACAGTGAATGAAGTGCAGCTGCAGAATCTTCAGCCCATGGAATTCTTTTTGGACTAATAGGTGGGTTGCACATGCAAAAATTCAGTGAAACCCAGTGTCAGCTCCCTCTACGGACCAGCACCTCTGAACATGAGAGTTTATACTTATTGTGCTATGGACAATAAGAACAAGGATCAGTTTTGGAGCCACAGCTCCTTAAGAGCTGCCTGGGCTGTTTCCCAGAGCTGGCTCAAACCTCCTCAGCAGGACTGAAGAAAACCAGCATTGTCACTTTCCAAAAGAGGACAAAACTGCTTCCCAGGACAAGAATGCCATTTGGCATGTCCCTTCCTCCTGTACCCACAGTCATCTGCTGAGAGGGACCCACCCTTTCCCCAGGCAGTGAGCACAGGCTCCCTCAGTCATTGACCAAGATACCACTGCAGGCAAAAGTGACCTACTCAGAGGGGGAAAACATCCCATTGTCGTCTGCTTGTGCTGTACAAATGAGTGAAATGTAAAAGAAAGGAAGAAAAAGTGATCGAGGAAAGGCCTCTCTGGAGGAAAAGTTATTCCTCAAGCACAAGAATAATAAAGTAAAATTTATTGTATCTATGGATTCTGTCTGATAAAAAGAACATTCAGTGCCAAGGAAAACTGAGGATTGGGAACTCAAGAAGTGGTGGGTCTCAGGATCACTTCCTCAGCAGTAGGAAATGGCTATAAATGCACTGGATTTGACACCAAACAAGGATATTTCAGAGATCTATCAAAAATGTCCTACAGAAACAGATGTTTCCACCTACTCTGAGACATGGACAAGAGTCTCAGTTACCCTAAATCCCTCTCATGCTCTTCTAAATATACACCCATCATATGCCCCTTAAAGTGTGAGAATGATGCAAGACCGACTTCACATGTATGAAAATTTTATCCTGGAGTTTTACAGGGAAAAGCATAATTTATCATTAAACTTTTTCCTAACAGTTACAGTGGCTGTGGAAATTCACCTCCTCATTTTGGAAGGCGCATACAAAAATCTAACTCAAGGTAGAAAAATGAAAAGTAACAATGAACCATTATAATCTGCTTGATCAGCTGGAGCACAGAAATAAAAAATGCTACCTCTTAAAAGAGTAGTTGGAAATATCTTGATTTTTACATAGAAATAAGTGACAACAACCTCCAGATAGCACCACTTCCCACCCGCATATTTAACTTGAAAGTCAAGGTTGAGTGAAAAAATATTGCTGCCTTGAAAGATAAATATATTACTTATATTAGCTATATCAGGAATATGTGCTAGAGTATAAATATTTAAATTCAGATTTGGAAACCATATATTTTGAAGAAACCTAAGCCAATAAATATTGGATTACAAATTCATATTCACAATTTTCTTAAAAAAAAACCCTTATGATTTCTGTTTCAGTATAATGGGGTGATAATAATTTATCTGTGTTGTAGAAATGCTTTATTTACAGTCTGTTCTCCAAGCTAACATTTTCTAATGCCTTTTAACTACCAGAAAAAGTGAAAACATTGCCCTAAAATATTTCCATTCAAATTTCCTAGATTAAATCATATGCTTTTAAAGCTCACTCTGTGATCAGGACTGTTCCTGCAGCACTCCAACCCAGCTAGTTGAGAGGCATGAAAAGCAATAGAGTTGCCTTAATAGTGCAGTGCTAGTTTGGAATAGATAAAACAGGAAGGTTTCACAGTCAGCAGCTTATAAAGCCCATTGCCAACAGAAAGATCCTCTTGAAAGGAGGATCTCTGCAAATTTTTAAAAATAAAGAGGTGGGAGGAAGAGACCATTGTACATAATTAGAGCAGAGAGGGCTTGAAATGTCTTAAAATATAAGACATGCACCAGCCTGGAAAGAACACGAGCACGGAGGAGGCATTTCCTTTGGCCTGCTCTTTCATTCTGACCTACTGTAAAGATTACTGCATTTAGCTCCAGGGCAGCTCTTATGGGTCATTTTTACCTACAAAATTACACCTCCATAGCCTGGGGTCTCATACGATCTGATGGCTCCTGCATTAATTACTGAAGAGCAGGTTCTTCCCTTCTTGCTCGGATAGGCGGCTGCTGGTCTCTGAGGGTGCAGGCTTTGCATCAGAGGATTTGTAGCTGTGTCATGGCAGGAGCTGGGAAATGATAAACCAGGAGAAACAAATAAAAGACTGGAAATTAACTTTTCTAGAGGCACTAAAAGTTTAAAGTACGCAAAGGATGTTTTTATAAAGTTTAGGAAGAATATAGACTGCAGTCACATGGATTGCATGGAATGAAATCCTGGAGCGGTGCTAACAGGAAAACAGTGAAGGAAGAAAATTATCTGATTGTCCCATCCTGCAAATCAACAGCTGCAATTGTTCATGCTGGGTGAGATCCCAGGGCTGAAACATCATGTCATTGAGCTTAGACTCCTGTTCCCTGGTGCTGGACCCCAACTTCAGCTCGGGAGGGAAGACAGCACCTCCAGGCAGGCATCCCAGGAATGCTGAAATCCTCCCCAGCACAGCTGAGGGAACAAAGAACAGCACAGCACAGCACTCTGGATTTCAGAAGGAGATTGCTGGCTTTAGTTGCTCTTTTTGGGTGGCTGCCCAAGAGAATTGATTGCCAGAGAGCAAAGGCTTGAGCTGACTGTGAATCAGGAGCTAATAAAACGTCCCAAGGGACAGGTGAAGGCATGCCAATTGTTTTTGAAAGCATAGGCTTTTCAACATGACATGACTACCAAAAAAAACCCCAAAAACCAACCCAAGAAAAAAGAGATAAAAGAAACTAGTTTTTTCATAACTAGAACATTAAAACATCTGATTTCAAGGGGAAAAAAGAAAATAAGGGTTTTTTTTTTTTTCTGCGAAATCTGACTAGAAAACCATCCAGTATTTGAGCATCCACAATGCTGACTGAAATAGGTAAGATTTTTTTTTTTTCCCTCTGGGAAAACATCATTATCTTTTACATTCCCCTCCTTTTCTTTCTAGAGCTGACTCTTGTGAGAATGCAGTGTAACTCTTGCCCATTACTGGACCAGTGACTGCACTGAAGAAAATGCTGTATACAGGTAGTGCCTTGATCCAAAGGGAAACACTCATGACAGGAGTTTAAAGAAGCCTTGGGATAAATTCAGTTTCACTAAGTTACATTACCTCTCTTTCCACCAAGTTTACCTCAGCACTGATCACCCACTGCATTCACATGGAGTGTGGCCGTCATGTAAAATGAATTTTGACAGTTCATCTCTCTCTCCGGGACACAGCAGGCTGTGTTTCCAAATCCTCCCCTTCTTGGGAAGTTTTAACACTTGTTCATTAATACTTAGCTTAAAGGGCAATTTGCTGCCCACTACTGTGTGGCCAGCATTTTTAATAAATAATGCATACTGTGTAATGAGGACAATAAAGGCCAAGGTAAAAAATGTAAAACATTTTAATGGGATGTCTTGACGAAATCTTCCCATCACCTTCTCTAAATACTTTACTAATGATCTTCTACCTTGGGGAGATTTTTTTTTCCTTAGGAAAAAGTTCATAATGTACTAATAATAGGCTGTTAATTGTTGAAGTAGCAAAGTTCAGATGTGTTATTCCAGCTTTTCTCACTGACTAAATGTATTTGTGTCACACACCAAAAGGCTCAGGTGGGTGTAAGAGTTACATGTCTGGGATCCTCTGCAGCTCTGCACTGTCTGGGACAACTTCAGCCTCTCAGCACCAGGGTGGATTCCAGTTTTCAGCAATGGAATATGGAATAATGAAGTGAAATAATAGCATTAACCAATACCTAATTAACACACCATCTATTTAATTTCTAGCTCCACCATTAGGTTACTATTAAAGTATATTTAGTCGGCCTGTGTAAAACCACATTATGGCAGCTTCTCAGAGTCAGGCTATTCACAGGCCATTTGCAATGTTCATTTGTCTTCTCTTTAATGTCATAGATTTAACTTCATGAAGGTCTAGTGCAGGTTAGTGCAGAAGATGGACGATTACAGCCTAATAGGTTTTTTCCTCAGCCCTTCCAGAGGGTGTATGAGAAACCTGCACAGATTCAGAGCAGAAATGTCTCTGTCTCCTCCTGGCCTTCCAAGATGAGGGGGAGCTGCACTTTTAGGTAAGAGAAACTGGGATTTTGGACAGAGCATTGTGTTTCTCTGCTGGGCACCAAAGCATTTCATACCTTTGCATACTCAGGCAGGTAAACACAGCCAGGGCCTGAAAGATTCTACATCCAATGAAATGCACAATGTGTAAGGTCTGCACACTCACCTTTACACTATTCCATCTGCCCCAAGCCTGACTGTTGTCACAGGTATTGTGGTCAGCAGTTGAGACCTTGGGGAGTCACAGTCCCATGTTCTTGCCTGCCAAGACACCCTGCAGTGATGGTCCATATCCTCAGCTGGTAACTTTAGTATATCATTCAAAATACTGCCTAGCCCACAACATAAAGGACAGCTGTGATTTAGTAAGGCTGCAGAGCAGAGCTGTCTGTGTTACCTCAACCTAGAAAAGGATGAGTTTTCAACAGACCTCCTCAGGATATTTTAATTTGTGTAAGTGCATTCAAAGCATGAAAGCAGACGGACAATATGTGAATTATGAACTAATTGGGGGAAGATGGAAATGAGAAGGTAAATTTCATTTACATTATCTCCCTTTTTATGCTTGCTAAGGTCTAAGGTAAAGGCTCGGTCTCTTTCTGGTCCATAAAATATGGATTGCTATTTTCAAACTACATCAACACTGCTAATAGCCATTCCCATTAGTCAGCCGTATAATAGCATTATGATGCTATGAAATATTGACACAATAAAACAGTGTAGCCAGAGGTTACTGACAGTGCACACCCTGATATTGACAAATAAATGCTGATTTTTAATGCACTCCTTTTGCCACCTTTCTACCTGGTTGACAGTGTATAAAAAACATTTTTCCAGATCCTTCACTCACTACTGTTTATAACACCAGCTGATGGCAGAGGACCACTGAAATTAATGAGGCTATTCCCACTGATGTTTTTTAGGGTGGGAAAAGGATTCAGGAGTTTGGTTAAAATGGGGCCATCACTGCAGATTTTATATCCCAGCCAATGTAGTTAGAGAAAAAAAAACTGTTTGTGGAGGCAAAATGGGTGTGGAGATTCAAGGAACCAACAAAGGAATTGCAAACTTGATGGACAACACCCAGCTTTTGGGAAATGTAAGCACAGAGAAATGATGAAGGGAGGACAAAGTGACAGACCTGGTTGCTCCAGCACCTCTTTCTTGCACCCACATGTCTTCTCTGGAAGGCAGCTGCCCTGTACTCTGTCTTTTTCAGCTACTCCTTGGATATCTCCTTCAGCTTCCTGCGAAGTTATCTTTGTGCAAAACAAATATATTTAAACACATATCCAGCTACCCCAAGGGAGTCTTCTGTTGGGCATTTTTAAATATCAAAATCAATTATATCATCCGTTCAGCACCTAATTTTATACCCTAAATCATCTCTGCAGTAGTATTTATTCTGTTGGATTTAGGCAAATTTCATGTAGTATTTGACAATACAGTATAGATGAGAGGGAGAAACCTAGTTTCCAGAAATAATGATTACTAGTCACATACTAGAATATATTCCAGAAACATTGAGCCTGAAATTATGTCTTTGATTTAAAACATATCCTCTGCACCAGAAGCTCTGTACAATTCATTAGTGTTCTCTCCACCTCTTGTTTTTAATTATACCCAGTCTCACTATGTTGACTCTTCCTTTGTAACCAAAATATGTCCATATAAAATTTCAGATGTGGCCATCTTTATCTTTCAATCATTTAAGAATTGTCTTCTCATTTACAGCTTTGTGTCCCATCAGAATTTGGAATAAAGATTCTTGCTAGGCAGTGGTGCTTCCTTCACTGATGTTTGCACAGCAATTGGATGTACCCTGGATCTAAGGTCCAGAGGACCTCTCCTGCATATATTTCTGCTTCCTTTATACCTGAGAGGAGCCCAGAACAATTTTTTCTGTCTCCTGGAGGATGTGTCTGAGGGACTCACTCCCCTGCTCCCAGGACTCCACCCTCTCATTCCTCCAGCCCATGTGGTTTAATGATGACTAATTTCCACTGCACATAAACCACCAGCTCCCCCTTGTTTTCCTGGAGTAATCCTCATTCTGTGGTACATATCTCCTTATCTTTTCCTGTAACCAGCTGTCCTTTCTTTGATGGTTTCTTCCAGAACTGCTACACAAATCCCCAGACTATATAAATCCCATCCTGTGGAAATGTGGTGGTTTTGCCACCGGGGTGCCCAGCCCACTCCTGAGATGACAGGACTCAAGGAAGGGTCTGTAACAAGCACTGCCTTTGATGTTGTCTTCCCACACACTCTGTCTCCTCGTGTCTGAGGCTGTTTGTCCCGCAGGAGGGTACAGCAAGGGCAGCCTGAGGAGAGCTTGTCTGGTGGGGCTCATTCCAGGAAGATTCGTGTTTCTGGTCTCCATTATCTGCAGGAGTCAAACAGAGGACATGTCAGAGCAAGCTGCCGGGGAGTGCTGAGCTAGGGAGAGCACAGCTGCCTCTGAACAAACACAGCTCCTGTGTGCCTTTAACAGCTTACACTTCACAGGCAAGGTCTGGCTAAGACAGGAAATTTCCCCACCAGATGCTGTAGCCCCTACCTGCATCACAGACCACACAGGAGAGGGGAGCAGTGCTGGGTGAAGAGCAGAGGGAGGGAAGGATGGGGTCACTGCTCCCCTCCTGCCTCCCAGAGGGACAGTGAGATCTCCTCTTCCTTCCCACCAACGTGTGACACATCCTCTTGCATAAGATACAAAGAGTAGCTTTGGGGTACAGAGGCACAAGGATGCTCTGAACTGCTGTACAATAAAAACAAGGATGAAAGAGAGAAATAGGAGCAATTAAGAGTTTGCCACTGTGACTATTGTAGTGCCACAGGGCTGATAGAAATCCTGGAGGAACCTTACATCCCTGCTAACCCCAACTGCTCTCCTTGGTCTTACTCAGGAGACAGCTCATGAGAACAGGCACTCAGAACTAGAACTTCCTGTAAGATTTACCATTACCAGATTTTAGCAAGGTTTGAAACCTTGCTCAAACTAGGACAGGATGCCTGGAATATGCTCTCCTGAGTTAGCACATTCTCTGCTGATCTGGCTCCTTACCTGAGCAGTGCTTAATAGCCGTGAAGCAGCAGAGAGCGTCCCAAGTTTTGTGCTACACTGCTGAACTGGTGGGTAAAGCATGAGCAATTAAAAATGCAGTCACAAATAAGTTTTCAGTCACAATAGATAAGATAAATGATATGCAAAGCAGTTGCTTGTCCTTACTATTTACCTTGGTTTAGAAGCTGATGGCAACTCTCCAAAGAAATAAGTTTAAACTGAACACTGAACTCAGTTTAATTAGTTTTAAGGTATTGACACCACAGCAAGAACCATCAGACAAAACTTCAGTGCAGGATCAAACATATGGCTTTATCTGTGTCCAATGTGAAGCTTTTGCTGCCTAAACCTGAAAACTTCTTATCACTTAATGGCTTGGCTCAAAAGAAAGCTGATTTGGGATGGTAAGTGGATTGACTGACCAGTTTGTGTTTTAAGACTAATCCACATGTGCTGTACTTCACAGTGCTCCTTGGTGAACTACTCACCTTGTTCTGAAGCTTCCAGTATAAGCTATCTTCTGTGACAAGTGCAGGGAGATGCAGTGAAGAGTTAAAAGTGAATCTCCTGCCTCTTTGAACTGTTTTCTCAGTACTTCATGTACACAGATACACTTTTGATGTGTTAACTAGAAAATCTGACTGAAAAAGAACAAAGCAGCTGTCACTGAAAGGAAGACACTGACGAAGAACCACACAGCCTTTTATTGAAGAACTGTCAAGATTGATCCTACAGCACTCAGTTTGTCTGTAGTATTTATCAAAGACCTAGATCAGATGAAGGAAATTAAAAAAAAATAATAAAATTCTATCCATTGGACATTTATAAATGGTATCTGAAAATGCATTACATTTAAAACACCTATGAGAATGTTTTTTTAAACAGTTCAGGGACTGGAATATAAGTACACTGGCATTTTTCACTTGTCTTGGAAAATAATAATTTGCCATTGTTGAGCAAACCCCCTTAACTGCTTGCAAAGTTTTAAGCATCAAACTTGATTAAAAATCATTCTGTGCTAGGAAATAAATGAAAGAACTCATAGAAAGTTCAAAATCTCTTGAAAAGGGAAGCAAAGCAAGCAATGCACTCTTCTAAGTACTGATATTCTTGTCACAGCTGAACAGCGAGAGCTGAAAAGAAGATCAAGGCACAAGAGTGCCAGAACCTCCCCAAACATCTGGGCAGGGGGCAGATGGCCACATGAGCAGAGGGATTAAGGTGTTTGCCCAAGGTCACACAAGCAGCCCTTTGGACAGTCAAACCTGTATCCCTGAGGGTTTCAATCCAATATTCCACCACAAGGCCAGCTGCTAAATGAACACTCTTGCTGGCCTAGGGATGCAGCATGTGATGCATTTCTCACAGGACAGTCAATGAATGGCAGTGAAAGGCTATTGAAAGCCAAAACCCTCTCTGGATCAATACCACAAGTCCTGATCCTGAGCTCCTGGAGAAGCCAGCACTCCTTGGTGGGTAGCACAGCAAAACCTGTGGTTACTGCCTGGTGTCTCTTGGCAAATGTTGACAGTTTAATGGTGTCAGCTCTGGAGTTATCTCCAACACAGAGACAGTAAGACCTCTACTTAAAAGTAACAAAAATACCTTCTTTCTTTCAAAAAAACAGCAGTTGCTACACAAGGTGCTCTGAAGTATTATTCAAATGTTAATTAACACTCAGAGTCTACTCATCTTCACACACACACGCACTCCAGGAGAGCAGGACAGATTAGGGTTTCTGTCAGCCATGGACAGAAATTGCACTAAATGGAAGCTGCACTAAGGAGACATGGAAACCTGCATTAAAATAAAAAGTGCTTTGTGCCACTGCCCTTTGTGAATATGTACTCCTGGAAATTCTGGTGTAGAATTCTGCTTCCTGGGCTTTCTGTGGCAGTGATTCTCATGGACTACAAGAGGGGTTGCTTCAGCTTTCTTCAGCTAAGGCTCACCTGAAGAAGTCAGAAGAAATCTGCACCTCACTGAGTCCAGGTTCCCACACCACCCTCACAGATTTTCACTCATGATGGTTAACACCTCCTAGCTGCCAAGGCTGCCAGAATTCCCACCTCTCCTCCAGAGCAGTAAACCCACATCCCTGAGCAGGGTAGGGCGTATGGCCAAGAGAGGCAGATATATGGTACATCTGAGGGCTGCCCGTGGAGGGGTCAGGCACTCTCCTTGCACTGCCAAGAGGGATGTTTGTCAATAAGGAAGTCAGGCCTTCATCATTAATTCATGTGCCTATGGATGGGCACAGCTCTGGCCTGCCTCTCCCATGAGAAACAGCCCGGGAGACGAGGCAGTGGGTTAGGCAAGGCAGGGGTTAAGGAGTTGGATTGGGAATAGACGTGTGTCTCAGTTTGACAGTCATACGCTAACTGGGGATGGGTGAACAGATGCTCTCCGAATGCTAATGTCACTCATGGTGTTCTACTTTGGGCAGACTTTCTCCACCAGCACAAGTCATTTGGGAAGCAGCTGAGCTTGGAGGACTGGCCATTCTCTTGGGGCACTGGGGCTCTGCCCAGCCAGAGCTCACCTCAGCACTCGTGGCCAGACTAAAACATTTGGCTCAAACGTTGCTTGAGTGCCTTAAGCCAGCATTGCCCCTTTTTGCCAGCCCTTAACAAGGGGGGGTAATTTCTCTAAATCACCTGGGAATGGGGCCTTAGCCATTCAGATGCTCTAGGAGGAATTTAAAAAGTACATTGGACTTGCCATGTGCATTGTAAAAGACATTTACAAGTCCTTAGCCAGCATATCTTCATCGATTTAGACACCAGTTCTGTATTCAGACCCACTGCTACTCAGACTCCACTTCTGAAGCACCTTTTGAAGTTGAAGTGTCTGTGCTATCAAAGCCAGTGCACGGTCAAGACCTCGAGTAACAGGCTGCTTAGATCCAGGATGTACCACGGGGACCTGTGACATTGGATAGTGATCATTAACAAGGCTGGCTTAAACTGCACTGGGAGAAAATAGGTATTTATATAAACTTTGAGCAGAAGACCCCAAAATTTTAAAATCACATTGGAGCTGTCCATAATACACAAAATAGCAGAGCTCTTCCCTAGCTCTACCCATGTAAAAGCAGGCAGAGGCTTGCTCACATATGATGCTGTCAGTGCAGTAACACTGATTTACACCACTGAGAATCTGTCCCAGAGATTTGACTTTTTCTGAAAAACACTTCCCGCTGTGGCAGACATAACGCCATATCAAAGGCATGTGCTGTAATACACAATAAAGATATAGCTTTCATAATTTTCAATTACACTTCCTCTGCAATGATGTTAGTGAATCTCACCCAAAAGTAAATTATTCAGTGCAGATGATATAGAAATCGTTTGATGAGTGTCACTTTTCCATTTAAAGTTTTACCAAGATCTTCTTGGATAAAGGGTGTCTTTTTTTTTTTTTTTTTTCACATGACACATTTTATATTTTGTTTCTCTCCCTCACCTTCATTCAGCAGGCTTTTTCAACTTTTTAATATACTTTTCTTACAAAACATTGAGTAGCCATTCAAATAGGTCTATTCAAGAGAAGTGCTCTTTCATTCTGCTAGAAATACTAATATATATGTTTTATTTAGTTTTAAGAATACTATTTTTTTCATTCTGAGAACTTTGAAAGCTGGAGCCAAATATGAAAAGGCAACCTTCTTTCAAGGCAGGCTTGGAGGGAGAAGTATTGTGGGCTGCACTGGAAATCCTTTTCTTTCATGTAAATAAATAGTTCATTTACAAGAGCTTTTTAAATGGAAAAAACATATCCAATACACCAATACATTTAAACTCAATCATATGGTAAAATATAGCAAACTGAAAAGCTGAATTCCAGAATGTTTTTATCTTTCCTTTCATGAGGTTTCAGATACATTGAAATCTAATTCCAAAAAAAATTCAATGTCCCTTCAACTTCACATGGTTTCTCCCTGCTTGCTGTGCTTCAGAGAAGTACAACAATTAATAATTTCTTTTCTCAATCATTTCATTTTTCAGTCTGGTCTTTCTCTTCTACCTATGAAGCTATTCAGAATCCAGGCCATGTGACATGGCCAAGTAAACTTTTTATATGATGCAAACTCCTACTTTTATGTCTGGATGACTGATACATTCCTTATTACCTCAGATATCCTGGTCACAAAACACCAGGTACCAATCCTGTAAGAGTTCTGTCAATTATTCCGGGCTGGAAATGGGTGGGTAACCCTTTAATCCAGCCATAACTCATTTTTTCAAGCATTGAAGCAAGGGAAGGAGCTGGAGGAAGAAAAGGAGGCTTGTGCATTGTTACAGCATTTAGCCAACAGACACGGAAACCTCTGTACCATTATATTAAATCAGCAGAAAAAGCCCCATCTCTACCTGCTGGTGGAGTGGTGGAATTCCATTGATCAACACATAGAGAACAATAAGAGCCTTGAATAGGAAGAGCAGCAGCTTGTGTCCACCACTAAAAGGGGTAACAGCAAAGGAGATGGAAGGTCATGGAAGCCTGAACAAGAGAGATTTCGCTTGTGTTGATGTACAGGAAAGGATCAGCCATGAGGGGAGGAGAGATGACTTTCTTCTCTGTTTTCCTCCCTCTGCCTTGAGCACTGCCTGCCTGCATTTCCCTGACTCTAAAAAGGGCCTGGATCTATCTGCAGCTCATGACAGGTGACACATACCCATGAAAACCTCCAGGCTGCAGCATCTGTCACTGAACACATCCAAAGCTTAGCAAAGTGTACCTGTTCATCCTGGCATTTATCCTGCACTTGCCTTATTTTTGCACTGCTCAGGCAGTGCAGTGCGAGTCTGGTTCCAGCTTCTTGTAAATATCCCACAAGCAAAGGTCAAAGGCAGACTTTAATCTTGTGCCTTATACTAATGGTGTTTTTCTTGATGCTCTAGAAAATCTTCCTGAAGATTAAGAATTCTCACTAGTGCACAGATACATACAAAATTTTACCCTCTACAGTGATAATCTGGCAACAGAGACAAGCAACACCTTTTGAAAAAAAACAGGGAGTTTTTCAGTAGGAAAATATACCATTAACTTCTGTAAGTCCAACTGAAGTTTTGCATATGCAAATGATGCACAACTTTTCCATAAGAAACCACAAAATTTGATGAATTGTCCCCCTGTATGGATCAGAACCTGTGTTATGGGCTAACACACCAGTATTACTCAAAAGTAATTTATAGGTGAGTGATAGAATAATCAAACCTGTGCAAAAATCTTTATGGGAAGAGCTGGAAATGAGTTGAATTGTTTACCTTAAAGGAAAGGACATACAAGAGAAGCAGGTAATAGAGATCAGCTAGGACTTTTTGGTTTCCCTGAGTCAAAACATAAAGGGAACATTAAAAATGCAAAATTAAAAACTAATGGTTACTGATAGTATTTTCCCAATTTCTTCAAGTGCAACAGAAAGCCCTTGAAACCTACAACCTTGTGAGATTCAAGAAGGGACTGGACATCTGGACAAACTTCACTATCCAGAGAAGTTTTATCTCTGCTTAGCAGCCCTCTGGTAAACACGACACATCATCATTTTAGCCATTCTTAGATTTTAAATGGCAGTTCAGTGTGAAAATTGTAAATGGCAGACCAGCCTCCCTATTGCTGGGCTTTACAATACGAATGTGAGAGTTCCCAGACTTCTGGGGCTCATGGACCACCACAAAACCACTGATGAGTGGAGAACTGATAGACTTGCTAGTCTTGCCATCCAACACAGATCCATACATCAGCTACAGATCACATCCCCCTGCCACACAACCAGATTGACAGCCCATGCTGGGAAACCTGGTACAAACTTTGACTACTGTTGGCGTGCTCCTTGTGCAGACTTCAATTCAAATGTGCACAGTACTCAAAGAAACAAGGCCACAGCCCAAAAGACAACGGGACACCCCTTCAGCAAGCCGGCTTATTCTCCCTAAGCCAGTGATCTATCAGGAACATGATTCCTCTCTACCACAACCCCTCATCTCTGAAAGAGGATTTGAAATTCCCATTCTTGATTTCCTTTCAACCTGTTTCTCTAAAACAATCTTCCCCTCAGGCAACGTGAGTCTCCAGCCTTTGTTTAGCTGAAGATGTAAATATTTGGGCACTCACTGATTTGATATATATACATATTTGTTGGAACATTTACCACCTGCTATTCAAAGTTAAATCCATAGATTACAGAAAACAAGTTCTTTATCACTTTTTGTCTAATGTAAAATTAAAGACAGCTGAAAGCCTACAAGCTTTCTCTTGCTTGTGAATCACTTGTAGCATAATTACCCCTCCAAGGCTTGAATAGCAGTGTAGAGCCAGATCTCTGCAAAGGCCCATCATCCCAGCAAGAGCTTCAGGAGTTTCTCTGTTCCTGAGGACATTAAAGCAGAGGTCACAGACTAATGAAAACTCCTCGGCTGTACTCTGTGTGAGCTCTCATCTGCCAGTGCTGAAAGTTCCCTTGTCTCCTGAAGCAGGGAGGCCCAGGATCTCCATAAAGCATGGTGTGCCTCCTTCTGACACCAGTGCTGATGCCACTGTAGTGTTGCTTTGCACAGGGTTTTCTCAGCCCCATTCCCAAAGCTGAAAGGAATTGATAGAGGTCCATTAGATCTTTACACAGCTAAACCCTGCCTACATGTAAGGTCAGGCCTACCAAACCTGCATTGCTTTCCCAGATTTGTTTTTCTTCCATAAGGCACTGAAGCAGTTCTAGGAAGAAGGCTGACCCCCTGCTATGGGCAGGTTTCTCCTCTCTCCAGGTTTTTTTGAAACTTCCTCTAATTCAAAATTAGCTGGAGCATCTGGAGACATTGCAGTGAGGTTCTGCCAATGCTCAAAATCAAACTAACAAAACAACACCCAACACGAATCCAAGGAGATGTGTTTTCCAGGAAGACTGTGCTGTGTTCTTGTGCTTATTGTTTACAGTATGTTTTCAGATGCTGATCTAGGGTGGTGTGAGCAAAGGAGAGCAAACTACATGGGAGCAGGACGTGTGTAGAGTGTAGGGTAAACTGGTACAAACTGCAGCAATGCCATGACCTCCAGCATCAAACTTGGCTTGATGGTCACTGCTACACACAGGTCTCTTTAGGCTTATTTCACTCTGGAAGGTTTCAAAATATGCTTGAATAAAAAAATTGCATCCTTAAAAGACACTAGGCTTACTTCAGACATTTCAGAATTTCCCAGTCCCTTGTGACTCCTCCCAGCAAACAGGTACCAGTTCTGTTTCAATACCCACATCCATCCAGACTCCAAGCACAAAACCAAAGTGGTCACCTGGTAACTGCTGTTTTGCACTTAATTGTATGTGTGCCAATATTTTGGAATACCCAGCTCTGTGTATGGGACTGACACGACACAAACCTAACAGGACACACAACAGCACAAGCAAAATCCTTCAACCTGGAAGGCTTAGAAACCTGAGAAGCAGAAGAGCTGATGGCTGGTCATTAAACTGACTGTTATAGGAGAGGAAGGGTATGTCTCTGTTCCCTAATGAAATGGATAGACAGATATTGAAGTGGAGTAAGGTGGACTTTAATTACTGGTTTTGATGTCTGATCTATAACTCCCTAAAAGTTTTGTACGGGAGTAATAGGGAAGCATCAGAAAATTCCACTGGGATAGAGATGAGGTCCAGTTTGCAAAAATATCCTCTTCATAAAGAAGCTCAATGCCCTCTTTTACTTGGCAAACCATCATGAATTTATGATGCATTGCATTTGGAAGGCAACACGGCGCACAGCTGAGGCAAGTAACTGAAACGCTGGGAGAGTAAAAGCAAAATGTTCTGAGAGTGAGGGTGCATATGGGGATGTATTTGAAAAAAATTATATCTATATAAATATACACACACATTTGCTAGAGAAAATGTATATGTATTTATAAAAAATCTAAACTTCTCACCAGTCAAAAGTTAGAAATGATGCAAAACGCATCTGCTTTGATAAGTCTGTTATAAATCTCTTAGCTTGAAGCTTTTAACTGACCCTTTCCAGTTCATGAATATTTTAAGGGAACCCAGTTTAATTTAAAACAACCTGGATCAATATATGCATTTTTTCTGGCACCGTCCAAATTCCAGATCCTTGTATTATCAAAAATTGTATCATACATCTCAAGTTTGGCTCCAAATATAGGGTTCATTCAAGGCTGGATCTCAAATTAGGGGTAAACCTGATTGGACTGAAACCTAATAATGTCTGTATGGAACCTGGGCAAGGAAGACAATTTGGCAAACTATATTTAGAGCAATCCTGTGACATAAAGTCTCCCCTATTGCGCGACCCTGACGTTCAGAGAAGCACAAAAATGTCGTGGAATGGGTGGTTTCCATTACCGCTTTGAGACAGCTTTCAGCATTTCTGCATGCAGAGGAAGGCCACACTCCCCAGCTTCAGAAACTTGCCTGCTTGTTCCCCAGAGCACTAATGGGGCGGGGAGATGCCTGCCCCACCAAGAACTGCCATCTCCAACCTCACTGGGAGCACCTCCCATGTGAAAATAATTTCAACAGCCCAAGATTGCAACTGCCCTGAGCACCCTTTGGGAGAAGCCCTCCTGCCTGACATCCAGAACTTCAAGAAAGAGGCTGAGAACTGCAAGGCTGACAAATAATTCTTTGAAGATTTTTAGGCTCTTGGAGCACACGTATGACTTTGCAAAGCTTGCAAAAAAGCAGCTATTTATAAGAACCCCAAACGTACTGTCCACTTTAAATATTAATGGCATTAACAACTCTTCACTGTCCCACAGATCAGTGTTCTCTGCCTCTCATCTTCACATAAGTAAGAGGCATTTCTTAATAACTACAGTGAAAATTAAATCCTGCCTTCCTCTGAAAGTCAATGAGAGTTTTGCTCTGAGTCATGATTTATTGTGTACTTATGTTTTTCCTCCCTAGCACTGTTCATTTTTTAAAAGAAACTTCTCTTGAAAGACACTAGCATATATCCTACTGCAACAAATATGTTTTTCATTTTAGAACCTCTCTTTCCATACATCTCTGTCCACTGCAAAATTCATTTAGTGCCACTAATACAACACAGATCCTGCATTAATCCAAGCAGGATACTTCTATCACCATTAGGTTTTGTAGCAGTGATGGCTGCCTGGCAGTCATCCTCTCACCTGGTGACAGCTCCTGCACTGGGTCACCCTTCTGGGCACAGCACCCTTCAGAGGTTTCCCAAAAGCATGGGCACATTTACAGGTGTCCGTGGGAAGGGCTGTTGTCTTTTTTTCTTTTCAGGCATCATTTTGATGCCTGAAAAACATCAATTTCCATAGGAAGGGGAGCCTGAATCAGCTTCCAGATGCCTTGGTAAAAAGAAGAGCTATTGGTCATTTTAAATGCAATGAATAACAGATATTAAGTCAAGACTGCATCACAACGCCAACATCTCCACCTAATCACACATGCTACCAGTGATAAAAAGGCTGAAACATGCACTGATTTTGCATTTGAGGTGTGTCTGTGAGGGTTTGTTCTGTGCACAGATTGTGTAACCAACCTCTAAGGAAATACCTACATAAACATCCAGCCTGTGACTTCATTAAGCTGCTCCCTGACTCCATGGGAAGTCCAGAATAATCTCTATAGAAAGAACACGATCAATATGTTATCGAGAAGATAAGTCAGTGTCAACGCTAATGTTTAAATATTCATCTACTTGTACCAACATCTTGTCTGTTACCGAAACAACAGGAATATTCAAAGATTAACTCTACATAAAAGACTCGGTAATTTTTTTCTCCAATTCCTTGTTTTTCTCTCGTCAGTTCTACGAACAGTTGTTAAGTAGAACAGGTTGGCATTTTTTCATCAAAACGTTACTTATTTGAAAAATGGGTCTTGGAACAAACCAAGACTTTTGCAGGAAATTTTCATTTGGGGAAATTTTTCAGCTTGTTGTCAAGAAAAGTGAAAACTGAAAAGAATTCCTTTTCCAGGATACACAATAGTTCTGAATATATAATCAAAAGAGCTAAAAGAACCAGACGGTATTTGTTTTAATCCAAAGAATTTGAAGGGAGAGAATATAAAAGGACTCATATTAACTGCAAGCACATTTATGAGGAGCTTCGGGAGAGAGAAGATTTGCTTCCTCATTCAGGACTATTTAGACTAACTCCAGAAAGTACCGGAGGAGAGAAGGAGGGAGGATGACTCCCGAACATCTGCGACCCACTCAAGCCATTTCTAGCACTGAGAAGAGACTTTCCAACATTTCTGCAGTGAAAGCTCTGTTTAAAATTAGAAATTTAAAAAAAATCCACGTAGACGATTCAGGAGCATGTGAAATGCTTGGACAGAAAGATGCTGAAGTTCATTGAAGCTTGTGTTCTGCGTGGTGCTGCTTGGAGGATCTAAATATAACCAATGTTTCTGCCACCAGAGGCAACAGTCCCCTGCAAAGGAGGAGAAAAGTGGTCTCCCAGATGATCATCACACTGCCCTGAGAATTCCTGCTGAAAGGCATTGACGTGGTTTCATGCAAGATCATGAGTACATCTACCTGAGGTCTGGAAAAAGTAATATATAGTGGTGAACCAAGCCCCACATCTAATTCCTCTGTTACAGCATAGGCACTTTGCAGCATGTCAAAAGTAAACCACCACTTGCAACAGCTCATTCACAGGTAAGCATTAAAGTAGAGCCTCTTACCATTTCTTAGGTGGGATTTGAACATCAGAATCGGATGAGTGAAATGACAATAAGAGGAGTAACAGAGACAAAACACACTGTCATAAGGGAGGGTTGTAATGGAACAGCGTAGTTTTGCCATTTTTCTATTTACCAAAAGCCTTGTTTCAATCAGGGCTGTAATTAAAGCCCTTAATAATTCTGAACAGTTTCAAGTGAATGGCTTCTCTCATGCGTTAACATATCATTTATGCAACAACTGTACATGTAAGGTAGTGTCAGAAGTCTGTCTGGACATAGGAAGTAGCCTATGGAAACATAAATCTATTTCTCAGTATTTTAATACAAATCTGAAAACGACAGTTTACACATCTAAGAAGCTGTTACAAAGTGTTGAGAAAAAAAAAAAATATATATATATATATCTTGTGAATTAATGAGGCTTCCTGAAGACACAAAGTGTGTCTGTACACAGCCTGCTACGCCGGAGAGAGGGGAGCAAATAGAGCATGGCAGAGAGCACTTGCAGTTGCAGTGTGGGGTTGTGTCCCAAAGGACATCTCCCAGGGGAGGGAATATCATCTCCCAGGGGAGGGAATATCACACCCACCATCTATTCAAGAACACCTTCATGTTTTCAAACAGGAAGGAACTGAGGTGGGAGTTACTTGTACTCACCCATCGACAAGAGCCTTCCTGCTTTTGCTACCACAGAAGGAGTCCTGGTACCAGAAGCAACGTGGATTATGATGGGCAAGTAAATGGTGGGGGGCAAGTAAATGAAGGTTAAATCCAGGCCTTGGCACTGAGTGGCATTTCTGGGCTACCTGCACTCTGCTTGGTCCCTCTCCAGTGCTCTTTTGCCTGGCGTGATGGGGCGGCACTGGCAGCACTGACAGCAGAGCAGGGGAAAGAGGTCAGGTAGGACAGGTGGGGACAGGAGAGCTCTAGAGAACAAGGATAGAGGTGTGAATGGAGAAAAGACACCAGGTAGATGAGAATCTAGCAGCAAACACTCACTGTTATTCAGGAATTTTGAAGAATTCCAATCTGTTGTGTTGAGAAGGCTGTAGGACTGCATTAGGGTTCTCCAAGGAAGAGCGTGTACTTTCCTTCCCTGCTTTAAAGAATTGAAACAGTGTGGAAATTAGTATATAATCAGATTTATAATTACGGTGTAAAACACTTATGATATTAGGCAAGGCTGGGGAAGTCATCTAATTTTCAGTCCTCAGCTCCTTATGTTTCCCCTCCCAACAACTGTTTAACTCTCTTGAAGTTTGTAACTTCCTTGTAACTGGGTACTAATGCTCCGTTTTGTTCCTCTGAAAAGTTGCTGGAAAGGCAGCAAGAGCCTCCCAGAGCTTCCTGCTCCCTAAAGCAGTGGGAAGGGCAATCCCTTTCTAATTTGCTAGTCAAAGGTATGGGAATTGGCCAAAAAACCTTTTGCCCTAATAAGGGGTCTGCTGATTTCTTTAAGAAAATGTTCCAAAATAGGTTTTGCTGAACTTCCAGTAAAACATTGGCGTGTTTCTGAGGAAGAACCAGTAGACTCACAGGGCTGTGGTGGACTTCACAGGGGAGTGCTGGCAATGGGATGGACTCTGCAAGGTGGGCATGTCAGTGGCTGGGCCTCCCAAAAGCAGAAAACCATGAGGACTCGTGTCCTCACAGCACCTGGTAGGTCCAGTTTCCTTCACACACAGCAGCAAGCTCTGAGAGCCACATCTCAAAGTGTAATGTCTCCTCTCCTGCTTCACACTGTAATTTTGAATGGTTCCCACCATGTGTGCTGCAGTTCTGTGCTGGAGCAGAAATTTGAAACGCACCTGAATGAAACCCTTTACCGACCTGCTGCCCTTGGCCTTCCACACCCACATCACCCACATCCTTGAGACATCCTTCTCCCAGGTGTCGTCCAGCACCAGAAACACTGTGTTGCACTCTGGGGCTGCAGCAGGGAGTACAATCAGCAGGTACTGCAGGTCAGTGTCCTTGGGTCACCAGATGTCACCCACAGCACCTCTGCCTTCAGAGATGCAACCTTAAAACATTTCTTTCCAGGTGAGCAGTGATGGATGGATGAGCTAAAGGTATAAAATCCCCCTTTTTGTCTCAGAGACCACAGTAACATTCGGCCCTACTTCCACATCAAGCTCAGGTCTGCATTTTAATATATACATTGAGGAGACTGTATAAAAAAAAGAATCTAGTATTATGCTTTTGAATAGAGAATTTACCTAAGTAAATAATTATTTTTAAACCCAAGATTTAAGCAGCTTTAGTATTCCACATTATGCTAATGTTTGACAATTACTAAGTGTGGGTATCAGCCAGCATTTTTTTTTTAAGTTTAATTTAAAGCAATTTGACATGGAAAGGTTATTACTTTAGTTGCCAATAAAAGCTGTACTTTTAACATAAGTGTACACCAAGCCCTAGGGTATGTGACTATTATCTTTTCTGCAATTATGTGGTGTTCTACATAAATGTTTAAAAAAAAAAAAAACTTAGAAATATCAAAAGTACTAACTTAGCTGCAATATAAAAGTTGAATAGCAGAGCCGGGAAGCCCGGCTCCCGCAGACACAACACAGGTTGAGGTTTCCTCCTAGAGGTACCGCCGGGAACGGCGCCTCCGCCTGCGCAGCATCGCGTCCCCCGCACCGCATCCCCCCTGCACCACATCCCCCGAACCGCTTCCCCCTGCTCTGCATGCCCCCACACCGCATCCTCTGCACCGCAGGTCTTCCCCTGCTAAGAGGGGGAAAGGCTTTTCTCACATTCTTCACAGAATCACAAAACGGTTCTGGCTGGAAGGGACCACAGTGTGTCTCCTGGTCCCACCTCCATGCTCAAGCAGGGTTATTCCATAATACATAACACGGTATTGCAGCCAGATGGTTCTGGAATATCCCCAGTGAGGGAGACTCCACAGCCTCTCTGGGCAATCTGTTCCTGTGGTCCATCACTGCACAGCAAAGTTCTTCCTCGTGTTCATGTGGAACTTCCTGGGAATCATTTTGTGCCCATTGCCTCTTGTCTTTGACTTGGCATCACCACCATCCTCTCAACACCTTCCTTTTAGATGCTTCTAGGCATTGACATAAACCTCTTGAACTTTGGTTTCCCCTTTTAAGTGGAAATCGGTGCTTCCACTTGGTTTTAGGGCTGTGTCTCCAGAAGAGACCCCATGGCTGTAGCAGTGAGCCTCCCCTCAGCACCAGGCAGAGTGTGGGGAGCCCCATGCCCAAGGAGCAGCCACCCCACAGCTCCTAACACAAATGCCAAGTTTGGTGCTACCAGTCAGAAGCAGCACTGCATGGCCACAGCCCTGCCTTTGAGTGGAAATCAGCCATTTCCCTCGGGAAGTTCTGTGGGAGAGGGTGAGGAGCCACAGTGCCATTGCCAGAGCTCCCAAATGGATGAAGACCTGGGTTCAAGGCCAGGCTGGATGGGGTTTTGAGCAACCTGGTCTAGGGCAAGGTGTCCCTGTCCATGGCAAGGGGGTTGGAACTAGAAGATCTTTAAGATCCCTTCCAACCCAAACCATTTGATGACTCAACAGGCCTGTGGAGGAGAGAGAGGAAAGTGTTTCCTTAGGAAGAGACAGGCCAGCTCATACATACAGGGAGAAAGACACTTCCCTTCTGACGCATGGTCTCCTCCAGGATGTTTCTTTAGCCAAAGTGAGCATGGCATGAAAAACAAAAGTGCTGTGAGAGTATTTGCCAATTAGCTTGGGGACTTGGGGCCAAGCGCTGTGTTCCCTTGGGCTGCTTAGTCCTGAGCCCCTCCTGTGTCATGGAGTGAGAGACAGCCCCTTCCACCAGCCTCTCTGGGCCAACACAGGGCAGGGCCAGGGCCCACATGGGCACATAGAGATGTCCCCAAACAGGGGCCAAGCCCCAGATCAGCCAGTGCAGGTAAGCTCATTCCTCTGCTCTGCCTGCTCAGCCCTTCAAAGGCAGAGCCTGGGGGCAAACAGAGCAGGCGAGACAACCTTTAGTCCAAACACTGGAGGCTGCCTAGTTAAGAGATTATTTTGATTTTTTTTTTTTTTTTTAAGTCTAGGTGAGTTTTTTTTAATGTCTGGGTTTTGTTCTTAACTTGAAACTTGTGAAAATCACAGCATGACTTTTTGCTGGCTGAAAGTCTTCCCAAAACCAGGGCAGTGAAGTTCAGCTTCCTGCAGTGCCCTGCCAGTGCCTTTTGGTGCTGAACTGCAACCATCTCCAGGCAAGGAATGGGAGTTCAGCCTCAGCAGTCCATTCAGTCTTTTGTCTTTCTGCTGAGAAAGTGAAAACACTGCTCATAGTTCCAGTGCCAACTGCAGTTCGTGTTTCAAATTAACTAAAGTTCATTATTTCACACTTTAGGTAGAAGCTGCAACAAACTGTTCACCAGCAGTCCAAGCAATAGTATACAAGCCCCTCTAGGATCCCTTGGAAGAGCTCCTGATGAGTTCACCAATGTTTGCACATTAACCTCTGGGTGAAAAGCCAGCCAGAGGGATGTGAGAACTCTGCCGAGCCCTCCAGAGCATGACACAAAATGATGCAAGTGTGGGAGCTAGGAGAGAAAAGGTTTTGTGAGCCCAGAAAAATAATAAAACGTTTAAATCCTTAATTGTTTTTCTTGAAGATTTATCCAAAATCAAGCTCTACTTAAGCCTGTGAGTTTGCAGAGCATTGTCAATAAATTAGATCATGCACACAAGGCAAGGATTTCAAGCCAAAAAGCTCTAGCCCTGAGTCGCTTAACAGCAACACTCCCCAGCAAAACGACTCAAGATGAAACATGAGATATGTATTAATTATCAATGGTCTAACAGAAAATTTAATGAAGACAAGTATCTTCTTGCACTTTATCCACGATAACGATGATAGTACGTCAGCGAGGCGCATACCTTACAACGTAGCAGTGAATGTCAAGTCTGAAGCCATTACAGCAATTCCCCACAATAATGGCCAGCCAATGCATGGGCTTGTAGCACTTAATCAAAGTAATGACATCCATCCACAATTATTTATGTTATGGTAACAAAGAGCTGCCAAATGCAAAACAAATGACATGAGGATTTGCAAGTGGATTTCTTCCCGTAAATTCTGCTTAGGTTATGCTTAAGGGCCCTCAGGATGGAAGTCTATCTTTACCCAGAGCAGTATCAGAACCGTGAGGTTATTGTGCCACATTTTACTGCCTATAAACAATGAACTCAATGCTATCACCAAAACAAGCTCTTCAGCCAACAGAACTGTATCAATATCACTTGAGCGGGCCTTGGTTTACACCAAAGAGTTGTCTTCAGAATTTTACAAGAGGAAAAAAAATTGTTTGGAAGATGACCTTTGCTTACTTCTGTCCATCATGGAAAACAAAGACCCAGTTGTATCAACACTTAAACACACATTTAACATACAGTATATGAGCAGTCCCTACTTACCTCAATGGGTTTGGATTAGAGCCATTATAATTACCAACCATGAATCTCTATTAAGTGCAGCACTGTTCTTTCAGGGGCATTTATGTGGGTGTTTGTATAAAAACACTGTCAAAAACTAAAGAACACCAGTAAATATGAAATGGCAGCATTCAGGTTCAAATGTAATGAACTAATTTATTTTTTTTAACACTACATCCAACTGTTTTTCACCACTCACAGATGTCACTGGAACAACTTGAATACAAAAAAATTGCCTAAGAACAATAAACTACACAGACCAGCTAATATTGATTGCTTTAAAAATGCCCCCTGTTAAACTTAAATAATAGCCAAATCTCACTGCAGTAAATGTACTTTTATATCATTAAATACTAATTTAACAGAAATGTGACTGCGCAGTGAAAAACACAGAAATGCTGGAAAACTGAAAGATTGCCCTTTTTTTTTTGCCTTATTCTTCCTGTGCATTGTACAAGTCTCCAAGTTAACACCCAAAAGAAGAAAACAATAATTTCATATTAGCTGGCCACATGGTCACACAAACCAAAGCTGGGACTAAGCGTAACTCTAATACGCACTTTCCAAAGCCCGTGAGAGGGGAGACTGCAGGACGCCTCTCACCACAGGCTCTGGCCACCCTCGATGACCAGGTTATGGCCCGTCACGTAGTCCGAGGCTTCGGAGGCCAGGTAGACGACGGCAGCCTGCAGGTCGGTGGGCTGGGCCAGCCTCCCCGCGGGAATGTCGGCCAGCCAGCGCCGCACCAGCGGCCGCAGCTCCCGCGAGCGGATCAGCGGCGTGTCAACGATGCCCCTGCAGCGAGCACACGGACCAAGGGTTTAGCAACGTGTCCTGCCCAGGAGGAAAGGCAGCACCTAGAGGTGTCTGAGATGTTAATTCAGAAGGAAAGCAGTGTAACAGCACAAAGGAGATGAGAACATGAGGCCTGCTCTCCCCTTGCTGAAAGTCATGGTGCAAACTTCCATAGCGCTCCTTTCCTATCATCAGCTTTCGCTGCTGATGGGCAGCTCAGAGGTTTCCTTTCAAGTACACATACACTCACACAATCTTCCTAGCTAATAGCACAACCCACTTACTTTTAGTTTACCCGTAATCACCACTTTAGATTGCTTTCCTAGAAAACAAGCACAGCACTGGAAATGAAAGTACCGTGAACTGGGTCTGTGGCGGCTCTTGGGAACTGTTGTCCTTCCACCAATTTCTCATCACTCTACAACTAAAGTCACACGGTGTGCTTGTGTACAGCCCAGAAACTGAAAACAGACCAACTCCCTGTATGTCAAACAACGAGGGGAACAAAAGCCAGCACCCTTCTGGGAACCAGAGCTTTTCCACACAAAAAAAGGAGGGGCAGAGATAAGCACAACACACTCAGCGTGATCCCCCTTAAACCAACACCTGACAAATCACACTGATTTACTTGTCTTGCCTCTTTTGCATTAATGACTGACTCCACTATTTACTAAAACTCTGCTAAGTTTGGTTTTTTTCAGGTGCCCTAAAAATGATGCTGCAGGAAGCACAATGCAGGGCGAAGATGTGGCTGGCTTTTATGACTTTTACTGCAACTGATTTGTCATACTCCTCCTTAACAACATATTTGTATTTTGTGAAATGTATAATTTTTTCAGCCCCTGAACAAATATATTTACATAACTGTGTCTAACGAGAAATTACATTTAACTTCTCAGAAATGACAATAACTAAAACCTGAACTGCCAATTCCACTTCATTAGTGTGGTAGAAATGCATTCCAAATGTTAATAAAAATTCCAACATGCTGATAAATTAGCGCTTCTAAGGAGCATGTGACACCTTGGTTAACATATTCAACCTCAATTATATTTCTCTTCAGCACCCTGTTATCTGGAACCTTTGCTGGCAATCAGAGGTGCTGTTTTTCAGCGGCCAATTTTCTAGATAATGTAGCTTATCAACACTGTGGGTAAACTTGCCAATGAAATCAGGCTGCACTGAACCACACACACGCTAATTGCATCTCTTTTTTATGCATATTTACAGACTGTCACTTCAAAGAAATCAGTGGCCCATTGAGGCAGCCAGTTAGCTGGAAGAATTGCCTCTTGCAAATGAAAATTAGCAAACAAGCTAGTGATAAATATGAAATGAACAAAGTATAAAAATACCCGTTTTGTTCTGAAACTTCATCGGCATCCCAATTTAGACTTCCAAGGAAATAATTTTTTGAGACAGACGGGATTCTGGGTATGAGATTTACCTTTTGTTTTAAATGAAGACTGAAATCCACTATTTACTCTGTTATGAAGTGGAACTAATTCAGATTTCCCCCAAAACATTTCTGTTAGCACTAATCAGGCAGGATTTAAACATCGGCTTTATGTTTTATTGTAATTGTCAATAAAGAGCAGAGCGGTTCAGAGACACTGAGCGATGCAGCTCACTTAAGTTCTGGCAGTGTAACAAAATCAAGCACATTCCAGTATAGGACTGCGAATGGTTTACTTATTTCCTTCAAGCACAGCCCCCTGGTCTCCCTCCTTGCTTTCTCAAACTCCTTAAGAACTGGTTTTCTTCAGAGAGAAACGTGCTTTGAGCAGCAGACATGAAATATATTGAACGCCTTTCCCTTACGTGCCTCTCACTGTGCTTACAAAACCATCACCATCATCATCATTCTGGCTTTACACTATCAGAGACCAGAATAAGATCCATATGATTTTCTTATTTTTTTCATTTACGGATATATTTTAACCCCAAGGGAATGCAGATTAGGGAATAAAACACACAGTCCTCCAGCACAACAGATTTTGCTAAAAAGAGGACCTTTTTCAATCTGTTCAGAAAAATGATCTTTGGTCTGATCAGTGCAGTCTGCAAATCACCACGCTGTGCCTCTTGCTGGACCTTTCATTAGGTTCACTCCACGTAGCAAAAATTTAGATGTGAAACCAAACTTCAATACAAATTTTTGTTATAGAAATGAGAAAAAAATATAGCGCAAAACTTAAAAGTTGCAAACACACATACTGATGGCACTATAAATATTAGGCATGTCATTGATACTACACATCTTCTGGGAAAGCTTTGGTGCCAAGTTGGGCAATTTAATGTTGTCGAACCCTTTTAGGCAGATTTTAGTTGGCTCCTAACCAGTTCCAGCAAAGACAACTGCCAATGCATTAATTCCCTACCTCATCTCATATGCAGTGCTGAGCCTATCAGTACTTTCTGTTGCATGTCAATGTAATATCAAACTGCTGGTTCCTTAATGTTAGATATGAGCATCAATATTTCATTATTGATACACAGGACAATTTGAGACATGAGGGGGAAAAAGAAGAAAAAAAACCACACACCCCAGAAAAAAAACAAAGGAGAAAAAAACAATTGCCTAAAACATTTCCACTTCGAGAGACACATTAGGAAAAATATCACTTACCAGATACTTAACTGGAATTGTTACGTGCACTCAATCCCCAAATGAGAGCAAAAAAAGATTCCATCTGTGTGTAACTTGATTTCTTTCAGATGAGTTATTAATTTGAATGAGTTAAGTACACTCCACTTAATCAGGAAGTGTTTAATCACAAGATCCACTTAATTGGGACATCTCCCAAGGAATTAAGATTTAAGTCCAAAGATACTTACCAGCAACGACTGCTGCTTAATGGGGATAGTAATGCTGCTTAATTGGGATGCCTTCAGGTGATGCTGGGGTGCTCCTTCTCCTGTGAGCTCTGCCTCTCCTTCCCCTTATGGGGTGTTCCCCAAACCTGCAGTGATCCTGCCCTGCCTGCTTTCTGGGGCTACAAGCCTGGTGCAGCACTGTGTGGCTGCCTTCAGAGGAGCAGGGAAGGATGCAGGGCACACAAAGGCTCTTTGCCTAACAGCCCAAACCCAAATCACTGCAGCCCATCAGTGGGGAACATGGTTCGTCCCCCAGGGCAGCTGGCCTGGCTGCAAGCTGACCTTAATATCAGCTTCCAGCTGCCCACCCCAAAGGTCATCACATAATGGCATTTCATGTCTTGCTAATCAAGAAGAAGGCAGTAATTAGCCAAAAAAATGGACACTGATTCAGTGTAATGGCTGCAAAAATGATGCGTTCTAATGCTGCACATGCCAAAAACCAGACACCTTCCAGATTTCCCTCTTCCATCACACCCAACACACTCCCATGTCCTGGGACCGAAAAAGAGACTAAAGCTTGTGGGCAGCTGGGCATCAGCCACCAGTCAGTGCTCTGTAAAGGTCCCTGTTTACACTCAGGTACCCTCTGCAGTCCAACCCCCACAACCATTTCAGGAAGACTCCAGGACCTTCTTCATTTTTTTGGCATCAGCTGTGCAGCAGGCTACGAGGTGATGGCACTGGATGGTGATGCAAGCACAGGTTCCACGATAGCAACAACATAAGTCAGCAAAAGCATCCAGGGAATCTCAGCCACCTTCTCTCCCTGGGCATCAGGTTTGCCTGGCCAGCAAGAGAAGCCTGCATGTTCAATTTTATAAATGCAATAAATCATCCTAAGGACTCTGTCATAACATTTTATGCATTGCTAACTTTTATGCATTGCTCTGCATAAGTTTTATGCACTCATTAAGAAATTAAGTTGATAAAAAGTGACCAGAAAGGAAGAGGGGGAAAAGGCCAAAAGGTTTGCATGGTGAAATAATGTTTAAGGCCAGACTGGAGCATTTGGAGCTTCAGACAGAGGCACACTGAGAGTGCCTTAAATCTTTAATGCAACCACGACTGGGAGGGGCAAAGTACTTAAGGACATAGATATTTTACTTATCCAGAGCTGGTCTTGGGTACCATCATACCCTGTATCTACATCTGCTCTCCTCAGACTCCTTAAAATCCCATCCTGTTATAAGATGACACTGAGGCTCCTGCTGGTGCTGGGTACTCGGATCAAGTGGGTTGAAGGTGTCCCTGGTCCTCGGTGAGTCACATCAAGAGACAGTGACACTAGTGGGGTCCACAGTTCTGGGGATGGGTCCAAATGTGCACTGAAATGCAGGTTCACATCTCACACAGACAGAAATATAAATGTGAATAGTTATTCACTCAGAAGCAGATGTGGCTTTTGCTCATGTGATGAGGGATCTGAGCTCCATGAACTGCTGCAGGCCCCTTCCTCCTGCCCAGAGATCCCTGGGCAATCCCATCATGAGGGGTCAGCCAAAGCTTGGAGTCTCTGTAAGGGAAGCTCTGCTGTCTCCAAAGCAGCTCAGTCCAGGTTCCCACCTGCACTAGGGAAAACTGCTCTGTCCACAACAGGGGACCTCAAAGACAGCAAAATAGTTGTTCTCTGTGCGTCCTTCCTGGCTATTCTTCCAAAAAGGCAGCACATCACCCCTTCCTGTTGTAGGACTTTGAGGTCAGAGCTAGAGTTTAACACAGGTAGAGATGATCAAAATGCAACTCTGTGTTGCCTTGAAAAGTAGAAAGAGAAGCTGTCTATTTTTCTCCATGCTCTGGCAACTGTCTACAGAAACATAACTTCTCTAGAAGTGCATGCTTGCTTTCAAGTTGTACAAAACAATGAGTTTTGATCATTTGGTGCCTATTTTTTAAATTTATGTGAGCCCCTAAGAAACGGGTAATTCCTCCTGTAAGAGCCCTCTCAACCGTAATTGCTGTGAATGTGGCACAACTATCCCACCTCTGTTGGTGCAGATTACCCGTATGTTTCCAGACATGATTCCTGCCAGGTCCTGCTGAGTTTCCCTAATTCCCTTCATCTCCCCAGCTCCCAAAAGCCAGCGTAAATTCACTAGCGCTGGTTGTGGGAACACCATTACAGTGCTGCTAGCACGGGCATGGGGAAAATCCCATTAGGAAGTAAGATGCTGTTGAAAGAATCTGTGGATCACGTAGAGCGACGGCTGGAGTCACTGGTATAATTAGTAATAAATAATCATAAGGAAGACAGCTAGCACAAGCATGGGGAGAGCAGACCGGCGGTAAAAACAGAAGCACTTGCCATTAAGCTCTGTGATTTTTTTTTCTCCCCTCCACTTTGTGGATTAAAATATGTAATTTGTTTTCCCTAATTTGATCTACATTATTATCTTCATTATTACAATTTAACTCCTGGGTTAAAATCCTGCCCTTCTTAGTTACTCTGATTGACTTCAATGGTCTACAGAATTTGACCGCTTCCAATTAACGCTATCCACTTGGGTTTCTGCTCAGCACTATCATGCACTGCTAATTGTTTAATAAAATGACTGGTTGGGCATGTGTGTGAGAAACAGGGAGAGACAAAGTGGATCTGGTAGGAAAACTTTTCTTTGTGAATAAATACCCTAAAACATAGAGCCTGAAGTCTCCAAAAATAAGGAAAATGTAATTTGTAATAAATATATATATATATTTACAGAACTACACCTGGCCTCCTGTGACTGTCGGAGCTGAACAGTAGCTCAATAACAGCAATAAAATGTAGCTTTTAAAGTACCTATATATTTATCTCAAGTAAAAAGGGAAAAGAAGTATTGTCTGTTAAGTGTCAAAACCCCTTTCTTTAACCACAGAAGACTTGGACAGACTAAGGAAATATTTCATCTGGAAGGGAAATGCTAAAAACTACCCTTCACATTATTGGAAAACCTATTATCAAATGCTAAAACCTCTCCTTAAATCCCTGAGTATACACAGCAACAGAGCAGGCTTGGTTCTAAATATTTAAACCTTTGTTAAGGAAAAGACAACATAAAAGGGGATGCAATCCACCTGCTAATTAGAAACTTTATTTGCTGAGATAGTGTTCATTTGAGCTTTGTAGAACATTTCATTCCCTTTGTAGTTTCAAAATGAGACTACATTTTACTTACGGGGAGATGCAGTTGACTTTCACTCCTCTGTCAATCCACTCGGTTCCCAATGTCTGTGTTAATTTTACGACCCCGGCTTTGGAGGCGTTGTACGCCAACTGCTTCTGCGGGTGAGGGACTACAAGGGATTCAGAAGAAGAAAATTATTTATTCTTCCAAAATTAAAATCGCTTAGGCACTACACAGACAGCTCCCTGCATTAAGATGAGCTCTTTGCCCTTTTCCCAGGTACCAGGCAGGGGCAGCAAGAATTCAGCCACCTATAACACAAACCCTTAAATATGTATTTTGCCATCTAACAATTTTGTCTCAGCAGATGGGCTACTGGAAAACAATGGTGAAAATAAAAATAAAGGCATTTAAAAGATCCCCTATTTGGGCAAAGACAAAACCAGTGGATTAAACATATATATATGCAATACTTCACTGCTCTGAAGAAAGATAAATAATCATATACATACATGCACATTCATATATTACACACATATGAATGTTTATAAATTTTACACTGTAATACTAATAAAATATATTATCACATAATTATAAAATATTATATAATTAATAATATAATGTCTATATATTATGTATTCTGTGTTATGTAATATGTGAATATTATTTATAATATTATATGTGGTAGATAATATATGTGATAGCTGAATTTAACAGTAAATTGTTTGATATGACATTATATGATAGAATATGATACAAGTGCATAACAGATTTTATATAACATATTATATATAGCTTCTTGGAACAAATTATTCTCCCTAATTTTTAAATTATCCATGGTCTGAGGCAAACACATCTTATTATCTAACTAATGTTTGTGTGGATGTGAACGCAGGTGCATCCCAAAAATTCAGAACACCCACCACTTTCAAAATCTGAAGCTTTTGAAAATGTTTCAGAGATGTCACATGTCAGTCAGAGACAGAAAATGATCGGCTTGCTAATTACAATGTTCAAGCTTGTTAGTGCCGTGCGCTCGGGTGGCTATGCCCCTCTCCAGCTCAGTGAAAGCTACTTAAGGACAAATCCCCAGTGAGTGTAAAGTGCTTTAAACCCACGGGAGTCAATCCAAGTCAGTCCAGGTGTTGGGATTCACACCCACAAAGTATCTCTCCTTGGACTTTTCTGGCTGCCATTAGGACTTCGTTTAACAAATCCCGTGCAAAGCATCCATCCATAATTAGCTCTGTATCAGCACAGAGCTTCGCTGAGCTGCTGACTGATGGAGGGAGAGAGGGGAAAATCAGGGCAAATATCAGTAGTCACAAAGACAGCCAATTCCAGCCTGGGGGGCTGGATAACGCTGAACCCTGGAAGAAAGGGAATCACTGGGTCTGTGCAAGGTTCAGCAGCCAAACCCCAACTCCCAGCATTTTGATAAAAGCACGTAAGAAGCACTGGTAGCTGGCATTAAACTGGTCTCAATAAATTAAGCTGATGCATCATCTCTATATCACTCCCACCCATGGCATCCCAACACACCCACTGCTGATTTTATTGACTTAAACTCTTGGGTTTGAGTATGTCAATGTAAAGGGCGGAAAAAAGGTGATAACTGAGTTACCCAAACTCTGAAAAAGCCAAAAAGCCCTGCTGCAAATTAGTGAGCATGTGAACAAAGACCTTTGCCTTGCACAGAGATGTTTTTGAATAGATTAAAAGCACACACACGATGGGAGAAACAATTAGAGGATTTTTTTTCTGTATATGTCGCAGAGGCCTTTTCCTTGCTAAAAACAGTGTTTCATACCACGGCCCTCCTCTGCCAGCATTTATTCTGTACTCTTTTTTGTTCTGTTTTGCATTTTGACCAGCAGAACTTCTTTGCCCTCAGTGTGTGCCTGTTGCCCCCCGACGCAGAACGCCATGGGGGGCTCTTGAAAAGATGTGGAACGTAATTTCTTGATTAATTGCCACACATCAGCTCCAAGTTACATACAACTTCGGTAGTTAACCTTGTAACCTCCCAAAAGCAGCTCTTTGCTAAACTTTCCAAACATGTCTGTCTGTGATAAATCATTTTGGTGATCACTTGCTAAGAGGAGAGGACTTCTGGCACTGGCTCTGCACCTACGGTGCATGTGGGTGAGAACAAGTTGCTGCAAGCCACAAGAATCAGCTTCTGTCTTGGGGTGTGTGATGAGACACAGTTATCAAAAGCCCTTCCATGGACTTTTGTCTTTATAAGAATATCTAAAGAAGGTAATTAGGAGCATGAAATTCTCCCTTGCTGAGACACTCAGCCGCTCTCAATTGGAAGAACTCAAGGAGAAGCCAACAGGTGCTGTGAATCTCTGGTGCTGGATGGGATTTCTGCAGCTAAGCACCCCATGCCACTTCCTCTTCCCTTACCTAAGGTGGTCTCTTACAGAGAGAAGAGCAAATCTGTAACCCTCCAAACTCATACAAAATGGGGTTTGTGAATAAAGCTATGCCTCCAGCAGTGTCACCAAAAAAAAAATCTGCATTACTAAGGCTTCTGGGAAGCAAGGACACTCACTCCTATTCAAGGCAGATGATAGGAGAAAGCAGATAGAAATCCTGCCAACATTACCTGCATTATGTTTTAAACAACTTTATTCTGACTTTGTCTGGGATAGTGGGTTTTTTTTTTTCCCAGTAACAGTTACAGTACTGTGTTTGGGATTCGGGACAGGAATAATGTTAACACACTGATGGTTTAGTTGTTGCTGAGTGGGTGCTACTCTAAATCAAGGACTTTTCAGGGCCTCCTGCTGCCCTTCTAGCAAGGAGGCTGGAGGCAAAAGAGCCTGGAAGGGGACACAGCCGGGACAGCTGACTCTAACTGGCCAGAGGGATATTTCCAATCACATGGCATCATGCTGAAAAACAAAACTGGGGTGAGATGGCTGGGTACACTGACTGGGCATTGGTCAGTGGCTCGTGAGAAACTGCACTGTGCACCACTTGTTTTTTATGTTCTTTTTTCCTTATTATTATTTGCCTCTCCTTTTCTGTCCTAATAAACTGTCTTAACCCACAAGTTTCACTTTTTTTCCCAGATTCTCTCTCCCATCCATGTGGGGAGGGAGGGAAGGGCTGTGGGGTTATACCACAACAACCTGACACTGCTGTTGCACCCTTGTTTGGTGCATCAGGCTCCCAGCCTGCCCTTGAAGAAGCCACACAATGTTAATGAGAGGTGCACACAGAGCAGAGCAGAGCAAAGCAGAGCAGACCACTTCCCACTACAGATATTCACTGTAAAAATTACAGCTCAGAGTTACACCTGTGTGAACCGCTGAGCCGCAGCAGCCGAGCTGCTGCTGCTGGAGCATACGCCTGGAATAATTCCATTGGAATACCAGAATCAAAATGCACATATGCAAAATGTATGCAGCTTATCTTCGATTAATTAAAGCTGATTCTGAGCAGTGTATCTGGAAAAATCACAAACAAAACCTCCCTATCCTGCTAAGTGTCTCCTCATTTTCCTGTATCTCTGAGGAAGGACTCAACCTACAACAACAACAAAAAAATATCCCCTAACTATTTCTAGAAACATTTCATACTATGCCAGTTGGCCAACGTACTTAAATAACCAACCAACCAACATATTTATTTAACATTCAGCAGATGGACATGATATGAACATCGTGGTTTTCAGTCGTAGTTTCATAACTACTAGATTTTCTCAATGCCAAGATTCAAACAGGTTCAGAAGGTAAACACATCTCTCCATCTCTTAACTTCTGGCCTAGCATGCATTAACTGTCACTGACATTTAAATGCATCTTAGGATGACCCTTCCAGGCTGCTCTCAGGGCTGCTTTCCAATGTTCCTTCCTGTTCCAGGACTGGTACTGCCCTCAAATGCGATCTCCAGGTAGAGCTCAGGACTTGGCTCACCAGCCAAGGAGGTGCAGCTCTGAGCTGGGGCTGGGATGGATGCTGTGCTGGAATGGCATCACCACCCAGCTCAGCAGAGCTGTGCCAAGCCCCGATGGAAAATCTGGAAAATGCTTCTCCTTCAGCAGAGCAGACCACTGCTGGGCTGCAGCGAGGCTGTGTGCCAAACCAGCAGATCCCCAGTTTGTGCCAATTCCCAGAGCTTCCTAACTTTCTCCAGGATGGACTCCGTCCCAGGAAATTTTGCTTTGTGACAATGATGTGGATGGTGACAGCCCAAGCACAGACCAGAGCCTGACTGCTCAGAGCACAGCAGGAAAGCCTGGGTGTTTGCAATTTAAAGCCTCACAGTCTTTTCAGAACTACTTTTCTTGGGGAGTTTTTGTAACTTTACAAAGCTGGGATGAAGGGATGGTGCCTGTGTTTAAGCATAAGTAAAACAGCTGGTAAAGACACTTGAAAAAAATATTAGCAACAACATTATAAATGGATTTTTGAAGAACCATTTAAAGTTACGGTGCAATAAACTGAGTAGAATGACATAGAATGTCAAACTGGGCACAGTAAAAATAAACGTTATTCCGAAGGAAAATAAAAAGACTGCATATTTATGTAACATTCAGCAGATGGACATGATATTAATACAGGGGTTTTCAGTTGTACTTTTATAGCTACTAGATTTTCTTGCCTAACTTGGCAACCCAAGGCACCATTTGATTTTTGGATTTGGACAATACTGCAACAGATGTCCAGACCAATAAAATAAATTCCTAAAGGGCTATGCTTAATTTGTGTAATTGATCAATTTTTGTTACATGGGCTTCAGCTCAGCAGCCTTCCAGATTAGCTCAGCAGTAGGGATTTCATTCCATATGTTACAATGGTTTATTGGTCCTTTTGATGACACTGCTGATTCAGCAGCATTGGTGCAGGCACCTGTTGGCAATGAGAATGTTGTAAAACCCATGGGTACCAGGGCAAATATTGGCAGAACATCCTTTGGGTGGCTTGTAGGCATCTTGTGGGCTCAGCTTCCCACACGCCAAGGAGTTTGCCTGGAACAGCACGGAGGGAGCAGCACCTCCCCTGTGGTATCCGTGCACCAGAGCCAGAGAAGGTGACTCCGCCTTTTCTATAAAAAGCAATAAGTGCTCTAAAACATTGAGGACAGATAAATGTTGAGAAATGATATCAATAAAAATTTTGTAGTACATTTCCTCTAATACGAAATGTCAGTGATTTACTCCTTCCCAATACAGGTTTAATTGATTCAAATAGCATCGGTAGTAATTAAAATATGGATTCTGAAGCACAACTGTTAGCTCTCATCACTCACCTATTAAACTTGCCATAGATGCTGTGTTAATTATCTTCCCATATCCTTGATTCAGCATAATGCGGCCTGCAGCCTGTGACAGAAATTAAAGGAAAGACCAGTGACCCTTTCTGTGATTGTGCTAATAATGACATGATAATAAATTAGTCTTTTCAGAAGAGTTGATGTGCTAACACATTTTTTTTAAGCACCTGATATAAAAACTTGGTATAAAATGGCTGATGCAGGAAAAAATCCCATTGCCATTTCACACTTCTCCACTGTTGGCAATATCTTTTCAAAAAAATCACTGATGTTGGGAATTCCCCACTCTAAGCCTTCTGGTTTTCAAATAACCACCCTTCAAAAAAATTTTGGCTATTCTTTAGTGCCCGGGCTTGGGTAGCCAACAAGCACCAGTTGCTTTTTAATGAACTGACCAAAATCTGCAATGGATACAAAGCAAATCTCTCCTAAACTCCACCAAAACTAGGACCAATTTTATTATGACAATTATTAATAAAGTGTTATTATATCTTGAGATAAAGCAAACACTTAGAATATTAATACCCATTTGCAAAACTAACCAGTGCAGTATTTCACACTTACTTGGCAGCACAAAAATAATCCTCGTAAATTAACATTGAAAGTTTTGTCCCATTCCTCCAGGGAAGTCTCTTCACTTGCAGAGTTCAGATTGATTCCTGCATTGTTGCATGCAATGTGGACCGTGCCCCAGCGAGCCACGACTGCATCCACCATCCTTTGCACATCCTCAGGCTTGCTCACATCTGCTGCCAGGGCAAGGCTTTTAATGCCTGCATTGAAGTAAGAGTGATGGAGTCAGCACAGGAATTCACAGGGGAAAAAAATATTCTATTTTATGGTTGTTTTTTAATTCACATGTAGAGAGAGATATTTTATATATGGCTGTATTTTATAAATATATATACATATATATATATATGTATATATTCTACCTTAATGCATTGCTCCACAAATAGTAGCAAAACGTGTGTTTGTTACTGCAATACCATTGTGGAGTCGCCGACTGGTGCGAGGTTCGCTTGCTGGAGACCAGCCGGGAGCCCAGGTGAGGGAGCGAGGGCTGGCAGGACGAAGCTTGGAACACTGCACCATCTTCTGTCCAAACCCTCAACTGCAGCTTCCCCAGCGCCCGGCCGCTCCACAGATGCTTTTCTTATGCCAGATGCCCCGCAAGACGCTACAGAAATCAAATTAATTTGTCCCAAACTGCTCTCTGAGAGCTGGGAGCCTCAGACAAAACCAAACCAGTTTCAGGTGGGAGCCAAGTGGGAATACCTGCAGGAACACAGGCATGGTAGTCATAGTGCCTTATTTATTGCAATTCACACTGCCAGAATAATGCAAACATTTGGAAGTGATTTACCAAATTTAAAGCATGCAGAAGTTTTGCTTTTTTCCCTAAAATAGTCCAGCCATTGACTTTTGCACCAGCACTGATCCATAAATAACTACATTTAATTCATTATAAAAATCAGCTTTAAATACCCTTATAGTTAAACAGCTAAGAAGCCTGCTGAAGCACCTGATACCACTGGGATTATACCCATCCTCAAAGCCAAACAAGGCTACACCAGCAAGGGCTCTGGTGAAACAGGTCTTAATTAAGGAAGGAGGAAGGCAGCCACTGGGGTTGGACCATGATCAGCTGTCTGGGTAGGAAGTTGCAGCTATTAAAGCAAGATATTTTTCTTCTATATAAATGGCAAATTTGTTCCACTCTGGTCCCTCTTTTAGATCATTCTGATGAAATATTTGAAACGAGGGATAAGCCTATTCCAGGAGGAGACTCTCCCAAAATGAAGCTGAGATGGAGGCTTCCAGGAAAGCAAGGCAAAGCAGGAATTGCCCAGTGTTGTGTGTCAAGAAAATGGCAGGAAAGAGGCTCCTCCTCATCTCCAGTGCCTTCAGGAGCCTGTCAGAGTGCACAGCCCGAGGTGATGCCCCTCTGGGGTGCCAGGGCATGGGAGCTCCTGTCCCCTTCAGTGATGACACCGTTCTCTTGATTTCCATGGCAGAGAAAAAATACAGACAACTAAAAAATGGATGCATGCTCTGCCACAAAACAAGACCTCTTATTTTATCGCAGGTTTTATGCTAAATATGCTGAAAGAATAAGAATAGCCAGACAGCCCCTGTTGCTCCTCCTAATTGCTATCAAGACGTGTAACGCACAGGGAGTTGTTGCAATCTTTCTTTTTCAATTTACAGACAAAATGGGTGCAAGCGTGTTACTAATGGTAACAGAAAGACTCTTCACCTGCCCTCCAACTCTCACCCCATTTAGAGCTTCATCTTATAGGTCAGTTTATAAAAATGGGACAAAAGCTGCCACATGTGAGTGTCTAGTGAAGAAGCAGTGATACCACGCTCACTTCAAACCAGAGTCACACACTCGACCTTAATCAATTCAGCTGATATTCCTGCACTCTGAGAGGGGGGAGGAAAGCACTTTCATCTCTCCACTGTCCCCCCAAACACCTGTAAAAAATAATAAATAAAACAAACGATGGGGAAATCGCTTCAAATCTACAGACACAATCAGAGGCAAGGCACCCAGCACAGGAGGACGCTGCTGGGTGCGCGGTGGGGCCAGTGCATCTCCACAGTGCTCAGCTCGGTTTTGTGGGGCTCGTGGAGAAAGGTTTGTGATGAGAGGGGCAGGAGAGGAGCTCAGGGGCTCCGTGCAGGAGACAATCACTGTGGTGTCCTTCTGCAGGGACAGGCACACGTCCCCCTGCCACGGGCTTCATCTCTGGTCTCCTGGTATAAATGGAAGCAACATGTTGCATGTAGACAAGAAGATCAGGAGTGACATTGCACAAGGCATTTGCATAGTTTATAGTGAAAATGCACATTTTAAAAATCCCATCAGACTAATTCTTCCCTTAGGGTACAGGCAGTGATTCCCCCTGAAGACAGAGGTGTGTGTAGTGGAAGGTAACCCTTAGGATTTTTTGGTTATGTTTCATCATTTTTGGTTCTTCAGTCAGGATCCATTAGTAACTGTTGAAAAAGGTATTCACACAGGATCTAAAAACAAAGAGCCCTGCAGCCAAGGGACGTACACCCGAGCTGTCTAACAAAGCTAAAACTGAGATCACAGGCGTTCTGATGTTTAAAACTCATCATGAAATGATGGCACCATCCCAAAAGGCAGGAAAGGGCTCCTTGATATAAGAAGCAGAGCAGCTCTAAGCAAGCTAAGCAAAATGTTTTGAAAAAGTATCAGTATGGGAATGACTTGGGGCACTGAGCTTCCAACTTTGAGTTAGAGATCTACAGCCATAAAGGAGAAAAAAAATCACAGCCCCTTTGTCCTTATTACAGCAGGAAAAATACGTATTAATGTTATGATTGCTTCAATTTACTCATGTGAATATTTTGAGAGTAAAGCTAGCTGAACCTTTTTGTCAAAATTTATTTCCAACAGAGCATGATACTTCTTTGAAGCCAAAATGTTTCATGGAAACATTGATTTCAACAAAAAGTTTTCAAGGGAAAGCTTCTGAGGTCCAGGCTGGAATCTCTAGTTACCTCGGGAGAGAAAGAGATTGAAAACCTGACCTTTTCAGATCCTTTCCAAAAACGGGCATTTGGATATAATTCCCTTTCACAAAAGCTTTACAAAGTTTGGGGGTTGTTCCAACAGAGAACGACAATAAATTCGAAACCTCAAAACCCATCATGAGATGGAAAAGATGTGCCCTGACCAGCTGCACTGGTCAAATTGATAGATAATATTTGACCTCAAAGGATAAAGATGTGTAAAGAGTGAGAAGTGAGATTTTCTTTACTTTAGACTGCAATAATATTTGCTATGCCTCATGACCTCTCCGACTGCATTTTGGAACAACCCCCCACCTCCTCCAGGCTGGCAGCCCACTGCTGAAGGAGCAGAGATGTAGGGCAGCCATTGAAGGGCAGATGATCAAACTCCTACTGAAAATGCCCTGGAGATGAGTTAAGTTCATTTTCCAATAGGCTGTTGGCATCCAAAGTCTCATGGCTCTATCAAGTAGCCCATTTCTATCCAAATAGCTCTGCTTGATATGCAGGATCTCACAGGGAAAAAATGTCCAAAAGGAGAGTTAAGGTGTAGGGCACGGCTACTTTGTGCCAAAACCATATGGCTCCAGCACATAAGAGACTGAAAAGCTTCAGGGAAGGAGGGACTGGATGACTCAAGAATTTGTAATAGGAACTGGACACTTTCTTCTAGGTCATGGTTTGGGATCAGAGCTTTAACCATTGCACTGACACTCCGTGTAATGTGTCTCCTGCTTAGTGGAGCTGGGGTTGTGCAGACAGGGATGTTTTGTTTTAAATGTTCTCTGGGGAGCCTCAGGATGGTATCCAAACCAGAATGACTCCATTTCTTGTCTCTTCCTGAGAATGGGTGATATAAATACATCTGCAGGGGCTGGTTTTGCTGGAGAATATGGTTTCTAATGGTCCAGTCCCTAGCAGAAGTCAGAGTGGAAACAAATACTGGTGACTTTATCCACGTGGGAATGTGAAAATTTCCTGCGTAAATGTCCATCTTTAGAGACAATGAAGTACTGAACTTTGAAGAAGGCTCAGGTGCAATCTCACAGAATGAATTATAAAATGAGTAATACTTCCTTTCTTTTATCATTAAAATTATATTTCCAGTTTTCTTTTTCCCCTTTACAATTGCAGCTTAGGGGGAAATTCAATTTTATGTTACATTTTCTGTTTTTACTGCTAAAACAGGAGTGGCTTGTAGAGGATTTTACCTCTTATTTGGGATTTTACTTATTATCTCTATTAGTATTTTGACCCCATATCTGACCTTGCATAAATGTTTGAAAGAGGGCTTGAAAAATGACCTGTCTTCAATTTGAAGGGCACAATGAGAGATTCAGACTGACAGTACAACTACCCTGTTTTGATGTTTTGGTGGTATAGGCATAAGGCCTGGAAGAGGGGGTGGGTGTGTTTGTAGGCTGTATCTTTTCTTCACCCATAGTGAAGAATCATGGGGTGCTGCACGATTTACTTTGAGCAGCACCACCTCTGTTCAGTGCTGGTCCTACAGACCTCACCTGTGCGAGGTGACCCTTCTGCTCCTGTCAGCCATGGCTCACCACTTCGGGCACTTTCAGTGAGGAAGTTTGTTTGGATCACTTTGCCTCTCTAGTAGAGTTTATATAGATAGATAACTCTCGCAGATGGTGTGCTATCAGTGACTGCTGGGACAACACTGACAGGGCAGGAGAAGCTTGTGCCCATGGCATGAAAATCCTCTCCTCTAACCAATTCCCCAACAGAGCTGGATGGGAGGGGATTGCACTACAGGTTTGAAGAAGGAAAGCCACCCATTTCAGTGCCCATCATGCTCAGTGCTTACCTTTGAGGCTGAGCTCACAGGCCACCGCTTCTGCCCTGGCAAGAACCAGATCCACCACAGCCACTTTAGCCCCAGCTTCCCCCAGTGCGTGGGCGAAGGCCCTGCCGATCCCCTGCCCTCCTCCTGTGACGTAGGCCACCCTGCCATCCAAACGCAGCCGCTCCAGGATGCGGCGCCGGCTGCAGCCCCAGAAGACATCATCCTGCACCACTTCTGTCTGAAACAGGAGCATAAACATGGTGCACAGTAAGGGCCAGAGCTCACTGACAGCTGTGAAGGACTCTGCTGGTGAGAACGAGGTGGGAGCGTGAGCAGGGATCCCTGTCTTCTTGGCCCATTAATTAATACCGAAATTATCGCTAATTCAAGCCAAGAAGCCCCCTTATCCGTACAGATATTAATCTCAAACAGAGCACTAAGGTGCCAGGCGATGGAGCAGAAGGGCTGTGCTTTGGGGAGATGCTACAACCATTCCACTTTCAGGAGAGTAGGGTATGGCATTTCCTAGCCTGGCTTGGGTACAAAGTCTTAGAAGTTGACTGATTAAGGCTTCCAGTTATTTCACCCCCAGGGCCCAACCTTGCCCTCAGGCTCAGCTAAGAGGCTAAGAACAAGGTTCCAAAGGCAGGATTTGGGTCGAGTGCAATCAAAATATCTTCACAAGGCTGGTGCGCAAATAAAGATATCAGCCAATAACTTAAACCAAGCTGTCATCTGATCAGCTGCCATACATCATTTCCCCCTGACTGGAATCAAAATGCAAAATACAAGATGTTTAAAATATTGAGTTTGAAATGCCAGGAATTACCAGTGGGTGTAGCTTTGGGAGTGCTCAGAAACTGCAAAACAACCAGGATGTTTGGGTCTGGGTTTACCGAGGTAGGCCATTATGATTCCAGATGGGAATTTCATTACAGCTGGATGATGCCCACTACATAAAATGGAGAAAGATAAAAGCACCATTTTTTCCTTAGGACAAGCAAAATGTAAGGCCATGAAAATATCCAGCTCAGAGAGCACAGGAGGGCATCCTATGCTGCCTTTGAGCAAAAAAATGAACTATTTCAAAAATGTTGTGTTGGTTCACTACAGCTGGTCCTCAGCTCCATCTTCCCACACTCCCCTGCATGGGAAGGATGGGAGAGCACCAGGCACTGACACCTGCTGAGCAGTACACCAGTCACTCCAGAGGTTCATCACAGGACCAGCTGATCTGAAAGACTTTGCAAGGAATCAGCATTTATCAGCTTTAGTGCAACTCTGCACTGGTGGTGCTAAAAGGTGCCAAGCTCTAAGCTGCTAAGCCCATGATCACAGTACCACATGTTTGGGTTCTTGCCACCAAACCCCTGATATTTATTTTGTCCTTGTCCTTGGCAGAGTCAAAATCTTCCCAGAAATGCTCACAGAGAGGAAATACCTACCTTGGATTCAATCACTGCATCTGGAGGCACAGGGCTCCTTCGAATGAGGCTCAGTCCACTCTGCACAGGCAAAATCACCTGCAAATATAACACAGGTCTGGTCTGCTTTGTACCTGGCTTTTTTTTTTTTTTTTTTTTTTTTTTTTTTTAATTTTCCCCAAATTCCCCTT